>OZ010670.1:14530312-15130312 GCA_963932185.1 Troglohyphantes excavatus
TTATTATCAACTTCAATTACGTTTCTGATGCTTTAAAATAACTATTTTAAAATGTAAATAAAAGCTGAATATAAATGAAAATCATTAATCTAAAATCTTTAAGCATAAAATTAAGTTTGGAAGTTTATTAATATACACATGTTATTTTGACATATATCAATATTATTTTGCATTTTTATAGATTGAAAGTTCCTGGTTCATTGTATACCGAGATGTATAAAGTTTTATTTAGTGTCAATATATACATATATTAAGGTAAGTGACATCTTTTATTGTTTTTTTATCCACAAAATTTTAACTAAATATATAGTGTACTGTTATTGGGGCAGTTATGTTTTCACAAACTATTTACAGATAATTTGATTACAACTTTTTAGTATGTGTTAGACATTGATTTGGAGATTCTTCTGAAGATTAACAAAATGAAGCTGATAATTCTATGACACGATATTAAGGCCACCAAATGAGAGGCTAAACCTCAATTGAATCAACCTTTGTAATAAGGGGATATGTTCTATATATACTTAACATAGAACATATACATAACATAGAGCATGATGTATTAACATAAGGAATTCAGGTGCATTAAGTGGTCTTCCTGATTTTTGGCCAAGTCTGTTTACCTTTTATTTATTGAATTTACATTAATTTGCTTAATATATTAATTTAAATTTAATTTGAAATGTTTATAAAGAAATAATTATGAAAATAGGTCGATACTATATATCAACTTTTAAACAATTAGACTAAAATGAAATATTAGAACTTATTATTATTATTTGTATGTTATTTTGGCATATATCAATATTACGTTGCATTTTACAGATAACATTACCTGTATCGACATGTACCTGGTTAATCGTATACTGATGTGCAAGAACTAAAATCCAGTGTTTGATATACAGCATCATTAATTAAGGTAAGTGATAATTAAGACATTTTAAACTACAAAATGTACAAAAATATTTTGTCTTTTAAATTATGAAAATTCTCAAAATTGCCAGCGTTTTTAAAAACTGCAGCAGCAGTGAATGACTGATAAACAGATACCTGCTCACTTAAATTTTTTTTAAATGTTAAAAAAATTCACCAAATTCTCTTGAAATTTGAATTCTCTATTTTTAAAATATATTTTTCTTGTTAAACTTGCCCCCCCCCCCCCTCCTTTAATTTTATTGCATATAAAATTTTAATTTGAAGTTTTTAAGGTCTTTAACAGTAAATAGAACATTAAAAAAAACATATTTTCTAGTAATGTTTTCTTATTGTTTTATATTCGATGTTTTAGCTATTTTAACGTAGCCGACGTATTTTAAAAGTATCATGTAATTTTACTTAAAAAGTTTACAAATTGTGAACTATATATTTAATTCTTTTATGAATGTTGCAAATGTAAACCGGCGCAGTCTTGCATTGCTTCTCTATGAAAACATATTTTATTGGTATTTATAATACTTTTTGTTTACAGATGCCTCCAAAGTGCAGTGTACCTGGCTGTAATTCGAACTACAGAGGCACGGAATATACATCTTGCTTCATTTATCCGAAAGATGAAGTAAATCGTCAAAAATGGTTACGAGCCATCCACAGAGATGATTTTGTGCCATCTGCAGGATCTGTCATATGCATAAAGCATTTTGACCAACGTTTCATTATTACAGAAGATAAAGCTCGACGAGATGATGGGAGCTGGCTGTGTGTGCAACGTAAGATACCAAAGCTTTCCCCTGATGCATTTCCTACAATTTTTCCAAACCAACCTTCATATTTTTCAACACCTCTTCCTACCAAGCGTAAAACGCCAACAGAACGTTTGGACGCACGGTCAGAACGTGCTGATGAAGAATTTCAAATGTTTCTTAAGGATGATAAAATTGACTCTTTTGACAATTTTAAAGAACTGTTCTCAGATAAGTTACCGAAAGACTGGTTTAAAGTTGTTACGAGTGAATCTGTTATATTATTTAAATGTGATTTTACAGAAATGCCAGAAATCACTTTATCCTTGAAGGTTCATTCTGATTTAACTGTTAGTGTGTATAACAAAAACATCTTAGTAAAAAATTCAAAATTCATTTGGTTGCTAGGCAAAGCAAATAAATGTGACTTGTGGTCAAAATTTGAGTGTTTAATCAGTCACTTGAATTCATGGACAAATGAAAATTTAAAGCTTGATACTTTAAGTTTTGCTTCCAATTTAATCTTCAATGTTATGCCCGAGTATGCTGATGATTGTGTTGAACTTGCAAAACTGGATTTCCTTCAAGAACAATTGACATTGGTAAATGCTAAGCAGCTTCGATATTCACCCAACGTTTTAACATGGAGCTGCAGTATCTTTTATGCATATCCTGCTGCATATCGTTTTATACGCGAGACATGTTTTTTGACACTACCCCATCCTGTATATTTGAAAAGGTTGTCTCTTGGTCTTGAAGGAAGTTCTGGTATTGGAAGTTCACATATTAATTACTTAAAAGAAAAATGTATAATATTAAACAGTCATGAAAAAATTGTGAATGTTTTGGTGGATGAAATTTATGTAAAACCTAAATTAAGCTATAAAAATGGTAATATTGAAGGCAGTGCTTGCAATAGAGAATCGAATGATGAAGCAACAACCCTTGTATGTTTTATGTTGTCATCAATATTTTCTAAAAATAAAGATGTAATTGCAATGTTTCCAGTAAAAAACTTAAATGCAACTCAATTATATGATTTTACGATGCAAGTATTAGAAATTTTAAAAAATACTGGATACACTGCCCTTACCGTTATTTCGGATAATAACCGAATCAACAGAAATATGTTTCAGAAGTTATGTGGTGGCGCTTTGAAAAGTTCTATTGTTAATCCGTTTACTGATGCAAAGTTATTTCTCCTTTTTGACACTGTGCATCTTCTAAAAAGTGTGCGCAATAACTGGCTTAACCAAACCGATACTGAGCAAACATTTGTTTATCCGTCAATGAAGAATATTTCTTTATTTGGTGATGATGTAAAAAATTTGCCAAACATTTGTCGGAGCAGCGTCAAGCATTTGAAGCAATTGTATGAGAGTGAAAAGCATAAGGTCATTAAACTTGCTCCATATTTGTCGAACAAAGTTCTATGTCCAACCAAATTGGAACGGCAGAATGTTTTATACGCAACTAGACTCTTTGATGAAAAAAATATTGCAGCCCTAGAAACTTTAAAAGTTAATCAACAAACTAAACATTTCTTGCAGATTATTTTAATATTCTGGAAGATAGTTAATGTCAAGCACCCGTTAAAAGGGAAACATTTGAGGGAATTATTGAGTGATCCCATCAGAGACGCCAACTGTGCAAGCATGCAATATTTACTTGCTATGAAATCTTGGTTGGAAGAATGGGAGACATTCTGCATTGTCGAGAGCACACGTCATGGGAAGTTAACTCGTGAAACACAGGCAGCATTAACCCATACTGTCGGTGCTCTTTACGAGTTAACTTCGTACATGCTAACAGAACATAATGTTGGTTATGTACTGCTTGGCAAATTCCAGACGGATAATCTGGAGGCAAGATTTGGCCAGTATAGGCAAATGTGTGGGGGCAACTATCATGTTTCTGTGAGAGAGATTTTGGAAAGTGAAAGGAAGCTGACATTCATCAGTTTACTTAAACTAAATTCGTTTGGGCAGGGAGAATTTTCACTGAAAAATTTTATGACTAATTTACAGAATGATTGTGACAGCAGCTGTAATGATAGTAATTTAGTTTATTTTGAACATGTTATCGATGAACAATATTACATGGACATTGATCAAAATGAACTTATGGTCGTCATTTATATTGCTGGATATGTGGCGAGGCAATGTTCTTGTTGTGAGGTATGTCTGTTTTATGTATGTTCTGACCGTGACATGGTTCACGAGTCCCCTAGTCACGTGTACAAATATTTAAAGGTACTCGATCGGGGGGGGACTAAAGTATCCAACACAGTTTACAATTAATATATGCATGAGCATTATTAGGATTTTTAAAGTTCTTATTTGTGAGTTCTATGAAACACAATTTATAAATTTAAATTGCCAAAAAGATTTATTAATGAAACTCGCTTTACAGTATTTGGCTATTGGGGAAACCAATACAAATTTATTTGAATGTGTTTGCGGGAAAAGTGAAATGGATTTTAGGAAACAGTGTGTAAATGTAATGTCAAATATATTGCTGAACAATTATTGTAAAATGCGAAATGACAATTTAGATGAATTGAAAATGGAAAAAAAAACAAAAGCCAAATCAAAATGTACCAAACGTAAATTAAATACTTTAACGAAGTAAATTTGCTTTCTTGCAAAATTTGTTACTGTTTGTAATTGTATAATTTTTCATATGTTTTATATAATAAACAATTCCTTACAATTTCCTATTTTATTTTTTAATTTCAAGACCAAATTTGACTTATTTATTTATTAAGTATAATACTTTTATTACATAACTTTTTCATAAATATATATATATTCATTCATTTATAAATTAAAATGTTTAATGATAGATGAAAGATATAGATTTATTAGAATATGTTTGTGAGAAAATAATAAATATTTGAGGAGATGCAAGTAATGGCTAATATTTTGTTAAACTAGTTATTTTAAAATGAAGAATAATATGTTAAAAGAAAAATACAAAAGCCACATTAATAAAATTTGCAAAACAAAGTTGAATACTTAAAAAATTGCCTTATAAAATGTTTTACTGTTTAGTGTAAATATAGAATTTTTCATGTGTTCCATATTCTTGTTTATATAGTAAAAACTTATAATTACAGTTGACTTTTATTTTTTAAAAGTGATAAATTAAATAACCATTGCATCTATGATTCAAATTCATTGCACTCATTTTTTTAAAAATTTATTAGTCCTTATTTAAAAAAGGACATTTGTTATGTTTTCAAGACTAATTTAGGTATTAATCATTTACTTATTAATTAAATGTAATTATCATTTTAAATTACTTTACTTTATTATAAAATAAAAACCTATTCAATAAATTAAGTAAAATATATCCAATGAAAATAAACATTTATGTCTGAATAATATAACAATAAAAACCTTTTCAATTCATTTATAAATTAAAATATCTCTAATAAACAATATTTAGCTCCGAAAATAATAAAAATCAGGTATAAATTAAAATATTCTAAATAATATAAAAATGTATGCAGTCGGAGTAATATAACTTATAATGCCCATTACAACGATGCATATCCTAGCCGCCAAATCGAAGCTCGTATGTTTGGGCCTAGCGCTGTGACGTCACGCGAGTTGGGTTACGGCCTGTTACTGATAAAGATGGCCTTGGCTGTACAGACAAATAATCAAGTGGGAGGCAAGGAAAGTGCACTTTCACTCAACAGAAAGTGCTCCGAGTGATACATTCCCCCTGCCCTTTTTAAAGAAATGTGAAAACTAGATTCAATAAATCAAAACAGGCAAAAGTCCCACTTACCATTACTATTATATATAGGTAATCTACTCAATATTGAGCTTGTTGTATTGCCAGAGGTGGCGAGGCTGAACTCACTCAGCAAGCCATTCTGATGCGATACGTGGGGGTTGGCGGATTGTCCAATCACGGAGGGGCTCCCACGGTGCTCATTCCACCCGTCTCCGTTGTGTAGGGCCTGGGGGATGTGAGGGGGGAAATTGTGGTAGTTTTTCACACTGTTCTGGACACTATTTACAGGGGAGTGAACGCTATTTACAATAGACCCTTCTGAAGATAAGCTCAGCTGGAGCTGTGGATCGCTGTTTGAACTGATGCTCCTTGCGCTCTCTGACGACGGAGAGTCGAAATTACTGCTGAATGGGTTTTTGTATTCGGTTATAAATACTGAGGATTCGGGTTCCCTGTAAATAAAAACAATTGTATTCATTCAGGCAAGAGGATTGACTTAATATAGTTTTTCAAAAATAAAAATTTATAGTTTTTTAAGCTTTATGTGTGAGCTGGGGCAATTGTTTCCCTACAGTATAAAGCTAGAGGTAGACTGAGTCACTTTTGTTTTTGGAGAATTTGGATGCTGTTTGTAGCATAAAAGGCATGATTTTGAACACGCCCACAAAAATATCCTTCTCCTCTGTCAAAATAGAACACAATTGTAAAAGAAAATCTTTTGAAATCCTAACAACTTTATAAGCTAACTGAACAACTGTACATTTATAGCTAAAGTTTGTAGAAGATGGCAGGTATACAACAAACAGTTCAAAGTATCCAATCTAAAATTTTCAGCAAATTTTCATTTCTTCTTTTGCATTCTTCTCTGCACTGGCATGAGCTATAACTTTCAATAATACACACAATTAAATTTTTTTTAATTGTATGTTTAATAAAGACAGCTTTTGAATTACTCTTCAATCTTCAGGTAAATATTTGAAACCTAAAAGTGTATTTTTATGAACTTTTTATATATTGTCCCAAAACAACTGACAACCCCATGATGGAGTTTCAAGGTCAGGGGGTTAAGAAACTGAACACACTTTAAAAAGGGCATACCTATTAGAAAATAGATGTTGTAATTTAGATTGCATCGGACATATATTAGATTCATCAGAATTTTCAGAAAATTCCTCATTCGATTTGATTTTTTCCGGGCTGTGTTTCTCTGGCTCCACTTCTTGTTCAACGACTGGTGGCTCTTTTAAATGACTACTTTGATTGTTCCTAAAAAGAAAAGAAAGAAAAAACGATCATTTATACTACCCAAGGGTGATAATTTGTATTAAACAAAATAGTTTTAAATTCTGAACTTTCTAATTTGAAATAAATCACACAATTTATATAATATACAAGAAGGAAAAGGTTTATATGAAATAAAACAATAATGCAGATCAAAATAAAAATCAGTTTTAACCTTAACACCCAATGGAGCATTTTATTACATCATGCAGGGAATTTAAAAGTGGAGATCTTCATTTTTATCTAAAGGGCCATTCCACAATATTTGTGTCCTCCGCAACTTTTTGTTATTTTTATGTAATAATAATATATTAATGTAAAATAAACCTATTTTTTTTAATAGGTTTAAGCTAGTTTTTTTAATTGGGTTTATTTTACATTAATTAACATAGAATAAAATAACAAAAAGTTGCAGAGGGTACAAATAATGTGGAATGGCCCTAAAAAGATTGTCATTCTAAAGCCAAGCTTTTAAAAGGCTTTGCAATTCTCTACTCTTTATGAATATTAATATGAAAAACATATCAGCATCCTAAATTTAAATGCAAGTCTTACTTGGTGTAAACATAAAGCCAACAACAAATGCACATTATCATTACAAACTGCACCTTATCATTGAACAATAGTTTAGAGCTTTCTGCTAACTATGCAATTAAATGCTTGCATTATCCCAAATTTTTTAATAAAAATACTAAATACTGTCCAGTCATTGTAAAAGTTTTGTCATGGGAATTATAAGTATGCAAAGTTTTAAGTCTATTTTAAATCGCCATATTTAATGGCAGAATGAGACAGCAAATAGCAAGTATAAACAAGGAACAATTCAAAATGAAGATGAAATTTGTACAGAAAAAGCATTTTCTAATTAGCTTAATACATACCTGTGAAGTATATGTTCCATCATTCGATCGTATAGCATAACTCCACATGCTAAATGCTCTCTAAAAAGTAATTAAATTGGCAAATTAATATTTACATACAATAATTTTTTTTTTGTAATTTTAATATTCTCGGCCACTAGAGATAAATGACAGTGGACGAGCTACCTTTTAAAAAACGTTCGAAACATGGAATGCAAATTATTTCAGATCTAATATACTCCACTAACGTCTAGCATATTTTGAGAACATTTCTAATTTAGTTTTATAAAAGTTTAATTTTGGAGAAAGGTTTCACAATCACTCTTTCTAGATATTTGTGTCCATTTAAATGTTTTTGAACTAGTCCAAGAGTTTGGGATTTACAAAATTATGTATTTTACTTCCAATGCCTAATTCCATCAAACAAGGCTGCAATGCAGAAGTTTCACGTGATGCATCAAGAGGGAAACTTGCTATTAGTTTGGTTTTTTTCCCTACAGCAGACAACTTTGTTTTCGTTTGTTTAGTGGCTACACTTGCAATTATAGGAAAGTTTGTTAATAATATTTGTTTTTCCAAATAAGTAATATCTTTATTCTATATATGAATAAATTTAAATACAGAAATACTTATATTTTATCAATATACAAGTTGCTTATAATTTGAATTACAACGAAATACGGAAAAATACTTTTATTTCAACACAAAAAATGCTTCATAAACGATTATTACAATCTATCTCAGTGTATAAAGTAACTATTTCTATATTGAGGTACTATTTAATAACTAAAACTTAAAATTATAGCACAGGAACTGAAGTTCCATGCTAATCCTACGGAACTTCTTCGGCGTCACGGATTTTTCTCCATGTTCGGTTGAAACAGCGGTCTTCTTCTCTGCGTGAAACTCCCCCATTTTAAAACTAAGTTTCAAACCCTTTAATTATATTCCTATTCAGACAAATGTTTACGGTAAGTTTTATAAATCTGTTAGTAATCTAGTGAAAATTCCAAAACTAATTTTAACTATTTAATAAACACTTGAATTATAAATAAATTAATTTTGAAATTAAAAGTAATTTTTTTTTAAATATATAACTTACATTTAATTGTACCTCAGTTAATTTATTATTAAATTAATCTGCATGTGTTTGACCATAGTTTAAACAGCATACAAATGATCAAAATTCTCTTAGTAGGCTTTCAATAAACTTTATTTTAACAATTTTTAAGTAAAATAGTAACCATAGCCAAAACACAGATTCCATACTCCTAGTAGATTTCTAAAACAACAGAATAAAAGTATTAAATACATACCCTGCATGTATTTGTTCTTTGGTGAAACACAACTCCTCGTCAGCCATTTCATGTAAATACATACAATCCTAAACAAAATATAATAAAAGTGTAAACAACGTGCACAAATGAATTATTTAATGGATGAAACTCAATATAATGATATAAATAAGACAATCAAGCAGTGGCAGATGGCTAGATATGAAATTGGAAATACTAAAAATATTGTTAAATAATTTAAATTAAAAAATACTAGTTAAGACAGTATTAATTTAAATATGTAAATTTTTTTTAAATATGTTTAAAATAATTCAAATAGATTTTTTAAACAAACCTTTTATAAGGCTGCCATCTATGAACAGTCTACTAAACTTTTATTTTATTTTTGGGCTTTAAAGAAGGGTACATATGATAATTATCGCACGGGCATGATAGTGGCGTATTATTATCAAAAATATTGTTTTTGTTAGCTTGATATTACACTAATTTTATTTTATTACTAAAGCATGTTATTTTTCTTATAGAAGAACCAAAGATTATGAAGAGTTGGTTGAATTGACGTCACAAGAACTGGACAACTGTTTGGAATCTATCACAAAAGAAAAAGCTGGGAGCAGTGCCACGTAATTTCGAACCTCGGTCAGATGACAAGGAAAACATATCAGCTGACACCTTCCCACACCTGAATGGGCATGAGGATTTAACGTGCACCTATATACAGGGGGCAGGAACGCATCTGACAACACTCCAATTGCGAGATCACTAGACACACAGCTGAGACTAGAACCAAGACTGACTGGTCACGATGCCTGGGTTATACCAGTTCCACAAATTTGAGAAATGGTGATAACTTTTCCATAAAAATAAAAACATTTCTTGGAGTGCAAAGAGACATTAGAACACATACAATATTTTTAAATATGAAACTACTTACTTGTTTTGGACAATGTACATTTTTTAAGAAATTACTACAATATTTTGTTGTTCCTAAAGATGTCTTTATTTCCAGCCCTTCTATTCTCAGGGTTGGTAGAGATTTAAATGCTCTCAATGCATCATCGATTTTTTGATATGTTACATAAGCAGATGCACGATGACTCTGAAGACAGAAAAATAATACATTTTAATAGTAGTATATATTTAAATACAAAAGTTATTTTATTTAAATTAATTAATACCTAATAAAAATCTCAAACTTTAAATTGGTTTTACTGAAAACTTAAGGAAATGCAGATACATTTGCAAAAAAAATTTATGTGCGTTTTTCTAAAAACTGAAACCCAACAAAATTTATGAATTTTTTAACAAAAGCATGTCCCAATTCTTTTTCTTTTTTTTAATTTTCACAAAACATAAAAAATAAAGAAATTGGGAAATTAAATAATTGAATTATCAAGTTTCAGTTATTGCCCCATAATAAATGCCATATTCAACTAAATGAATATGCTTTAAAAAAAATTGACATAATTATACATTTTAATTTTAAACTAAACTAAAAACCTTAAAGGGAAAAAATTGCCAGAAATTCATAAATTATATGGATAATTAGCATAATTGTAAAAAAGATTTAAAAAGTGCACAGTGTAAAGGTACTCTATACAAGTTTGTATGCATATATAAAAATTGAACTAGATATGTACTAATATTAACAAAAGGAATACTACTTACTTGTGAACCGGCATAATTTGTTTTGTTGTTTATAATACATTTTGCAACGGGCCCAAAATCTTTGAAAATCCTTTCGATTTTACGATAGCGATCTTCATCTGCATCTAAGCCAATTGGTAACCCATGAACATAGACTAAGTTTTTTTGTACAACCCTAAAAAATATTCATCATTATAAAATGTATAACAACACTAAGAGAAAGATTATGCAAGGTGCCATAAAAAACCATTATGATCATTTTTAATCTTCACAATACAACCCTTTTAAATGAATGACTGGTTTTTTGATTTGGCACTAATCAAATAATTTAATTCACACTGTTATATTTCAATATAATTATTTGAATATCATATAAAACAGCAGAAACTTTAAATACAATGACCCCCTTTTTTTAATCAAACTGTCACATAATTTTTTTTAACAGTTTAAAATCAAAACTTATTTAAAATACTTTGTTAATGATTTTTTTACTTAGGAAAATACCAAGAGAAAAAGTAGTTTTCTATCAAATAAACTTAATTAAAAAAATATGTATTACACATTAAATTAACACACACACAAATCTCAAAAATTAAATATTTATTAAATTTATTTTTTTAATTTACTTTAACAAATGTGTACAATACAAAATATTTTAGGTACCAGGGGATATTGATATTTAATAGTGTACACAGAAACAAGGTATAGGAGAGGTAATAACAGAAACGTACACAGATTTCCATATGCTAAAAATTGTCCTCTATATTGTTTACCCACCAATGGAAAGGATTCTGACTATCATCAGCCATTGTGTACACCACTGTTACTATTCTATCAATTGTTAGACAAAACAGTTTGGGATAATAATTTTATTTAAAAATTAAATTACTTTAAAATAAATAAATCATTGAGTACCACTTGAATATTAAATAAGAACTTAAAATCCCCTCAATTATAAAATATTTTTTGTTAAATGTAGTTTTCTGTTTAAAAGTTTTTACGCAGCTACAAATCGAAAAACTTTTCCAATGAAGTAAATTTTTTTGTTTTGAATTATTGTAGATTATATATTTTATTATATATTGTTATGGATACAGCTTGGCGAGCTTTATCACAATATAAATAGATCTTGTGGCCCCAAAAAAATAATACACAATACAAATAATCAACTATTTCGATAAATGGGTCAAACTTTGAGGTCATTTTCTAAAGCACAGGATGATCATTGGTCTATTTGTAACCTTAGCCCTACAATCGCAAAACGACTGATTAACTAGCCATCAAACACAATTTTTTTTACGTTACTCTCACTTTGACTACACACAGAATAAAAAGGGTCAGAATAGCTTCTATAGACATTGGGTAGCCAGATTCCCATGCTGGGATCCATTTTGCCTTCATGATGTACACCATGTGGTCTTTTTCCTTAACAGGGCAGAACAGAAGACCGAGTTGATTTCATAATAGTTACTTTGCAGCAAAATAATGAAAAATAATTTTGATAAATATTAAAAAGTCTGGTAAAACATAGAAATTTCAATCCAATACATCACGTAAACAGTTTTATAATTGAAGACGTTGGGTGTGCGAACCAGGCAACTCCAATTGTCAAAATTGTTCAAGATTAACGAAAAACACTGTTTCTTGCATCGTATACAATACAAAAGTACAGCTCTTGTCCCCTTATATCTCTATAGCCTTTTGCTCTTAGAGCCTCGCTTTTCATTGCACCTATCGATAAGGGGATCTTTTTTTCTTTATAGGAATAAGTAAAAAATTGTAAAAAGGTATCAGAAAAAAATGGAGATGTCAGGTTCTTGCACCCACATTTTCAGTTTGACGTGCACTTCTTCTATTTATAAATTAGGTAAATCAAGTCATAATCACCTAATATTAGCAAGCAGTTTTCTACTTTCAGCAATTTCTTTCTTTTTCTGCATTTCTTTCATCTTTTTTTCATTTTTTACTTTTTGTAGCCTGAAAAGAAAATATAAAAATAATTACATTGCAAGAATGTTACATTTAAAATATTATTGTCATAAAGTCATACATTACAGAGACAACACATTAACCCACTAGTGCATGTATTATTCTGCTTAAATATTAAAATTTCTTTATGCTTCTTTTTTTTAATGTGCACCTAATTTTTAGATTTATAGTCTTTATTCTTCTGATTTTGAAGTTTGATTAAAAAGCAATCAATATTTATACAAATCATTTAGATTTTAAAAAAATGTAAATATGTATTGAAAATACTAAAAGAAATACTATTAAAATTTCCTTATGCTAAAAAGTAAAATAATAAAATTTGGAAAACTTTAACTTCTTATAGTACTTTGATTGATAAAATAAAAATTAGGCAACAATTTTATTATTAAAATACAAATGCAACGTTAAAATATGCAATAAAAGTCCGTAATAATCCGGACATGTTTCGAGAGATACATCACCCTTCATCAGCGGAAAATGCAAAGTCTGTGTGTAATGAAATATAAATAAACCCAAGCAATCTAAAATGTTGCCAAAGACCAAAAAACTATTACAAACGGTTGGAGTTAACTATTGTGTGCTAAAAATATGAAACGCCTCCAGGAAGTCAAGTTCAACTGGAGATTTAGGTTTGCAAATTAAATGCGAGTTAGAAAAATTAAATATATGACCATGTTCCCAAGAGTGCTTGGCAATGGAGGACTTCTTTATTTCTTGTTTAACAGTATGTGCTTGGTGCTCCTTGATACGAAATCTTAATGCTCTCTTTGTTTGACCAATATATGATATGCCACATTGACATGAAATACTGTATATGCCCCAGTTATTAAGATCGTCAATAGGGTCTTTAAGTTGTGTGAACGTGATCTTATTGATAGGTGAAAAAATGGAACGTATGTCGAACCTATAACAATTTTATTATTTTTTCAATTGTTAATAAACACATCTTTCACAATAACTTCAATAAAAATTTGGAAGTGCATTAAATGCAATTTTTAATATTTCCTACTGATATTTTATGTATGGTAATAAAACATATGCAAAAAAAAAACTGCAATCATAATTTAAAACAATGCAATTAAATTTAAGTACATTAAAAGTTAAAAACGGTTATTTTCTAAATACTAAAAAGTTATTGAAAAACCCAAGTTTGTTTGGACATTTTAAATCCAGCCTAACTCTTTACACTTAACATTCGCAAAAATAATGACATGTTCTTTAAATTGAACGCAAACTGCATGTTCTTGAACATAAAAATAGCTTTTCTTTTCATTAGCTTGTTCTTTATCTAACTCCATTTAAAAGTATGACATTACATGGGTATCAACATATTTTACTAACTCTAAATTAAAGAATTCTTCTTAAAAAGAACAGGATGCAACTGTTCTATAAAAAGAACGTAAATATCAAATATGTTCCTTGAGTGCAAAGAGTTTAACACTGCTTAATATGAATGGGTAAAGGAGAGGGAAATACTTTCAAGTAAAAAAAAATAGCCATCAACAGAAAAAATATTGATAAAACGATTACTATTTTAATCTCAATAGTTTAATAAGAGATTATTATTATAATAGTTAAAAATAGTATTGTGTATTAAGTTGATAATATACCACCTTAAGTTAATAGCTTTTAATTGAAAATAAATTATTTGTTGAGTCAATGCAATAAAAGTCATTTCCACTTCCAAGTTAAAAAAAAAAAACAGTAAATTCTTTTTTTGAAATGTACCACCTTTTTTATTAATAAAATAGTTTCAGACAATTTAATATATATAAATATATATATATTTAATGGGTGGCCTGCCTTTCTTAACATTTAGAAGCCCAGTGTTTGCTTTTAAAACATGGGATTCTGATTGAAATATCAACCACCCGTCCTGCAAAGGTTAAAAAATACCCCATTCCATACTTTTTTCCAAAACAGGATTATTGGCCTCCTTTGCCATTTGCAGAAGAAAAAAAACTTCTATTCTAAATTCTTAGCCCTTAAAACCTGCCAATGAACTTGTCCCTTCTGATAAAACTAATATCAACCTTATTCCCTTTAAAATGACCCCTTTGGAACACAAAAACCGGTTCAAATGTGGGTTTTAATGAACTTTAATTCCCCTCTTCTCTTCCAGAACACATTCCAAAGTAATCACAAACAGGTTATTCCACTCCCAAGACAGACTTCTTCCAAGGAAGTATTTTTAAAAAACAAGATCAGACATTATTTATTAATGATCAGATTGAAAGGCTATTTTGAAGTTTTTGAAGCATTTTTGGATTTTTAAAATATTTTTATCATGCGACTCTTATTGTAATGAAATGACAGCTTTTTCACACCAAATCTTGGTATGTTTTGTCATTCTTCTTCGAGCATATAATTGAAACCATTTTTTCCATCAAGTCTGCTGAAGATTTTCACGGTCTGATGCTCTCTAAAATTATACCAGAAGATTTTTTTTTTATGAACTACTAGTCTCAAACACACTTTTCAACCGAATTTTATAAGCTATATGTTAAACCCCTATAATGACCAGACATTTGATTCATATCTGATATAAAAGCTTTTTTAGCGATATTAACCCTGAGAGAAACACCCCCAGACCTCTGAGGCCAACAATCTGCTTTTGTATTCTCCTCATGATGGCTTTCCTTAATAATAAAGCCCAGCCTCTTTGTAGGGATAGGATGAATATTCAGTATTCAGCCTATACGCCGAATACTTTTGATATTCGGCCAATCTTCAGCCAAATAGCTGTCACATATCATAATATAATCATATTTGACAAATTATTTGCTTGTAATTAGTAAAAAAATCTAAAAGGATTAAAATAAATTTGTGAAATGTACTGTTTTTTAATCATTTAAAAAATATGCAGCTATTAGTGATTAAAATTTAAATATCTTTAAAAAATTACAAAACCTCTATTAGTAAACCTAAAAAATATTTTTTTTAATTTTGATTAGTCATAAGTTATAATGTATCATAAGTAATATCATAAGTATCAATGTTTATAATAAATTCAATTTGATAAGTTCCAATTTAATTAGTTGGAATTAAAATTATATACGTTCATTACATTAAACAAGAATTCAAGAATTGTAGTAATTATATTCCGTTGATTTGGTGAAAACTGGTCTTCATCAATAAAATGATCCTAGATTTACTTCCCGATTTGCAGCTAAACCGTGGATTACCTGAGATTGTGAATATAGGTGTAAGGGGTTAAAAAAAATTTGCAACTAAACTGAAAATATGTTTTACAAGTCAGGTTTAAGAATACTTACTCTTCTTGTGTGAGTGGTTTAAAAGTGACTGGATCCTCAGGGTATTGCTATAGAAAGAAATTGACATGAGACTTTACAATTATAACATTCAGAATATAATATGTTGAGTTAAAATTTAATTTATCTCACCCTTCTGCAAGCAGGACACAGACAATTTTCATTTGTACGAATCCTATGCCAGCAGAAGCGACACACCTGAAAAAAGATGGGTATTAATATGAAGGAAAAAAATGTGCAATAAATTACCGATAAGTCCGTGACGAACCAGCTAACACTTACAAAATTAAAATCTGTACATTTTTTCACAATAAATTATTTTTTATAGTACAACACATGTTTGTATTTATTTGGTGTCAAATATTTTTTTTTTTAAATATTTCTTAAACTATCACAAATAAAAAATAATTATTCGCTAATTGGAAATTGCTAAATTTATTTCCTTTTTAAAACAAGTTATATTTCCAAAAGAAGTTTTAATATTCTTAAACATTTTTTTTTTCGGTCAAATGAACAAATGTTTGAAAACTATTTATTAATTCATGTCTTTTAATTAACATATTCTATCTTAAAATTACAATAATTAAAAAAAAAAACTAAGAGTGAAATCACTAAGTTACCATGTTATAGGATATGGTAATTATTTACAGTAAACAATTTGTACAGTGCGTAAAATTGGATATCGCAAAACTCACACTGACTGTACTTAGAAATGTCCATTTAAATAAAAGAAAAATACACAGATAAAGAAATAAATGTATGCAGTGGTTTTTATTACAAAGGGTCGTCCAAAAATTTGACTGCATTATTTTTTTATGATGGTGCAAACATTGCAAATTGAAAATGGTCAAAATGAGGTGAATTTCTGAAAGACAAAGGAAAAATAATAACTTTTTATAATCAGTTAAATGACAAACAAAAAAAGACCCTTAACTCTGACATGTTATTTTAAAAGAATTTGAAAGTCATTTAAAAATAAGATAATTAAAAATAATTTGGATTGTAATGCAACAATGTTTATTATTGCTGAATTTTAAAATGTTTTTTCATTGTTTTTATTTATTTTTTTAATTTATTTATTTTAAATTTTGTCAATTTATGTTCCATTGCAAAATATATATTCCAAATCGCAATATAAGAATACCTTACAATTAACATTTTCCAATTATTTAGTGCTTGAAAAATGCAATAAGTTGCACTAAATTTTAAAATATATTAATGACTTTTTTAAATAGTCAATATTGCCAATTTATTTTTTCAGTTTTTACTTTTGTTGGTAAAAAATCACATAAAAATTTTAATATTTTTTACTTAAAAATGTTTACTATATATTGGAGTTTGTTTTTTTAAATCATTATTTAACAATGTACATTTAAAAATATCCAACATCAAAATAAATATTTAAAAAATGGAGCCATTTGGCTCCTATTATTGACTGGCTTTGGTGAAAATTAGCTGTCAATTTTTTGAGCTGCATTACAGGCACCTATCATTTATTATTTTTAAAATATATAAGAATATAAAATATGAAAAATAATTCAATTATGTTTTACCTGATAACCACAAGTACATGGATAGAAATTTAGATCATCTAATTCTAGAACCTCTAAACATAACGGACACTGAAAAAAAAATATAACATTTAAATAAACACTAACTAATATTAATTTTTCTAAAACTATTAAAAGGCTATGCTATGAAGGTCTTTGAAAATCAATAGTTCATGTCTTATTTTTTTATCCTATTATATATAATTCCTAAAATTTTTAGGGATGAACCGGATAGTGGTTTTGCCGGATACCGGATATCCGGCGCACATTACAAACCGGATATCGGATATCCGAACTGGATTTTGCCGGATATCCGATCGGATATCCGGCAGTTTATTTTTTATGAAAATAACTTCTCATACACATTAGAAAAAACGGAAATCGGTCAAAAATTTAAAAATATTTTTTTATTCTGTAATATTTCCCAATTCCTTATCTTTAAAGTGATACCAAAATTGAATAAACATTCAAAAAACTTTTTTATTTACAAAGGGTTATTCTAGGGTGCTGCTAGCAATGGTCTTATGTTTTGTACATTTTACACTTAATTTCTGAATTATTGTAATTTTACCATATGCCCTTTCATTCCAAACATGAAAACTCAAGTTTGCTTAAACTTTTGAGAAATTTATGTTTTGATACAACTTTATATTAGTTGTGAGATGTGATGACCCTCCACCATAACGATTCGTTAAAAATATAATTTTAAAGTTAAAAATTTTAAAAAAAAGTGGGTTTTTTAAAGTTTCTATAGGTTAAAGGGAGAATCTGCACACTGTGAATACATGGTAGAATTTTCAGGAAAATACTTAAAGCAAAAACAAAGAAAATTGATCGCCACAAAAAAAAAATATTCTATGTTTTATTCATCCGGATATCCGGCATGGAAAATCGGATATCCAGCACTTTACTTCCGGATATCGGATAGTTAAAAAGTAGCCGGATAGGCCGGATACCGGATAGTTACCGGATATCCGTTTCATCCCTAAAAATTTTCTATGTCCAAATTAAAGAATTTGAAAGCAGAGACCATTTTTACTCTAAAATATATACATATTTAATGTTTGACCAAGCCAACTTGTAAGTAGGGGACAAACCAAGCAGTTTTTAAATATTTAAACTAACAGTTAAACATTCTAAAGAACAAAATAAAAAAAATCCATAATTCACACCTACTGTTTTGGAATACAAAATATACCAACTCAACCCTAACTAACCCAAAAAGAAATAGCAATTTTGTACAATGGTGCAATGTACATTACAATGCAATATGTAGAGAAAAATAATTATTATCTGTATGCACTGGTAATGTTGAATTGACACATTTTAAGAACCCTTTTCTCAGAAAGTATTAAACCAACTCCCCTTATTTCCGTAATAAAAATCTCACTGATGGAGCCTTTTTCATGGTCAATAAATTTTTCTTCCTTATTCGGGTCTTTTTTTCCAAGTTTTATATTTTACATGCTCATTCTTATCTATTCAAAGTCCTTCCCAACCCTTTCTCCCTTACCCTACATGCGTCTGAGACAATAGGTTTACCATTATTTGTCCAAAACCCACTGTTCCACAGTTTTCTTGGGCATTCCCAGTCACAATTTCTTCCTATCCTATTTAATAATCTGCCGAGAATGAGTGTTAGGACTTTTGTTACTGAATTATTTTAGTTTCATAAGAAAGCCCTTATTTTAAATCAATAAAATATATCTTCTGGAAGAAAAAAATAAAATTTGGTTTCATTTTAATGATAAATTTGAAGTAGGTAAAAAAAGGAATTAATAGATAAAAATGGAATTACTTATAATAAAGCTAATGAGATAAGCTTGTTTATAAATATGTAATAGGGGTAGGTTTAAAAAACAAATAGGTATAACTTAAGAAAATTCAGAACGAATAAATATAAGTTGATATATCTTGGGTAATTTTTACTTTCATAAATGCCTGAAATATATAAAAACCTGGGTATTTATAAGATATGGGTTAAAAATGATCTGTAAAATATAATATGCTACAAAATCTACATAAATACATCATTGTGATTTTCTTTACACCTTGGTAGGTATGAAAGTAGCATAGAAATGATACCCAACATGTAATGAATGCATGCAACATGTAATTTGAAATTGGTATTTACATGAGGTAGGGGTGAGTAAATACCCATTTTTATTTATCCTACTCTCTGGGTATTTGCCAGATCCACATGTGTAGAGTAGTTAAACATATTTTTAAAAATCTAATTTAAAATTTTTAAAAATCCGAAAAAAATATATTTAAATGAAAAAAAAATTTGGTTTAATCAAATAAATTCGATTTTTTCAAAAAATTATCAGTTTTTTTTACATTCTGATACTAACTTTTTAAAATTTGCACCAACTTTAAAAAATTGTACGAGTATAAAATTAATATAAAATATTCCACTCGTTCATAAATTAATTTTTACTACTACCTGTTAGTGCATTTTTCCTTAGTCTCATTATTGTTTTTATTTCTGCATAAAGTTTTTAATTTCAAAGCAAGGAAATTGAGGGTCAATGAAATTAGCAGTAATAGCAGGGGGTGAAGCCTGGTAACCCTACACATTCTTGCTCTGCTTGCTTTACTCCATACCACGAAAAAAAAATTAAGGTTAATAAATACTGGATAAACTTAATTAAATTGTAAAGTAACCCAATCAGTAAAAAAAACTTACATTTTAGATGTTTTTGAAAGTACAAAGTGTTAATTTTTTTACCCAAAACATATTAATGAGTTTGCTAATATAGTTTACAATTTCAGTCATTCCCCCCCCCCCCCCCCCCCCCCCACATATAAATTAAAATTCATTGAACTCTATGATTCCACCACATTATAAATGATTGAGAAATATACAAAGTCCCTATTGCAGTGGTTCAAACCTTTTTCTCTCGCGTACCCCCTAATGAAACTTTCATTTATGAATACCCAATTCGCTTATAGCTCTTCTCACCCATCCCTCTAAGCAAAAAAGTTTTTTTTTTGTTTAAGCAGTAATGTTTTTAGGTTAGTTGGCAAATTAATCAAACTTTTTGACTTGGCAGAATCGTATGTTAATTTCCGACCAGTGCACATTAATCAAACAAATTGACATAATTTTCTTTCATCACAGGTTCAAATCTTACAGCGGTCCTAGTTTTCAATTTTAAAGAAAAATCATTTTTAATTAGAATTAATCCATAATTAGTAATTTTATGACCAAGTATTGTACTGTCATCGGGATTATGTATTTACGCCAAGTATAAAGTCAATAGGACATTTGGAAGGGGGTTTAAATTGAGATACAAGGTTTGAGGATACAACTACAACAGACAGAGTGAGTTAAATAAAAGCATGTAAAAATTAATTAATCCTTCGCAATTAATCGTTATTGAGACTATAATTACAAATTATACTTGTCCTATGCCTCTAATAATTGCAAATCCACTAATATAAGTGAACACAATTTCAAGAATTCGTTAAAACATGTCCGAGTCTGTTAAAGCTCCATTCACAATTCTAGAGCAATCAGAAGTTTAGAAATTTTCCAACCCATCCACAACATCCGACCCTTTGCAATTTCCCTTATTCCCAATTTCCCTTGGGTCAGTTCATTGACCCTCCCTTTCCTTGACTTGAAAACCTGCTTCTATTTGAATGAGTTCAGTCTGTGTCAGTGATGAAGTTGAAATTTGAATTGTTTTTATTTCCAATTTAGTTTGGCCTAAATTTAATTTCTTGTTTTGGCTTTAACCACAAACAGGGTATGTACGTATTTCCCGAAAATAAAAATAAGGAGTTCGTAAGGACCTTAAAAGTAATTTATAAGGACTTTATTTTTGATGCTAACAACTTGTATACATTTGCAAAGAAAAGTTAGCTTTAATTTTAAGTCATTAATCCAATTATTGGTAAAAAAATTAAATAAATAAATATAAAAGAAAAATATGTCAGCTAAAAGCTATCGGATGTAAAGAAGCCATGTGTTTTTTTACAATGATACAAAGTTGTGTTTGATTCAAATTAAGATTTTTAAAAAAAATTAATAGAGGTAGTAAAATTATTTACAGGTTTTAAGGACTTTTAAAGCACCTTCTATAATGTAAAAGTTTCTAAGAGAATTTTCAACAAAAATAAGAGATTTCTAAGTACTTGACTTGATAACGGCCTTTATGCACACTAAACAAACATAAAGAATTTCGGAGGACTTTTAAGGAGTAACAAAAAAATTACTAAAATAGACATTTTAGTAATGTTAACATTTTATAATTACCAACATGTAGACAGGGCTTAAGCTAGGAAAGTCACTAATTGTGTATCACACAAGTTTGTTAAATTATTTTAATATTACATTTTTTTAATAAAAAATCATTGAAATAGTAAGTCCATTGATGTGGATTGGTTAACATTAAATTAATATTGCACAAGATCTAATGGCAGCAAAAAAAATAATTTCTGTGCAACTAATTCAGTATGTTTGTTGTAAAAGAGCTTTGTGTCCCGACTATTTAGTAATTTGCAACTCAAGGGTTTAAAAAGCTCTCAACTCATTTTGTATTTTGATATATTTTTGAACCCTGCTATCAATAGCATTCAAACATTATGACAGATAAATTAAATTTATTAACTTAAAAATAGTTTCCTAACATTTAACCACAGCTATCTCTGTGTTTGTTAATGGTAAATTTTCAAAATTCTAACATACATCAATTGGCACATAAATTTTCAATAGCTATATGAATCAGCACAATTTGATTTTAATACAATCTAAACTTAATAATTTGTCATAATATCAAATATTGAAAGTGTCTAGCGTTTATAAATAATAATAAAAAAACATGATTGCATAATTATTTACCTTTTCTTCTATATTTGTTGACATTCTTTTTTGTCTCTTGTTTTGCTTTTTAGAGGAGCCTACACACTTCTCTTTTAAAATCTAAGGGGGGGAATGTGTGGGTTAGTACAAAAGGCAAAAATAGTACAAAATTAAAACCGTTACAAAAATTTCTCAAGGCAGCATTAGAAGCATAGTAATATCTTACTCAACATTAGCATCATGGACATTATTAGTGTGTGTTAGTTTTTACTTAAGCTTCCATGATTTATGCATACAAACAAAGTTATTTGTATACACCAATCACATAGGCCAACACATTTTACTAAGGTTATGTAAAATGGACCTTAATAAATAAAAATACACAAAAATGAAAGTAAATAAAACAAACATGTGTGTTTAAGTTTACCAATTGTATTTCAATGCTTATTTTTAGCAAAAAAATAAGCATTTAAAAATCCTATACCTGGATAATTTAACATTTTTACTAAAATGCCAAGCACTTTACTTGGAAAAAATCTAAGCAATTGTTTATAATTTCTAATAAAGGATATTTAATTTAAAACATTAGAGTTTCAATGTTTGTAACGTTTATAATAGAAGAAAAAAATTACAGATATGAGTTAAACAAAAAGTGTTTGACATAAAATTTAAGAAAAAAAATTAAGTAAATACAATGTCTGATTTTAAAGAATGATATAAAAATCATTAACTAAAAAATACTGCTTTCCTTGATTTAAGGAATTTGACTGTGAGCTGTTTGGTACTTTTTAAACACTTGATATATATAAAGGACTCAGGAAAAAAACAATAATGGTCAACTTTTTGTTTAAATTGAGACCTTAACGTATCATGTTAGCTAAAGGGGCTGTGATTTTTTTTTCAAATTGTGAAACGATAAAAATTATGGTCTATAAAAACAATTCGATCAGAAAGCTAAATATTTACAAGACACTTGTGCTTTTTTTGCAAAATCACTCTGGATTAGATAGATTGTTTGTTCCTGTTGTTTTTTATGTATACAAGAGACAAGGCAGAGACTAGCACAAATTAAAGTGGGTACAGCTGCAGTATAAGCATACACAGACAGTTTTCAACAACAAAATCTTTGTGCCAAATGTTGCTTATTTCAAAACAAATCTCGTACATTCCTATACTATTCTTCTTCTAGAAAGAATATTGATTATATCTATGTAAATAAATATAAAAAAAATAGAATTACATTTCTATAAGATAAACTAGCCAAATTTGGAGAAAAATCGCCAATTATTATACCAAGTACCTTATTTGGGATTGCAATTTAAATACACATTTAGGCAAAAGATATCAAAGTTATGTTTGTTTGAGTTACTTAGTATACATAAAAAAACAAATTTAATAATAAATGGGGGTAGAATTTCAAGAAAAAATATTTTCTTTTTGCTTTCATTCATAAAAAGGTCTTATTTATCAAAGAAAGTGTGAACTTAACAACACATCACAACAAAAGTTTAAAAAATCACTAGTCAGCTATTTTTTTTTTATGTTACAAAACTATTTAGAAAAAGTAATACATAAGCAATAAAACAATGATTTATAAACACAAATTGTTAATAATGTTCTGGATGCGCTAAAATCACGTGCATAATCAATATTCAAAGAAAACATATCGAATACAAAAACAACATTCCTATCTCGATATGTCAGAATAAAACTTTTTTCTTTTCGAACCAAATAGCTCAAGGATATAAAATACAAGTTCTCATTCAAATATGTCTTGGGGTATTTGAAAAATGGGGGTATATTTTCAATTTTTACAACTTTTAATTACATATTTCGATAATTTAAAGCAATCACAACACAAACGAATCAGTTTTATACGAAGTGCATATCTAGTGATTGGGAATCTTACCATTAGATATTTCAAATAGAACGTGTTCTATTTCGAAGAATAATTATTCACAAGATGTGAATCTAGTTTTATTTCTAGATTCGATTAATTTTATAAGCCTCCGCACACGTTAAAACTTAGAAGTAGAGTTCAACTAAAATGTCACTTAATAACATTAAAAGTTACAGATACAGTTGAAATTTAATTTATTAATTTTTTATCAACAATGAGGCTCTGTATAAAACTTTAAATATTAAAGTATAATTTTTTTTATTATTATAATTTCCGAAATACCTTAGGTAAAATAAAGATTTTAATATAAATTACAATAAAATTGTAAATACTACAAAATTACATAACGTTAATTCTAATATAACACATAAAAGTGTTAGTTTGGTTTGCTTGCATTAAAATATTACAATGGGCTTTTAAAACATGACGGATTGGTTAGTCGAATCAACGTCGCACTAAAGCTACACAATGGGATATTTGTGATATTTCAGAACGTCTATCGCGAAGGAAAAACTCGGATATACTGCCTCATAATTTTGAATCCCACTCCCCACAAATTAATTATTTTTAAATGTTTGGATTTCTTTTTTTTTTTCTAATAAGGAACTGGATTTCAATAAGACACATTGAGTCTTGACCGTCGATACCGCAATTTTGGGTTCCTCAATTGCATATCTCGGAAAAGAAATTTGTTCGAATATTTATACTTTTGTTGGCTTTAAACAATTTTTTACTACACACTGTCACCGATATCAAATCCAGGAGCAGTAGCGTCTGAAAATACCCAAATAACATACTCATTTTTTTTTAAAAGTGAAGCAATAATACCTGTTTAGATCACTCTTCTAGACCTGTTATTAAGAGCTAGCGAAGTTAGTGTATTTATGCATCCTAAAATTTTTTCAAATATTTGAATGCCACCATTAGCGGCCCGTGGTCGAAAATCTTATTATTGCAGCCGAAATTAAGTGACCCCCCCCCCCCCCCCATTTTCCACAACCATATACATGAACGGAAATTCTTTAATATTTATTACTTAAATCAAAGTTTCCTCTTAATTTTTTTCGAAACGATAACATGCGAAAAAAGTTGAAAACATTTATTTTTTTGAAAATTAAATCAGTTCTCCTTTTTTTTAAACTTGCGAATCGGTCAATTTTAATATTCACTTAAATAACGAAACAACAGCAGGACCATAATGGTTCTGAAACACTCAGTAAATTTATCACGAAAACTATTTCCGTTTGGGGAGATTCTCGGTTCTCCCGCGATTCACGCACGAGCCAATCAGTTTATCAATTTCCTAACTGCAGCCAAAGTCAGAAAATTCATTTCGGGCTGTACCTTTCCACAAATGCAATGCATTAGCAGGAGGGGGGGGGGGGATCACCATACTACGTAGAGTTTGCCGTGGCAACGATGCAACCGATTTCGAACTCCGCTTTTTGGCTGCAGTTTTGATTGAATGGAGTTTTTTCCCCTCCTGAATTGTGCATTACAGCGACAGGTTTGCTATTTATCGGAGATTATGTTACTTACCGTAGAAATTTCATTTTCAAATCTTTATTTAAGAAAATTAATAAAATATCTTATTTTAGTTTTAAAATACACTAATAAATTTATGTGCAGCCCGGCTGTACCCCACGAGCCGCCACTGAATGCCACAAGTTTTTTTCTTTGTGTAATGTAGTCCTGTTTCTGAAGTTTCAGGAGAGACCGGGAAAATCATGCAAAAGTGTTTTTTATGCACTGTATAACAATTTAAATAAGAGGACTATTTAGTTTTATATTAGTCCACTCTTACGCATTGCACAAAAGAAGTTAATAAAATTTAAAAGGGGGTTTTAATGTTATTTAAAAAGAAATTTTCAAACCGTTTACACGTGAAGTGGCGTGATTATCCTGGGTACCAGGGTCATTTTGTCACACCTTCGTAGTTATGACGCCATCCTCTTGGAAACTTTCAACTAAATGTAAGATAAAAGTGGAGTTGCTAAACATTATTTTAACTGTTTTTATAAACTATAACAAGAAATTTGTTTGTTTTTGCTAAATGTTTTTCAAATTGCTTAAAGATTGCATAACTGTTTGAGAGGTTGATTTATTTTATAGTTACCAATAAAACTATTTTGGCTGACAAAAGTCATATATAATATATAAAATTCTTGGCAGTCAAACTCACATGCGCCCACTGCACCCGCGGTCAAACCCGCATATCTATAATTATTGTTACAAAAAGTGCACAAATTACGTACATTTCAATGTCTTTTGAAAAATATCAAACACGCACTGAGTTATCATCACACAAAGTCCTTTTCTTTAAAATCGTTGTCATCAGTATATGTTTTAAATGTTAATTTGGGACCGTATGCCTTTTCTTCCTTCTTATTTTGAAAACCAGAATATTTAGCTTTATTTCTTTTTCCTGCTTTAAAATCTGTCTTTTGCTGCTGAAAACTTTGACCTTTTCTGCTCCCAAAAGCTTATGTTCTTTTTCTTTTTAGCAGCCAACTCCTTTTTTATTGCCTTCTGGTCTCATATTCTTCAAAAAGTTTAATGGGGGTTACTGTTAGAATGGCTGGTTGGGACGATATTAATTCACGACTAATGAAGAAACACACACAAATTATGACAGAAATGTAGCCAAGGATAAAAATTGCTGGACGGAAATTCCACATTTCAGTTATATTCACAAATGTACAATACTTTTAAATCAGAAAATGTGGCATTAGTATTTTAGGTCCTTATGTGTCTCAATGCTCTAGAACTGAAAATAATTACTTTCACTTTACAAAGATTTATTGTACTTGTTTACTAATTGCTTAAAAATATGGCTAATCCTTAAAATTCAAGCGTGAAAATATGCCACATTACAATACTTTTTCGACAGTCCTTCAAATTTAAAACTTTAATAAAAAAATACACTTTAAGGAAATAATTTCTAAAATTTGAAAAAAACTTTATCTTTAATTCTTGAAATCTCACGCCAAAGGATTCTTGGAGATGTAGTTAACAATAAGAGTCCTTCTCTTGAATATGTATCTACTACGGCTGTATCGCAATTATGATTACAACTTGATCGAATAATAGTAGTGAAATATATTAATTCTTAATTGTGCGACATCACTATGTTACATTCAACAAGTGATAACGAATTGTTCTTTTTTCTGTATAATTTTACCGGCTTTGACAAATAGTCAGTCATATAGAGCATTAATTATGTTAATTTTTTCAATCCATTCAGTCCTGGACAAAAATCAAACAGATATAACATTTTCACCCATGAATGTAGCTGAACATTAGTTGAATGCGTACACACAGTAATTGCCACTATAAATTAACAAAGAAAGGCATATCGATTTATATACAAGTTAAAAATTAGAACGAAACAGCAAAACGTATTTTCCACAATAACAAATACACTGCTCTTGTTAGAATCTTAATAATACTGAGACAATTTCTCCTATCGCTCATTAGAATACAGCACTTATCACAACCTCCCCCCCACCGGTTAAAATTTTCTGTTTACATATGGTGGCATAACCTCGTAGGATGCCATTCCCACTGCCTCCCGTACTGTCAAACAAAAATCTTTAATAAATTTAATTTAAATAGAATTTATTTGGGTCTAACAAAATTGAACTGCAACTTTTAATAACTAAAATTGTATTTGGAACTAGCCCATCTTAATGTTCAATTTTAATGCTATTTGCCTTTACGTCTATTGGTGCACAGTAACTTGCATAAAAAAATTCGATTGAATTGGAAATAACCAGTCCCGAGATGTTGAATTCACAGCCCCATAGAACAACTAAAAAAAAATATACAGTTTTAAACTTATGTGAATTATTTATTTTATAAATATATATTTTATTAGCTTTTTATTTAACTATTATTTTAAATATTTTTAATATAATAAATAATTTGAATACAATATTACATAACTGAGATTTAACCATCATATCCCAAGGAAAATTATGTCAATTCATAGGAGTGGGCCCATGCGTGTGTAACTTGAAGGAAACACTATGTATGCATAATAGTCAAAGATTTCATTTTTTTTTTCACACAGTTAGAATTTTCAAATACATTGAATCCAGCCCAAAAATAAAACCTGCTGTTTACTTTATTGTCCAACAATCGAGAATTTATATAAAATAGTTTTGTGGAATTATAAAAATAATTGTAGCCTACATCTCAAAATATTTTACCATAACAACTTTTCTAAAAACGAATTAAATACTTTCTTCAAAACTACAATATTATGCATATATTTCAGGTTAAATTTATTCTAGGGCATTTTCAGAGCTTTTTAATTTAGGCAAACTCATGTGAAAAATAATTTTATATAACAAGTGTTTTGTTAATAAATGCATTAAATGATATGTGAAAAAATGAATATTAATGTACTTTTGCAGTTAACTATAAAAATTTATTTAATATTTTAGACATGCATAACAATGATAAAATGCAAGGAAACATTATAATGATTATTGCATTTTTATTATAAATATTTGATATTTTAGCTTGAAAGATCCTCATCTTCTAATTCTAAATCATCTAATTCTTGAAATAGAGATTCATCTACTTTGACCTCTTCTTCTCCTATTTAGGAAAAAATTATTAATTTAGAGATTAAATGTTTTTTTAGTAAGGTATATTTACTACAAACATCACAAATACTACTGTTAATGTGTATAAAATTTAGAAGCATCTGAATAAAACACCAATATAATGATTTTGTATTTATCCACTGTAAAGAAAAATATAAGATTTTTTTTTAACCCTTTGCTCTCCGCTGTCTCCTCTAAGATAATAGCATAATGACTAGTTCTGTTCACTGTTCTAGCACTGTTCTTTAAAATAAACGAGAACACCTTGATTTTGTGTTTTTTTTTTTAAATCAATATTATTTTAAAACTTGTTCCTTTGCAGAAATTTAAAACAAATTATTACTTTTTTCCTCTATGCGCACAAAAAGTTCTGGGAAAAAGAATAGAAAGGGGAATACCTGTTCTGTAGAAAGAACCCAAATGTCAAAAATTTTCTTGGAGTGCAAAGGGTTAAAATTAAAAAAAAAAATAATAGAACTGTACAAATATTGTACTGGAAAAATACATATATAAACTTTTAGAAAAATGCTGAAATTTCTCTCGCTAGCTTCGATATAAGTAACTAACTTTTTATAGAAATCAGTATCTTTCTAATGGGATGTGCAGTAAAATACACATAATGGAAGCTTTGATGACCATTTTATAATTGGGAGAATTTATCGTGATGTGACATGGTGGAGGGGTAATGCAAAAGTGACAAGGGGATATACAAAATAATGAAAAATAGCTTGATGTAATAAATGAACGCTTCCTAATAAACATTAAAAATTTATTAAAAATTACTAAGAAGTAAGAACTTCTTAACAAAAATAAATCCACTTTGATAAAAGATCAAAGGAGATAAGAAATAAAGATTACATCACATGAAAGTAATAAATAAACTAGAAAATATTCGGTTTACTTCACTTTGGTATACCATCAGATGACATAAATTACTTGTTTGAATTGGAATTTTTTTATAGAGGCTGGTTGCCAAGAATACTTAAATAGTTTTAACTCTAACTCAAAACTATTTATTATATTTTCTTAACCCTAAGAAAATGCAGAAACAATGCTTACCATCTTGTAAGAATTTTAGATCAGAATCAACCAATGTTTGATCCTTTTCAAATAGTTCTCTACCTAAAAAAGAATAAGTACAGAATTTTTAATAATAAGCATATATAAAAATCATTTTGTTAATTAACTTAACCAACAATAACATAACTCGCTTCCATGGAAATTATCAAATTTACAGATTTCTATAGTTAAAAAAATTACCAGTAAGTTTCTTGGAAACAACTTCTTCTTTGCACTGCAATTTTTTTAGATCGGCCATTTCTTGATCGAACTTTACTTTCCAAGTCATAAATGACTCAACTGTGACTCGAACTCCTTCGAACCTATTCTGTATGATATAAAATAGATCGAAGTTAGCAAAAGATTTTATATTCAATTTCAATGCAATAAGATAATTTCTAAAAGTATCTCAACGTATGGGTGGTTTGGCAACAGTGGTACAAGTTCAAAAACAGAATTCTGAGACAAGACCATTTAAAGTTTGCAACTTGCCTTGGTTTGTTAAGCGAAATGGCATTCAGCTCCTTATAGAACAACTTAATGAACTTGGAGCCACACCACTTGGCAAAAGGATAGATATAGCGGCCCCAATCCTGGAAAGTGTGTAAATTCATTTTTGGATTTTTTTTTATTTATACTACTTGCCGGCCAAGGTGCTCATATACCAATCCAATAAAATTTATAAATCGCATCTTAATTTCTACCAGTGTTCCTCAAACACAAACATGTGTTTTAAAAGGTAACTACCAATATTAAAATTTTTAATTCTATGCAACTATTTGAATTAAGAAAAATGATAGTATTTTAATTATAGTTATTTAAAATAATTTTTTTATGTAATGGAAGTAATCTCCAAATAAAATCACATGTTTGTAAATGAAAATGTTATATAATTTTTAACAAAGCATGCCAAACTTATTTTTCTTGAAAATTTGTATATATTGTATAATAAAAAACTGCAAAAAGTCATAGTAATTAGGAAACAAAGTTATTGAGCAGTCAAATAAGTAATTACTAATAACTCTACTAAATTAATAAGGCTTAAAAAATAGAATTTATAACGATACTATTTAAATTAATAAGCAATATTCCTGTTCAATTATAATCATGTTTACTTTTGGCTGCCCAAAAAAAAAGAATGCCAAACAAGGTTGTATACACTGTTCCATTTTAAATAATTTTTATATGAGAAAGAAAACAGAAAATTTTGGTAAAAACAAAGAAGTGGAAGATTCCCATCCCTGTGTCTTAATGAAAATTGAGCAAATAACAGATATTTATCTTTTACATCAGTTGAAATTGTAATTTGTTAAGGATTATTTATATAATTATGATTCTCACTCGTTCTTCCTCCTCCGCAAGCTGTATTCTCAATTCTTCAGCCTTTTCTCGATTCGTAATATTGTCAACTATTCTCTTGTTCAGCCACTCGGATGCTTCGGAAACAAGAGTGAACACCATCACCATTCCAAGGTTCTCGTCTACCTGAAAATATTACGGACACTTATACCGAATCACAAAAGCATATGAAGTTCACAAGTAGATGCTGAGCAAATATTGCATAGAAACTAAGAAAACTTGCTTGAAAATAAAAATAAAGGACTTTATTAGCACTTTTATATCCTTTGATCACCTCTCAGTTCATATGTTATGTCACACTATTTTTCATCCCTTTGTATCCTCTCCTTATCCTTCCTCAAGTACTACAAGTCAGCCTTATTTTACCAACTGTCAATTTTCTTTGTTTCTTACATAAGGAAACTTAGATCAAAGTTTGTTCAACACATTTCCTTAAAAGAAATTCTGCAAAGTTTTGCTATGTCATGCAACTACAGAGGCCTCTTCACCCATGTCCAGTGGCGGCTCATGCCCTACAGCAAGTACAGCCAGCCATGCTGCACCTAAATTTATTAGTATATTTTAAAACTAAAATCAGATATTTTACTAATTTTCAGGGGGGGGGGGGGAGTTCACATGATTTCGGCTGTACTAACATTTTCGACCACGAGCCGCCACTGCCAATGCCATGACACAGGCATAGAGAATACCCCCCCCCCCAAGGGTGTAATATAGGAATAAATACCCACTAACAATCTAGTCTTTTGTTTCTGTTCTTTAAATGAACAAAAGCATCATGTTCTTCAGTTTAACCCTCTAAGCAGCAAAGAAAATATCAAAATTGTAAAGTGGTTTTCACTGCAAGGGAATTTAATTTATATTTCCAATCGGTGTCTTTAAAAAAACACATTTTTTATTATTTTAATAGAACTGGCTTTTTAAAATATCGATAATGCTCTTTATATTTGAAAACGTTTTAGAATAAGAGTATTTTTATGTATTCAAATTTATGGTAAACACACCATACATTTTAAAGCCTATACGGGTGTAAAAATAACACTACCAGATAATTTAAAAAAAATTAATTCTTTTGTTAGCTTCACCCACTGACTCAAACACAATTATTTTTTCACTTAGGAACACAAAAGATTTTGAAAACAAAAATGGAACTATTCTGTAAAAATAAAGTTAATTTGAAGACAATCTTAGAGTGCAAAGGGTTAACATGCCTAAAGAGCATTTAAAAGCTCTTAAAAATAAGTTTACTTTAAGCTCACATTTGCAAATTGACAGTTTTCAAAGACTATTTCTTTTTCTATTTTCTTTTGGTGCTGATGCACCCTAACTTTTTAGAAGTGAAAAATGTGTCCTTTCCTTTTTCTAGCATCTACTTTGCACCCTGTAGTTTTCTCAAAATATTTTGCATATTTTATTTAAAATAATTTCTTCCAGATTAAGTTTTTCATTGTTCTTGAATTCAACACATAACGTATTCTGTACGGAAAAACAATCAGGAAACGTCCTTTCACTCGACAGAATGCACTTTTTTTTTTAAATCCAACCTGCTCTTTTTTTTTAATGTGGACATTATGCCTACTTGAATGTGTAAAACATTTATAACCCAAAATATGATAACAAAGACAGTTTGATTGGGGCATGTAACTTATGTGTTTTCAACTTAGGTAGTTTTCAAAATAATGTGATTTAAATAGCTGTTTTAAGTAAACTACTTTTGAATGTAATACATTTTCAATTTAAAACGGTAATAGAACCTTTAAACTTTTGCAATTTTGAATAAAAATTAGCTACATTCTTTAACAACTCCTAGGGTTGGTTGGTAGGTTAAATCAATGTTGCACTAGAGCTGCACAGTAAGCACAAGAGCTGCAACAGTTTGGGGTTTATATTGAAGGAAAGACTCAGGAACACAATGCATCGTGTTTTTTAATACATGATCAGGTGATGAGGGCAACACCTGAGGAAATCTCAATAGGCATTATTAACACATCCTAGAAAAAATATATTTTTTAACCGTTATCATTAATATTTTGTTACATTTTATGAAAATATGCTATTTTTATAGAAAATTTAGTTGTTCTGGGAGAAAATATGGAGTGCTAAAACACTTTTACATCACTAGGTTCTTAAAGTATAAAGTGAAAAAAATGTGGAACTTTTTTTAAATTTCTTAACATTAACAAACAATTCTCAATAAAGCAATTATTATAAGATAACACTACAATAACTTGTACATAACATCTCTTTCCACTGAAAAACTCCTTATTTGAAGACATAGCAGAATAAACAGATTGTCTTTAGATTTAAAAAATTCAATACATCAATAGTGTTCAATCTATGTGTTAAGGGTCTCTGCTTGTCTCTTTACCTTGGAAAATTATGCATTCATGCCTTTTTATGCACTAATCACTGACCACAAAGTTACACGATTTGCAGATTTATTGCTTTTTCTCTGACTTTACATGCTTTTTTTATTTTAATTAAGTTTGAAAAGTATCAGATTTTTACCAGATAAACCAATTGCCAGTTTTAGTGAATATCCGCATTTTAACCTGACGGTTTTCATGATGGATGATGAAAAGTTTAAAATTTCTTACATATTGAAAATTAATTTACTCATTTTGAAAGTGTATTTTCTTTAGTTTTCATTTGGTTCTACTGTTATTTAACTATACATTAAAAGGCGATCAATTATGCAAAAAAAAAATGACAATGATTTTTTCCGACTTTAATTAATGACATAACTATATTTTTTCAAGACTGTATATTTCTTGCTGATTCATTGCAATTTCTCAAGATTTACATACTTTTTTCAGTTGTGATATCAGCAATCTGGTCATTAAAGTGCCTTTTTGAAAAAGAGTGCCCTTTTTTTCTAAAAATAGCACCCTGCCCCTTTTCATTTCTAAAGTAAACATTACATCAATGTAAATTAGAATCTCTAACTTTTATTTATTATGGGCAAAATGAACTTACTTTACTGTGCAAGAATTCAAGCATGTCTGTCTCATCTTCTTCAGAAAAGTTTTCAGAGTCTGCTATCTCCATTAACGGGGGCTCATCTGGGTAAGTTGGGACGTACGTAAACTTCAGAGAAATGGCCACTGTGAAATAAAGAAGAAAAAAATAAGACACAATTTTCTTTAACTCAAACTTTTATCGAGCTCTAGTTGGGACATTGGTCTTCAAAATGAGGGCTGCAATGTGCTACATGAATTGTGAGGGCATTTGAAACATAAAATTATGAATTTAAAACACGCATTCAAGTTTTACGAAGAAAAAAAATTTTGAGTATAAAAACAAATGTTTCAATATAAAAAATAATAAATATCTTGTGCAAAACAATTAAAATTGTTACAATAAGTGGTATAATTATTAACCATGTTAAGTTCTTGTTATAAAGCAGTGGTTCAAAATCCTTGGTTTATGACCCACTTTTGATCCATGAATAGGTGTGAAGTGGTCAGTGGAGCTATCGATTGTGATTTTTTTAATAAGATATTTTTCAATGTTTATTCTCCTCTTTTTAAAAAAAATCCAAATAGAAAATTAAGATTTATTTGTAATAATAAATATCTTGATTAACAGGAAACGGAATTATAATAGAATACATTGAAGTCAACAAAATAAGTGCAAACCTGAAAAAAACAAGCCTTTTCATCAAAGTTAAAAAATTGCTGTAGAAAATCTTGTTCTCATTTAGCGCAGATTCTTTTCTCAAAAGAAGTAAAAACTTTTTTGCAATTGTAGGGAAAACGATGAGAATGGATAACTTTACAAAATAGTAACTTTAATTGTAGGATATTGGAGAAGGCGATGATTCATGTGCAAAGATTCATGCAGAAAAAGGCAGAAGGGCACAATTTTCAAAGTAAAAGTGTGAATCTTCCTTAAAAAAATGCATACAGCGAACACATATTTCCTGTGTTGAACTTTTTATTTTAAAAACATTCTGTTAAAACTTGTGTAGAAACCAATTTATAATTTTTGTACATGCAAAATTCTGATTATACTCAATGAATTAACTTTAAAAAGTTCAGTTCAAATACATTACATGGTAACCATTAGCAATGGCGAGGCGTGACTTTTTGCCATAAAATAAAATTTTGTTAAATGAAAAATTTCATATTTTTATATTCACTTTTAAATAATAGGTCATAAATATTCAATTTATTCAAAGCATAACACATTAAAAGAAGATAATTAATTTAAATTAAAAAGCGTGGCCAATATAACTGTAAAAAATATTTGTGAAAAAATTGTGCATGGAAGGGTGGAGGAAGTATAAAAATAACAGGATGTGCAATAAATGAACGATCCTTTTTTTTTTTCAATGTTTAAACAAATCAATGCCATGCTAGGTGCATGATCAGAAGGAAATTGTTTATCTTGTCAACAAATTTCCTTACCCATGCAAACGTGGCCATACATAATATTTATATTTTCCCACTTACATACCTTTTATCCTGTGTTATTTAGTTAAAATATTTTTTTTTTAAAAATCTTAATTATTAAATTCAATTCCATTTTTCTTATGAATAACAACATATAACAGTCAATATACATCGTTTTTATATGTCCATGTTCTGCTATATCCATATTCGCAAAATTAATACATAAAGTAACAGCAGTAATAAGGACAAAGTGTTGTATTACTGAATACAATTCAAATTTTAAAACCGAAGGAATTGTTATTGCTCAATATTGCCTATTCCTTTTTTTACGATCGATGCAAATATATGTATTAGATCGGCAGACATTGTAAGTAATAGTTATAAAAAGAATAAAATATATTATTTACTTTATTTTAAATAAAACAGAAACCGGATTATCCAAAGCCTAGCTATAGTACTGCTATTAAAAAAACTAATGTTCATTTCAAAATAAACAGTTACTTAAGCAGTGAACAGCATAATAAAATGGACAATTAATTGATTGCTAATTTTTTTAGACAGAAAAACCTTTTTCCATAATGTAATAAAATAATTTAAACAGAAACAGTTCCTTATCAAAATTAAAGTCAGACTAACCCAAACACAAAAACCAGCGAACTTTACAACGATATGACAAGTCAGTCAGACGATATAAAGAAAACATTATAAATCTGAGAAAGACAGCTACGGAAAGCATCGTATGTGAATATACATTGAAAAATATATTGAACAGTTAGATCGGCAGATATTGTAAGTAATAGTTATAAAAGTTTAATCTTTATTGCCAAATGTGGCATTAACAAGCCAACATGGCAACCATTCCTGTGTACAAAACGAAGGAAGGTTGCTTGAGGGAATCAGTGATACAAGCAGATGACCCCGGCAAAGCTTTTTCAATGTAAATTGACTAGTGAACAGTAGGAAGAAGATTTCGTAAGCGTCCACCTGATTAGTTGATGTATCTCAAAATGGATGCTGTAGCTCTGCCGATGACTTTGGCGGAACTTTCAGAGCCAAACTCACGGCTCTTGGCTGGTTTTGAAATTGTGGGTTTATTTTAGTGTTTTCGGTGGGAATTTAATAAATGGCTTAATTTTTTTACATGTTTTAATATAAGAAAATTTTAAAATAAGTAACAAATATATTTAAAACACTTTTTTAAATAGATAAAATACATAATTTTTTTTAAAAAAATATTTTTTTCTCTTTTTTTATTTTTTTGTGGTCATTGGCGAATCTACCGATGACTGAACCCTTCACCACTGACCATTAGCTACTTTTCTTTAAAATAAAAGAGAGATTCGATAACCCATTTTTGGCGACGAAAATCAGTTTTGTCATTAATAAAAGAATTCCACCATTTTCAATTTGCCGGGTTGCCCAAAAACATTACCGATATAGAATTCTTTCACAAAAACTATATTTTCAACAAAATTTGAATACTTACTGTACTCATCAGGAAAGTTTCTTGACGCTTCAGTTTTAATATCAATTGTAAATTCAAATTCAGGTTCATCAGATAAAACTAAAACAGAAAAGATGTTAAAATCTTTCAAATAAAAAAATTAATCGGTCATCATTTGTATGTGCACTTCACCACAATGATGTCCTGTAAGCTATTTAAAGTATCTGATTTGTAAGGGTGATAAATATCTGTAGTTACAGTGAAATTTTTCAAAAGAATTGAGATCAACAATTTTTTCAGAAATTTCTCAAATAAAACATAATTGGTTTATTTCTAGTGTCCGGTGCAGTTTATTCCAATTCCTAGTGTTGGTTTATTCCTATTATAATTGGTTTATTCCTATTCCTAGTGTCCGCGCGTGCGCTTAAGAGTGCTGTTGAAGTGCCCCAAACAACTGCCCGAAGGATTGCCTGTAAGCACCATGATCGACTGCCTGGAGGGACTCTAGTGCGATGTTAATTAACCAAAGCAAAGCTTCGGAATCAATTCTAAACCGTCGCCATTAGCCCATTGTGGAGCTCAAGTGCGACCAACACAAGGTCCGCCATTTTGATTTGGCGAGAAAAAACACACTTCATTTTTGGCATTGGCGACAACGGGGCACCGTACACTGGGAATTTACCACATAATTTTCAGCATTTACTTTGTTGTTCAAAATGGTTGCCAGATAAAATGTAATAAATGGTAACCTTAATTTCTTGCCAAATTTGGTGACGCTATTCGGCACCTCTCGAGGGAGGAAAAATAAACAGTTTTGTAATTGGCAAAAAACCAGTATTTGTCGCAAGTATGGTTAGCATAACTTATATTGGAAAATCTTCAAAAAATCACCAAGGATTACCACTCAGTGTGTTTTAATCTGGTTGTCTCATGTGGCCCTTTGATATAATCTACCTGCAACATGCAATCAATGCTCAAATATTTTAAATCACTTTGTGTTTATAAATAGTTCATTTTCCACTTTTAGAAGTTAATCGCCTGAATTTTGTCACTAAACACTAGTATATCAAATCAAAAATACACTTGTGAGTGCCAGTAAAATTTAACTTGAAAATTGTAACCCAGGCATGTTAACATCATTTAGGTACTATCCATGTTCAAATGAAAAGCTTTTTTAAAAACAATCGCTTAGTTACCTATGAAATTAAAAATATTTTACTTCAAAGAAAATAAGTAAAGGAAACTACTAACTCCAAAAAATTATTTTACTTGTCAAGATAAATATACAAAACCTGTATCATACTTTTAAGTTCACTTGGATATATGGATTCTAAGGCTTCAATTTCATTTCTCTGATCTTCTTTATAATCTGTCATATTTATCTAATGTGTCAAAGAAATTATTAAAGCAGAGTATTATTATTATTTTAAGTAACGTAAAAGTGATTGAATATGAATTTTTAAGACGACCAAAAATGTGAAACAATTCTTGTAACCAAAATAAAGACTTTCAGTTGCAGTTGCAGACTTTGTATTCGGAAAAAATATACCATCGTGTAGCCTGGTCAGCAGCACGGTGTAAGATTCTAATTATATGATCTCGAGTTAAATTCCATGTTTCGAGGGGAAAAAAGGTTAATGAACATAAAATATGCCATCATTTGAATATTCTCATGCATAGGTGACAAAAAGTTTGAGCCCTGAAGAGGTGTGAAAAAGTTTCAAGTGTGGGATGCCAGAATGGATTTTGGCTATGTTAAAGTTCTATGAAGGTAAAAGTAGGCAGGCGCCACGGAGTAAAGAAGATTGGTTGGTTGGTTTGTTAAAAAACGTCGCACTAGAGCTGCACAGTGGACTATTGGCGACGGTTCGGGGTCAATCTCGAAGGAAAGACCCGGGAACACATTCACACACACATTCATACATGCACCTCGTTATTTTAGAACCGTGGTCAGATGACGAGGACAACACCTGAACTGGCACCCAACGCCTTCAATAAACGTCGGGACTTTGGACCCCGATCAGATGTATCGTGCACCAGTCCCGTATACACGCCAGTATAATTTGTTGGATATTCTGGACGACGGAGTAAAAAAGAAGGTGGAGGTGCTATCAATGGTGGTTTGCAATGTGAAGTAAGCAATCGCTTAAAAAGTAGGAACTTGCGAAGTATTTGGCGCTATTCCAAAGCACTACTTTGTACCAGTACTTGGCGATAATTTATTTTATAATTTAATTTACCTAAGAATTGAAAATAATAGCATCCTTTATCGATTTGGAACTTGCCCTGCATCCCACAACTGCACAAATAGTCATTTTTTAAGTTTTAGCATTCGTTTTCTTAATTTGAAAATAATGCATCCCTCGTAGAAAAACCACTGCAAACAAGGTTTGTTTGTGCCTAGTTTGGAGTTGCTAACTTACGTCGTCTCATGAAATATCCCCAAATCATCTCCACCTTTTTCTTTACTCCGTGGTAGGCGCACAAAGGCAGCAATTCACTGAGCTAAAATAACATGAACACTGGAAAGAGGACTAAGTGTGCTTTTTTTCTACCTTCCCTTAGAAAGATAAGACCTCAACGAAATACATAGAGAACGCAATGGTCCGAATGCCAACTGAGATCAAATAATATAAGCACTGAAGTGGACTCCCATTGGACAACAATGTATTTTATCGAGCCAATCGGATGAATACTTTTCGGAAGAGAAAGTTGGAGAAAACATTCTACTTTTCGCTCGGGGAAGTTTCACGCCGACAAGAAGAAGACCGCTGTTCCAACGGAACATGAAGAAAATTTCGCGACGCCGAAGAAGTTCCGTAGGGTTAAGAATGGAGCTTTAGCTCCTGTACTATAATTTTAAGTTTTAGTCTTTAAATAATACCTTAATATTGAAATATTTACTACATACACTGAGATAGATTGTAATCGTTTATAAAAAAAAAAATTGTTGAAATAAAAGTATTTTTCCGTATTTTGTTGTAATTCTAATTATATACAAATATAATATGTATTTTTGTATTTAAATTTATTCATATATAGAATAAAAATATTACTTATTTGGAAAAAAACAAATATTATACACAAACTTTTCCATAATTGCAAGCGTAGCGACTCAAGAAACAAAAGCAAAGTTGTCTGCTGTAGGGAAGAAATCGAAACTATAGTAAGTTACCACGTTGATATGTCACGTGAAACTCTCTCATTGCACCGTCGCGTCAGTCGAGGTGCGTCGGTCTTGAGTATTTGATTAATTTGCAAATATGTTTGTCTTCTTTTTCTTGTAAGTAAGAAAGTAAGTATGTCAAAACATTTAATCTGTAACATTTAATGTATTTTTGAAAGTATGAACTGTTCTTTCTTATGCGAAATGTTTGCGTTTAATGCGTTTTTTCTACCTTCGCACAAAAAGGTGTGAACTGGTCGCGCACGCTTAGTCCTTGCTCCAGTGTCTATATTATTTAAGCTAAGTTGGAGAAACGGAAAATATTTCGAAAATCCCCACTTCCCCCAATATTTTGAAAACCCTGCTAAAAGCCTCCCCCCCCCCCCCCCCTATAATTTCGAAGTTCTTATTTACATTGTACAGGGGGAAAAAATCTGGATTTGCTTTGACAGAGTGCAATCGACAATCTAATAAGCTGAAATAAACGACACTCATTTCAGCTAGGTCAACTATTTTGGATAGGGCATTAATATGTCAATGCTCCTGATTTTACGAATCTGTTGGGTCAAAAACGTTAATTTCTGAGCATTGACGGTAAAGATCTCAACCGCAATTTTATTGATTATTGAATTACATAAAAGAGTTTCACGGCTACACCATTATTTTAAGGACACTGGAAGTATAAAATGGGCAATAATTTTACGGACTGAGCCATAATTTTATGCGCATTCATGTTTAAATTATAGGTAAGAATTTTACGGGTAACATAATTATTTTACGGCATTTGTAGTTATTTAACGGGCGGGAATATTACGGGCTTTATGATAATTTTATGGGTTACTGTAAAAGCATAAAATTTACGGGTTTAAAAGCCCGAAACTTTTACTAAAGGGTAAAACCCCGTAAATTTACTGGATTTTTTTAAAAGTGAGCCCTGATCGCACAATTTCTCCTCTGAGCATTCCTTTATTGATACATTTTCTTCTTAAAAAATTTTTAACAAGAAAAAAATAAGGTTAGGACAAGAGAGCTCGACAGATTGAGAAATTATTTTAAGTGTTTACAATATTTAGGACCTTAAAATATTTACATTAGGTAAATAGAAGTAATGCTTCTATGAACACGAAAAAATGACTAAATACAGCTAAAAATTCATAATAATTTAAACGAAAATAAATATATATATTACTTACAGATTCTAAAAGTTATGAGTTTGGGTGAGGTCGACCCTAAAATTCGGAAAAGTATTTTATAAACCTCTGTGTTTAAAAAAAAATGGGGTTCTCTAATCAGAGATTCCGGGAATTTACGCTATCAGCTGTATATATAAACTAACCTCTGATATCACAGTTTGCACCATTTTTAGTCCAATTGTGAATTGATTTGATCTTGGAAGGACAGAGATTAAATAGTATTTTTAAAAATGTATTTTTTTTTGCATTCAACAGGTTAACGAATAAGGCACAACAACTCTTTCCGAAAAACTGCTCCTATTCATCCGATTCCATAGTAGTAACTTTATGTAGCACTATTTGTTGACAAAGCTTATAATCTTTCAGTTGGCTAAAATACATTTTTAAAACAACTTTAAATTAAAAAAAAGTCGATATGATGATAATTGTTTATTAACGCCACACACACACACAAGAAACGAGCACTAGTTTCTAAACAACAGTATGAAAATTACAATTTCGATCAGCCCACATTGAAAACAAATAGGTATTAAGTATATATGGTTAAAACGAAAATAAATATATATACTTGTTTTCCATAAATTCGATGAAAATAAATATTTTATATATTTTTACAAATGAAATGGAAAACACTTGATAATATATTTCATGATAACTTACACGCATAAATTCCGATTCAAGATGAAAAATTATTTTAGCGCAATTTTCTGCTTTTACAAAACTCCTGGGATAAAAAAAAACATCCGACTTTTTAAATATATATGAATACTAAAATAATAACTAAGACATTTCTTTGTACGTATTTTCAGCGGTTTCCTTTCTTCGAAAACTAACGAAATATTGTTGTATTTCTTCCACTTGTTTTCCTTTCGTTTCTGGGAGAAAAAATATTGTAAAAAAGCAGGAAAGAACCGAGAAACCAGCGTACAAGAAATACGCCCCATAATCGTGTATGGACAATTCCAAAGCCTGAAATGATTTCGTGACAATAAAAACAAAGATCCAGCAGACTGCAGTTGCAGCTCCGCAAATCAAGCTGCGAGTTCTGACCGATGTCATTTCCGCCATCATTAGCCAGGGAATCGGACCGAAACCTAAGGAAAAGAACGCTATGTAGACGATGAGCGTCACAAGAGGGATCCATCCATAAGTTGATCGAACACTGGGATTTGTTTCGCCAATATAGTCATAAGTTCCCAGGGCCGTCAAGCTTATGGCCATTCCGGCTCCAGAAATAACCAGCAAAGACTTCCTTCCAGCCTTGTCGATGAGCACGCTGCTGACGGCAGTCGCGCCTACGAGCACCGCATCGATTATGATCGTGGCCACGTTCGGATCGAGTGAGCTCCCGGCTGCTTTGAAAATGTCCACTGTGTAAAACAGAACCGCGTTGGAGCCGGTCGATTGTTGGAAAAAGACCAACGAAAAGGACAGGAGAGCTGGTATGACAATGTCGATCTGTTTGAGCTCTTTCCATGAAATCGAACCTTTCGGTTGCATGCGCAAGTCCTCGTCGATGGACACGCATTCTGCAGAGGCATCCACGGAATCCCCACGAAGAAACTCCACAGCCGAAACCGCTTCTTGGTATTCGCCTTTTCCTATGAGCCATCTTGGAGATTCGGGTACGAAGCACATGAGGAAAACTGCCACAATCACAAGTCCCGCTGACGGGATCGTTAACCATTCCCAGGACAAGATGGCCCCGAGGCTGTTGACGAAGAACACGCCAATCACGATGAACAGTTGGAAGGATGTCCCTAGCAATCCACGAATTTCTGGGGTGGATATTTCCACTAAGTATGGAGGTGTTGTGACGCAAGTGATGCCTACACACATTCCAGTGATGAAACGTCCGATATAGATATATACTAAGCCATTCGCATATGTTATGAACATCCATCCGATTAGGAAAGGTATTGAGCTCATCATCAGAGTTCCTTTTCTTCCAAATTTATTGCACAGATAACCTAGAAATTAAAAAAAAAAGTTTAGGTTACAATTTGAGATTTCACACAATTACCTTTAGCTAAAAAAAATCAGCATCACTGTTAATATTGTGCGTTCACTGCCAGTGTCTAAAAACATCCAAGCCGACTATTGCCGTTTACGTGTTATTTTGAAGAACGCATCACGCACCTATGAGTGGCCGGCAGGGAATGTGTCAAAAATGGTTTCGTTAAATATGCTACAATTAAATTGTTTGTCAAATATTACAAAATATGTCATTAGTTTTCCCAAAGGACAAAATATTTTATTTTTTACGGATATAATCATCATTTTTGACGAAATATTTAATCGGAGCATTTAGATTTAGCACATGTCTGTTTCGTCAAAATGACGAAAATTTTTTCAAAAAAGATCTTGCATTTTACACAATTCAAAACCTTCATGAAAACTGTGAAATTGGAGGTTTTAATGCAAGTTTACTGCTGAAGAATTCAGTATTGAAATAATTGAAGAAAGCATGCAGTTTTTTAAAGGTTTTATGCAATATTAAACACTTTAAAAAACATGCAGGTTTCATAAATGTATTTGGAACATTATACAGACTTTGACGAGAGTACGTCTTCAAAATCCGCCAGGGTATCACAGGGCCCGATTAAGACATTGAAGCAAGGGAAGCCCGCCTTTAAATGGGGGCCCCATTGCTCTCAAATAGACCCTGGAGAACATCCAATCGAACTTTGACATGCACTAAAACCCTTGTCCCTGAATGACATTAAAATGAAACACGTTATAACTATAATAGCAAAATATATTAATAAGTACTCCTAACATTTTGTATGTTTTGATGTTTTCCCCAATATTCGAACAAATTTAACAAGTGGCACCTTTTTTTTTTTTACGAAAGATTCTAATGCAATTTTTTTTAAAGTAAATTTAAAAGAAAACGACGTTAGTGGTGTTAAAAATGTGTGATTTTGGGGCCCCCACAAAAATTTAAATTGTAAGCCTGGGCTTCACGGGCCTATTCGGTAATCAGGCCCTGGTATCATGCAGAGCATATTTTAAGGAATTTTCACTGGTGGGAACAAATACTTTTTAATGGTCAAAGATGATAGGATGCTGATAGATCCAGATAAAATAGATGAATCGCTATGTTAACCTTTTCGTGGGCCTCTGTAACAGAAAAGTTGCACTATCTGTGAGCTAATTCCTAAAAGAAGAAAATAATTTCGCTTTGGGAGGCAGGAAAAAGAGTTATCAAAGTTCTGTGGATAGATGACTTGCCTCACAATAAGAGGCGTGTAACTGTTTGACGGAGGAATCGTTAACAATCCTTCCTCAAAGCACGCAGATTTGGGGAAAGGCAATTTAGGGGTAATTCTTTCCCCCATACCATATTTCGAAAGTGTCCCATGCCCACCACTGGATATCTATACTCTATGGGACACATGTCGTCTCAGTCTAGTAAAGACTAACAAAAACTTTGTGCAAAAAACGCTAAAAATTATTTTTTTGTCATTTCAAATTTAATAATTTACTTAATTTAAGTTTGGTTTGGTTAATTAACGTCGCACTAGAGCTGCACGATTCGGTTATTCAATTATTGGCGACGGTTCGGGGTCTATCTCGAAGGTAAGGCCCGGGAACGATGCCTCGTATTTTTGAACCATGGTCAGATGACGAGGACAACAACTGAGCTGGCACCCAACGCCTTCAATAGACGTCGGGACTTTAGACCCCGATCAGATTTATCGTGCACCAGTCCCGTATAAACGCCGTTAATTTTTTGTGGCTGTTCTGGAAGACATTCTGGTATTTTGGTAGCGAAGTTGGCAACTCTCCGATCGAAATATCACTACTTTTTACTATTCTTTAGTCTAGTCCATCGCAAGGTTTGAACCGGGGACCCTTGGATTCCCAGCTGACGTACTTAACTTAACAAAAATGATCGGTGTTTTTCCCCTCTAGAAAATATTTAGAAAACGAATAAAAATAATGGGCGTCACATCTACATGAGTAAAGGGGCTTTTCTTAGCACTGGTGGGGGAAATGCCCCACTAACTACTCTATGTTAAAAATATGCCCTGGGGTATCATGGACATTGGCAAAACGTTGAACGCAATAAAAAGTGGTCACCTTTCAAAGCCACATAACTCCAGGGTGAATGAACCTATGGATATAAACGTTCTACAAACCGGTATTAAAACTACAAACCGGTCTTAAAAGATGAGTCACGTTGAACAAGTTGACCATGAATCCAATTCTAACATATGTCTTTGACCTTTGTATCGCGTTAATGGTGGTGGTGGAGGGGGGTGGGGTGGGGGGGAGGAGGAGAAGGGTGTAATATTTGTCATGTTCTAACCGGTTTAATATAACTTCAGTTCTAATCCACAAATACAGTGGCGAATGTATACTTAAATTAAGGAGAACGGCGAGTTCCGCAATTCCATTTGACCAGTTTATAAGTTCAAGCCATTTGTGTGGAAATGAAGTAGTGGAGGAGACGGAAAGGGAGAATATTTCACTATGAAACCAAAATATAAGACTAAAGTTTAACTGCAGCATAAGGAAACTTATATAGGTTAAAAGAACCAGTTCATGATGAATAAAATTTTACCAAGAATGACTTATTCTGGATTAATGGAGAAATCCAGAGCTTACAATAAGACACAAAAAGGAACCGGTCAAGTAGGCGAACTTACAAAAGCCGATAACCTCATAAGGAATATCGAATATCAGCAATAGCCCAATTGCGGCTGAAGGGAGCCGGGTTACCATATTCTCAAAGAAGAACATAATTGTTTATCGCCCATGTAAAATGTTGACATGGGCCGCAATTGGAACTTTCCGGGAATACCAGCCTGTGGGAGGATAAATGACTTACCATCTCGTAAAGCAGTGGTTCTCAACCTTTTTTTTCTCTCACATACCTCTAGATAAAAATTTCACTTATGAGTACCCCCTTCTCTGTTCTCTCATAGCCCTTGTCACCCATCCTCTATGCAAACAAAAGTTTGTGTTTGTTATGCAGTAACGTTCTTAAGTTAGCTGGGAAATGAATCAAACGAACTCAAATTGATGACACTTTACCAGTGGCGGATTTAACGGGCGGCAAATGGATAGTTGCCGCCTGGGCCCCTTTGTCTTGGGTCCATTCGGGGCCCCCTCGACTCCAAAAATTAGAAAAGGGAGGAAGAGAAATAACTGTTTCTTTTCTTTTTTAACATATTTTAATTTTACTAAATATTTCACTGAAATTGTCTGTTTGGATTCCTTTATCCTTATGCATATGAGTAAACAGGTGCCCCTTCTTCAACGGGCCCGGGCCCACTCCTTTTTACAGGGCCCCATTATCAAATAAGTCCGTGCAAACATCACTTGTACTTAAGGTTTCTGAGCAGCCCCCAAATCATCAGAGGGCAGGGCAGGGCCATGCTTTTGTAAAGAGGCCAAACGTGGGGCCTCTTTCCAGACGCAGGGCCCTGTGCGAAGGTAGCTGCGAGAATCCATGAACTATGGATTCTCGCAGCTACCTTCTCTAAAAAACATGCTATTGAAACTATCTTGTGGTTTGTCTCTTCTAGCCACGACCGCATAATTTCGTTAATCTTAAAATACTTCATTATAAGTTGCCAGTTTATTCTAAAACAAAACCACATCCCTTGTTTTCTATAATGGTTTTAAATTTATTGCTTTTGTTGGTTTGCGAAAACACCTGCTCTTTGATTATTATCCAAATTTCTCGAAAAACAAGCGATCGATTTGTTTTCTTTTTGTACGAATCAACCCATCAAAGACCCCCTCCCCCCCTCCCAAATATGCGTCACGTAATATTGAACGGCCTCTACTATATATGAAATTTGGGCCCCCTCGAAGGTTTTGCCGCCTGAGCCTTTTTCCTTAAATCCGCCACTGCACTTTACATGCTTTTATTTTTGATTTTACTCGTGACGAGTATGTGCTTAACTTTAAGAGAACGACGAGTTCCAGAATTCTATTTGATTAGTTTACAGCTTATACCAGCGTTTCTCAACCTTTCAGTATTCGCGGCCCAGTTTTCAATCATAATTTTCATCGCCCCCCCCCCCCCCCCCCCCTCCCGCTTACAATAAAATGTATACTACAATAATGTATATTGAATATTTTGGATTCTGTTTTTAAATTATTTTTAACTAATTACCAAAATAAGAGTAAAAGCGAACCAACGTTGGCGAGTAACCACATCTGGCATTTTGCCAAGCGGGCGGTGAACAGATGAAGCGAATGAAAGCGGGAAAATTTAAATATTATATTTGAAATGAAAGCCAAACAGAGAGATAACGTTAAAAGAATATGAAAGTAGAAAAATTCGTTAATGAAAGTTATCCTAGACGGGGTGAACTAAATTTAGAAACTGGGAATACATTTTTTCGAATAATAAAAGAAATAAAACAGAAGCATGACTAAACAAAAGAGAGAAAAATAAGTAATGTTTGTGGAAGGGAATCCAAACGACCGATGCCGTCTCGAGCATGCACAGAGCAAATATTTTCTCATAGGAAGAAGGAAAATGTTCGATAGCACAAGTTTTGATTCCAGCCAATCTCATTCGAGTCGATTTTTCTATCGCTATCGAATCTATCGTGAATGTGTATGTTATATATGTTTTCGTGTTAATTGCAATTCACCATATTAAATATTCACGGCAGCAGATTTATGCAGACTCATGGATAAATTTTTAAGCGGAAGTAAGCGAGCATTAGACGATAGTCAAGCATCAACAAGTACACAGATGAGCGTGGTTCCGAAAATAAAATCAAGAAAATATTCTCAAGAATACTTAAATTTTGAGTTTACCAGTACTGAAGTAAATGAAGAAGAAAGGCCCCTGTGTATCATTTGCTCAAAAATATTGGACGCAGACAGCATGAAACCTAATAAACTTAAACGACATTTGGAAACGCTACATAGTGAGTACGTCAACAAACCCAGAGAATTTTTCGAATTAAAATTAAAATCATATTAAAAAATCAAATCATTTTTTTAAAGAAACTTTGTCTGTGAATAAAAAAGCTTTAACTGCACCTTACAAAGTTTCATATAAAATAGCCAGATGTAAAAAACCTCACACCATTCGTGAAGAGCTTATTTTGCCAGCAGCAATTGATTGTAGAAACTATGTTTGGAGATAATTTTTCAAAACAATTGCAGTCCATACCTCTTTCAAATGATATTGTTGCTCGTCGAATTGGTGATATAGCTGAAGATGTAAAGTGTCAGCTTTTCTCGAAGTTGCGTGACAAATTGTTTTCAATACAGCTTGATGAAGCAACAGATAGTAATAAAGATGCTCATTTAATTGCCTATGTTCGATTTTGTAAAAATATGTCAGTAGTAGAAAAACTACTTTTCTGCAAACCAATAGAACTCAAAACAACAGCGCTCGCATTATTTGCTATTTTAAATGATTTTATGAACGAGGCAAACATAGAATGGAAAAATTGCGTCGGAATATGCACCGATGGTGCTTGTCAATGTCCGGAAGATTCCAAAGTATACAAGCACTTGTAAAACAAAAATCGCCTCAGTGCATCGCTGTACACATTGCACGATCCACAGAGAAGCTTTGAGTCCTGGTCTGAATATTGTGTTAACTACAGTTGTATCCGTAGTAAATTATATAAAAATGAGACCCCTGAAATCGAGAATCTTTTCCGCACTTTGTAAAGACATGGGTTCAGTACATTCAGCGTTACTATTCTATTGCGAGGCAAGATGGTTATCACGTGGGAAATTTTTGCAACGTGTTTATGAATTAAGAGAAGAAATCGCCATTTTCCTAAAAGAAGAAAACAGACCGGAAGCCGAGAATTTTCGCGATGATTTATTTGTGATGAAATTGAGCTACTTGGTCGACATATTCGAGAAATTAAATAACTTGAATCTTCAACTCCAAGGAGCAAATACACATATGTTGGATATGAGTGATAAAGTTAATGCTTTTTGTAGAAAATTGGATTTGTGGAGCAGAAATTTAAAGCAAAAAAACCTAACAGTGTTTGCAAATGTGGATGATTTTACTAAAACTTACAAGGCTGAAGAAGAACATGTAAAAGTTGTTTTTGTAACCATTGAAAATCATTTAGTTATGCTGGCAAAGAATTTTAAAAAGTATTTTATTGCTGACGACAAACTGATAGCAAGTTAAGAGTGGGTTAGGGATCCATTTCATAAGACTCCCGAAGGACTCTCAATTGATGAGGAAGAAAAATTCATAGACTTCACGACAAATGGCGAAACCAAAAGACAATTTAGTAATAAATCACTATTTGAATTTTGGGCCGAAGTAGAGGAAGATTTTTCTACACAACAAGGGCATTTCGCATTCTATTATCCTTTTCAACATCCTACCTTTGTGAAACTGGATCTTCTGCTTTGGCTTCTTTGAAGACAAAATATAGATCTCGGCTAAATATAGAGACAGAACTGAGAGTGGCTGTTTCTAATATTAAGCCTTCCTTCGAAAAACTTTGCTCTGCAAGACAGGCCCAAGGAAGTCACTAATAATTATTAAATTTGTTTTTAATTTAGTATGTTTTGATAAAGTAAATTTTGATTTAGTAAGTTGTTTTACTTTATTTGTTAAATATTTCGAAATTTATTTTATTTCTATGTGTATGTGTGCTTTCCTTTCAGTCAAGTTATCAATTTTTTTATATAATATTTTCTCTTGGATATTCTCGCGCCTCCCCTCTAGTGTGTTCGCGCCCCCCTAGGGGGGCGCGCCCCACAGGTTGAGAATCGCTGGCTTATACCATTTGTGTGAAGATTGAGTAGAGGGGGGAAGGGGAGACGACTTGTCGAAGATTTTATTATGAAACCTTTATCGCCCTAAAATTTAATTGTGGCACAGGAAACTTAAACAAGTTGAAAGAGCAGTTCAAGACGAACAAAATGATGCTAAGAAGTCTAAATTGATGACAAGTGCGGAGAGATCTAGAGCTTTACCGAAGACGCTAGAAAGAGCAGTCCGAGTAGATGGACTTATAAAGTATTCACGAAACCAAACCTTACTGTACAATAGGGACTATACCTTTTCGTTTTTTTGTGAAGATGTTTTTGTTAATTTTCGCTCTGGGTATAATTGTTTTACAATACAATGACATGTAAATAAAAACTACGTTTAACGTTGACATAGGGAGGTATAAAGTTGTAAGAACTGACTGATTGTATCTGTTGCTAATGTTTATTTTTTAGGAGGGTAAGAGTGGTTAGTTTTCACTCTTATTCTGATTAGATAACGTTAGAGTTTGATATATAAGGTGATGAAAACGTGTCAAGTGTGTGTTTGTTTAGGTCATTCACCATTTTATACTTTTTGTACAACATGCATTTGGAATTCTTTAAATGTTTGTAATAGATTTATTTATTTACATAATCATTTTGCTTAACAAAATAGAATTTTTTTTCGATAAAATCTTTTCAAAAGAAAGTTATTTCATTCGTAAAATCAAAACATTGCACAGCATTAATAAGAATTTTCATAATTATGGAAAACTATCTGGGATATTTGAATAGCACTTAATGTAATTTGTGAAAAATGATGCGATTATATAAAATATTATTTTAAAAAAAAAGAAAAACCGACTTTAAGAAAAACAAGTGTTAAAAAGTAAAACATAATTTTTAAATTTACGAACAAATTGAAAAAGATGAAATGTTTAATAATAATTTATACTTTTGATGTTTAATTTAGCAGGGGGCTTCGCCGCCTGCTATCTATTATTTGCCAGGAAAATCAAATTTGTTCACTTTCATTGTATTTAATATTTCAGGCATTTTTTCTTTGTGTAATTAGCTTTCATTTATTACTTACTTTTAATTTAATCAATGACTGACGTTTTTATAACCTTAAATCTCAATTCAAATCTCATTCATCCCATCATGCGTGTCATGAGGGAACAGGGTGTCGGTGATTGCGTTACGTAGAAAAAGTGACTTTTGCATAAAAAAATACTGGAAAAATTTCCTTCACAAACTTACAGATAAGAAACTTTTTATAGAAATCACTATAGCTTTCTAATGGGATGAGATGTTTGGTAAAATACACAGAACGAAAGTTTTAATTACTGTTTTTTAACTACATAAATTTTGAGTGAAATAACATGGGGAAGGGGGTGTATAAAAGGAGGAAAAATACTATGACATAATAAAAGAACGCTCCCTAACCGTAAATCAATTATTTTGATTTTATTTTTAATTTAATAGAGATTTTAATTTCGGAAATATATATTCATTGATTTGTTCCAGATTATTTTTGTCCAGCCCATATAATTATTTCTTTAATAAGAACTGGCTTTGGCTCCATTTGAAACTATATGTAGCAGTCTTTGCCACTGACATGTGATCTACGATTACTTCTGTCAATGAATTAGTACGTTTGTGGCAATCATGTAAATATTCATGGGTTAATTGACAAAGCGAAAGACAAAATCTCACCGAATCTCTCAAAGAATATCAAATTATTACGAAAATTTAATTTCAATGGCGATATGTAAAATATCCCCATTATACTTACATTTTGATAAATGATGTTAGAACTGAAATAGCTAGATAAATTAGTCAAAATAATAAATTACTTTAAACTATGATAAGTAGATTTAGCTTTGTAAAAACTTTGTCTTTAAACTATGTAAAAAGACTTTAAGCTACTATCCAGAATGCCAACTAGCAGTTACTAGTGTTTGCTTCAATCTACACATTAAATAAACTTATGTAAATGATAGACATACGAAGAGAAAACATTCAAAACGTGTTTTGTCACTTGAAGCAAAAAGTGGGAAAACGCAAATTATTTGTTCTAATTCTCGTACACAGATTTTTATTTTTGCAAGTTAATTTCAATGGGATAAAACGTATTTGGGACAAATAAAATATCTTAGATAGAAAATTCGGTTAAAAATCAGTGATGTATATTATAATTTTTTTTTATTTTTTTAACAAAATACGTTTAGATTATTTGCTTTTCATATATGGTACAATATTTCTTATCTAAATATCAAATTAAAGTTTAAAAATATCATTATTAAGCATGTTCAGTTCTTTGAATTTTTTTTATTTACATAAAATTGATGTTTATAAAAAAATACGATTCAAATGTTCTGTTTTCCTAATTTAAGCAGAGCAACTATAATATAAAAAGTTAAGAATTGATTGTCAAGGATAATGTGATTCCGGAATCACTACTTAATCAAAATACCTGAATAAAACCCAATAGTATTTACAACCCCAGCCTCGCTTACAATATATAAAATTACACGAAAAAAAACACACAAGAGAAAGATAAATTACCTGACTGCCATCAACTATTAATGCAGAAATAGCACACAATATTAGCAGAAAGCGAAACAATGTTTTTTTCCTTCCTGCACTCCCAGAATCTCAGAGCCATTGAACCCCTAATTTCTACCGCAATTTGTTACCTCCCATTCTCTTAAAACTTTTAACGAATGACCGTAGTCAGATGATACAACAAAGGGTTTCAGGCAAAATGTCTGTTTCTGCGCATTTGCAATGTGTCCAAGTCATCTTAAGGCTCTTCGACAACGTCCATCTTGGATTCGACCTCTAATGTTAAGTCTATGGGGAAAAGTTTGTTTTCCTTTGAAGATAAGTAGAACAGTTATTCGAATATTTTGATGCGTTTTTTTTTATTAGATAAAGTTAAGCTTAACATTCGTTTCCTTGCAATTATTTTTTTCGAAAATTGTTCTCAAAATTTTTTAATGAGAATTTTAACTTTAATGGAACGTTTTAAAAGGATTAAAGAGAGATAATTAAAATCCATCTGTAAGAAAACCAAGTTTAAACATTTCTCTATTCAAAGCATGTCATAAATTTGAAATCGGAGTATTTAAAGTATTGAATTTTTCTATATGTAAAAGCTATGTATTGAAAATATCCGATAAAACACGCCTCTCGCCTAGCTCCTCCTCTTTCGACTTCAGCAGTATGTCAAAGGTCACCATCACACCCGTATTCAGTGACAAGGGTAGGAAGATAATTACCTCGACAAAAGGCGAAGAATTGGTGGTTCTTTTCAGCGGCCACATGTGGTCCGAGGCGCTGGTCAGGTGAAGCATAGCTTTCAAAATGATTCGAGAACTATTTTGGAGTTTACTTGAATGATTTTTTTCCTCAAGTAACTATTGAATACTGAAACGTATTCGCTGTATTTGTGGTTCTACGAAAGATACTTTTAAGAAAATGCTTATATTAATTTGAATTAACTTTCTTTATTTACACTAAAAAATTAAAAGGGGTCTGTGTTTGATTGTTCACATATCCGACGCTAATAATCCTATTTTAATGAGACTTGTATCTTCTTGGAAGATTGTTTTAAAAAATCAAAAAAAAATTTAATATACATTAGATTTCAAATAAGTAACTATAAAATATTTCCCTTTGTGTTTTTAAAAATTAGTGGAAGTCAAATTTGTTCGCGATAATTACATCATCTTTTGTCTGTTTTTTATGAAACTTGAAGAATATTTTGTTAATAATATTTTCCATTTTATTTTGTGTCGATGATTTATTACAACTTACTTCTGTGGCGAGCCACTTTCTCTTTTTTCACACTTATTTATTTTAGTCAGGACGTGCCAGTTTACTGTGTATACCCATTTTTAGATATCTCTATATTAGATATATCTACAACAGTCTCATTCCACAAATTTTTTTTTAAAAAATTGCGAGAAAAATATTTAAAAAACAAACAAACCAAAAACGCGCTGATATTGTGTGTGTAGGTTTTTGTTTCATTAGATCCTAGACTTATTTATTTCTGTGGTGCGTAGTGTATTAGTTACGAAAAATGGATATTTTTACTAGTTCACTATCACCGATCGCAACTTATTTAAAAGTTGTAATCATTGAATACATTAATATAAAACAATTTTTTTCCACATTTGTTTAGATCAGTGGTTCCCAACCCGTAGTCCGCGAGATGGTCTGAAATGGTCCGTTTTGTCATTGTTCATTCCCACCCACAGATGTGTTCATTTTACTTTTCCAAAATTGGGTGTTGTCTGAGAATATTATTTCCATACTAATTGCTAATACTATTTTGATTTTTGAAGTAATTGTAAAGAAAAAGATAAATAATAGTAATAGTTTAATAACACTGACTTTAATATACATAGTAATAGATTTATAACATTGACAGTTTTTAATAAATTATTTATGTAAAAAATTAAATTATACAATTTTTTACGAGTCAGAAAAATTACGTTGAAAGTATAATTTAATAAAATAATCTTTCTAAAAAAAGGAAAACCGACTTTTAGAAAAATGCGCTAAAAAGTAAAAAATAATTTTTTATTTTACGAATGAGTTGAAAAAATTGAATTATTGAATATCAATTTTATACTTAGTACAACTTTTTGAAATCATCGCCAAATTTAGGTATGATTTTTGTAAGTTGGCACCAACTTCAAAAAGTTGTACTAAGTATAAAATTGATATTCAAAAATTCAATTTTTTGAACTCATTCGTAAAATTAAAAATTATTTTTTACTTTTTAGCGCATTTTTCTTAAAGTCGGTTTTCATTTTTTTAGAAAGATTATTTTATTTTTCCCTTTTTATTTTAGCGGGGGACTTCGCCTCCTATTCATCAAGAAATTCTCGTAGCAACTTGTGCTCAACAATGTATATTTTAAAACAATCCCTAACAAAGACAATAAATGCATGTTAAACGAAATGTAATTGTTGTACAACTTCTGTTAAACAATGAAAATATTTGAAATCGAATAAATTGTTTAAAAAAACTCCGGTTAATCGACATTTCCGGATATATAACAGCCGAATTTTTTTTTTTGAAACGGTCCGGTTAATTGAAAATTTCGGATAGTTAAATACCGGATAACCGGATATTTTTTCAAATTGCTCTTCTTTGAAACATCCCCTATCCAACAAAAAAAATTGTCCAAATATCTGAAGTAGAACCGAAATCTCGCGCGCACATACATAAATTAAAAAAAAAATACATAAAAGTCGAATCTATAACCTCTCGACATGGCGCGCGTTGGCGGTTTTAATTTAAAGTTTCTGGCGGTTTTCTTTTAGAGTTTTGGTGGGCGCGCTGGGCAGTCGGTTAATAATGCTTTAATAAATACAAATTAATCCATTAAAAATTTAATAGCACGTGCAATTAATAAAAAATTGCTGCAAATTTAATGGTTGTATATTGATCATTGTTGTAAATTGTATATTGATTAAGGACATAATTTTTATGTTTTCAGTCTTATTGTGGTCATTTTTAAGCAGTCGATTGACTTCACGACAAACACTTCATTTTGGCCTTAGTGCCAAACCATAACAATTGATTTTATTGGTGTTGCGATTTTTGTGACGGGCAATGTATACAATTGTTTTTATGACCACTTCTAATACATATTCTTAATTTCCAACATAGTGTTTCTAAATAGTATATGGTATGTTAGCTCTATAACAGTAAACATTATTTAAAAAAATTTCTACATTTTTAATTCAATCAACTTTAACATTCAAATGCTTTTTCTCATAATTGAAATTTGAGATATTTTGCAATGTTCAAAATGCCATTTGTGTTCCAAATTTTCTTTGAATGACTAGATGACTACGGACCACCAAATTAAGAATTAAATAAAGTACGGATAACCGTATATACTTTGCTTTTACCAAATTTTACACGCACATCAGCCCCTAATTTTCCATCAAACCAGAGCAAATTTATTTAAATATTGATATTTGCGAAAACGATCATCCTAAAAACGTAACGTGGTGTTTTCCTCTTGATACTCCAATAGTAACTGATTTTAAAGATGTTTCATGTCAAAAATCAAGTATTAATAACGTATTTGAAATTTTTTAGTGATAAAAGTTTGAGAATAAATGCATTTTTTTTATATTACTAAACTGAATAGTAGTTCAACAATCGTTTACAATACGATCGTTGAATACGATCTACGTCTTTATTTAAAAAAATATCCCAAATGTAAAAATCCTACACTGTTCGTTTCGCTAAAAAGACATTTCTACACCAAACCAGTTCATAGAAGACACCTGCTACCTTTATCAACTGCCTCTTTGTACCCATAGTCAATCCTCTTTGTGCAAGAAGGGGGGGGGGGGGGGTGATACACATGGGTGACTGGTAGTGCAAGGCAGTAACTCTAAGGACAGTACCCATGGCGATCCCTGGGGGTCTTTAGATATAATTTCCGGGGGTTTCGGGTCCAGAAAACCGCAAAGGGGGATGTTCACCCCCACCCCCCTTTCTCCTCTGTATGTCTGTGAAATTGACACTGTCAATCACCGCATCGGACGAATCACAACCTCTGAGTGTTTTCTGTGAATACGCCCTCGGTGATGCCACCGAAATTGTGTTTTTACAAATCTCAAAAGTGGAAACGATAGTGAGGGGCCTTAATAGCGCGAACGGGGGATACTGCCCTCAAACTATGAGGGGCTATAGCCCCTCATAGACATAGCCGTTATTTTACAAAACAATTTGTAAAGAAAAAAATTACTTATTGACAAACAGTTTTTTAGTCGTAAGCCGGGGGGGGGGGGGGGGGGGGGTATAAATACAAGCTTGGTTTATTCGTATAGTCTAGTTCGAGACAAAATTACCTGCAATGATTCCTCCCAAAACGGCGCCCAATGCCATGATGCTGCCAATCCATGCTATTTGTCCTGCGTCTGGTCTCACGGGACTTGAACTCCTCTTCATATCGGCTGTAGCAGAAGCAGAATATCCACAAGCCATTCCTGTAGCCATAGCGAAGGACAAAGCCGCAATAGCCGCCAGGTAAATTTTTTTAGAGGAACCATGTTGGGGTTGAATTGACAGAACACTTTTTGGAACAGTGTTGACATTCATGTTTTAGGGTTCTGATACTTTCTTTCAAACTAGACCTATATCCATGAGATTTGCGAATTACAATTTATCGACATATACCTACGTAACGTCTATTTCCAATCGGATCAATAACAAAATGATGTTTCATTGCTATCTAATCGTGTAATTATCTTCTCTGGAGTCACAAGATAGTCAATCGAAAATTGAATCGAACTATCTATTTTCACTTTTCACGCATCTGCTCCCTGACAGCCCAGCTGTAGTCCTGAAATCCGCACAAAAGATTGTTTTCCTATCTGAAACATTTATCTGTGCGTTTTATGGTTGAAGCAACGAATTTTATTCCGCTTATCATTTTTATACGAACACAAATCAGCGCAGTTATGATAATTTTTAAAAAAATTTATTATTATATAAGAAATAATAATGGTGATGTCTGGGACGACTTGGGTTTTTCATAAATTGGACAATGTAATTTATTTCCAATTTTAATGGTAAATAGTTAACTATAAGACTCATTTTTATTTTCTATTGTTCCATTTCAAGAATTTTAGTTTCAAATTTCTTGTTTTACTACCTCAAAAGTAAATCTTAAGTCTTATTCTTAGATTGATATTTTCATATATATAAATTAAACATCTTATGTTTGTAAAATAACAATACAAATAAGGAAAAGAACCAGTAGTAAATTTAAGTCTGAAATGAGCAGGATTCAGGTAACGAGTTATATTAGTGAAGTCAGTAATAGGTAATGAGTTATGTGTTATTAAATCTGGTTAGAAATGGAACGTGTCCCAGGAATGAAGGATTTCGGTAATGACTTATGTTATTAAGGTCAGTAATTAGGTAATAATGTGTTACTGAATCAGGGGAGGAATAGTATGTATCTAGGAATGAATATTTTTTTTCCTAGTTAAATTACGGACATTGAAATTATCACTTCTTTATATAGGGATAATTAAGAACAAATATGCTGCTATTATGCACTTTCATTTATTATATTGAAAAATCTAAACGACTTTTTTAACTTTCGACAATAAAATAACTCCAGCGCAATGTTTAAAAATGAAATAATAATGAAATTGCCACTACCACAAATGATTTTTGGCACTATCCGAACCCAAAAAGACAAACAATAAAATTCACCCTAAATTAATAAAAATATTAAGTTTGTTCCATACCTTCCAATCTAATGCCCCACTGCTTCGTAAGCCTAGGATAGGGAGAGGAAGAGAATCAGGCGGCTCGAAAGCCTCAACCCCCCCCCCCCCCCCCATTATATTTCAAATCCAAATATTCTACCAATATCCCAAATAAGATTTTGAACACAATTTTTTTCTATACAATTAATGAAAATTATGTTAATTATAATTTATATGATAATAAAATTGTTAATTTTTTAAGAAATTTATACAATTAACTAGATAATTAACAACTAATGGCTAATTACCAATTATTTATTTTTTGGTGAATATGTCGGGAATGGAACTATAGTTGATTCTCTCCTATAATTTTTGAATTGTTACGCCACTGCTCTGCTTCTTCACACGTGGGTGGGGTGGAGCAGTGTTTTCAAAAGTTTTAAATGGTGATTATAAAATATATCGATAATATTTAGATTGTATGTGTATTTTTAAAAAAAAAAAATTCTTAGAAAATTATAAGAATGTCATGTGACCAGTTTCGCTCTTGGATAAGCGTAAAATATTTTACATTCGAATGATTTTGGGAAAATTGTCCCATACCTCCCCTGCTATTTTTTCTCTGATTTTGATGTACAAAGGACAACTCTGCCAAATTTCATCTTCGTGTATATACGAGAAGTAGGATAATCAGTGATGAGTAAATTTTATTCTAACCTCGTGCGGAAAAAGGGTATTTCAGCTAAAAGTTCACAAGTAGACTAGCTTTCCTATACACGGTTAAAGGAACAACTCTGCTAAATTTCATCTTCCTGCATAAACCTGGGAGAATGACTGATGAGTGAATTTTTATAATAAATCCGTGCGCAGAACGTGTATTCAACCCGAGTATATGGGAAGTAGGATTATTTGTGTAAAATTTTTCGTAAGCATTTTCCGTTTCATTTTTGCTGACATGTTACCTCTATTGGAATTGGATTTTAAAGATGTTACACATCAAAAGTTTATTAGGAGGGGGGGGGGGGGCGAACCCCCCTAATAAGCTGGAAACCTTACAAGTTGGGAATTTCAAGTTTTAAAAAAAAATCCACGAGTTGGGGAAATTTATGCTTGAAGAAAATTAATATTATTAACAAATGAAAGCTAGGTAAAATTAGACATTATCCAACTAGTAAGATTACATTTAAATTAGACATCAGAATGAATACTGCATTGGAACATGGGTGCAACAATGTTTGTGAGAGATCTGTTTAATACTGTGTAAGTAGTGTAAAAAGGCCGATTCTAAGCCGCGGTGCTGTGCGGATTTTGGTGGATTTCTGCGGATTTTGGTGGATTTCTGTGGATTTTGGCGGATCTTTAGCGGATCTTGGTGGTGCTGTGCGGATTTTGGAGGTGCTCTGTGGATTTTGGTGGATTTCTGTGGATTTTGGCGGTGCTCTGTGGATTTTTGGTGGTGCTCTGTGGATTTTGGCGGTGCTCTGTGGATTTTGGTGGATTTCTGTGGATTTTGGTGGATTTCTGTGGATTTTGGTGGATTTCTGTGGATTTTGGTGGATTTCGGTGGATTTGTGAGGATCTGAGTGGTGCTGCTGTGGATTTTGGTGGATTTCTGTGGATTTTGGTGGATTTCTGTGGATTTCTGTGGATTTTGGTGGTGCTCTGTGGATTTTGGTGGTGCTCTGTGGATTTTGGTGGTGCTCTGTGGATTTTGGTGGATCTTGGTATCAAGCCGTGGATCTGCGAGGATCTGTGAGAGGAGTAATGAGGAGTACGAGGAGTAATGGGAGTAATTGAGGATCTGACGGAGTACCGGGCTCTAAGCTGTGGTGCTGCGAGGATCTTGTTGGATCAGGGCGGATCTCGTCTGTCAAGCCGAGGGGGCGTGGCCTAATGGAGATGACCTCAACCAATCAGGTGTCAGTAAGTGACGTCACATGCAGGGGACATGGGAACAGGTGTCGATGACTCATCGCAGCGCTGCCGATGGGCATGTTACATCGTGTCTCAACGTGTATGTACAGGAATGAACCAATCAGAGTCTTGTGTGAAGATGACCTCATGAACAACCAATCAGGTGTCAGTAAGTGACGTCACACGCAGGTGGGGGAAGGTTTTACTAGTTCTGCTTGTAACCGCAAGACAACGCTGCATGTAGGGGAACGGACCAATCATATGCTTGTTTAAGAATGACATCATGAAGAACCAATCAGGTGTCAGTAAGTGATGTCTATGGAGTGTCATGTGACATGAAAGTTGCTTTTTTGTTATTTTGCGTTTTTATTTGGGTATTGGTGGAAATTTGCGACGCACAGCATCTACACATTTTTAATTATAAGCTGTGGGTTGTGACATCATAGGTATAATGTTAGGAATGGTTGGTTGTTGAAAAAACTGTGAGCTGTGAAAGTAATGTGAAAAAACTGTGAAAGTAAATAAAATATGATAGAATTAAACTAATATTCTTATTTTAATATTTATTATATTTTAATATTTATTTATATTTTGATATTTATTTGTATTTTATTATTTATATTTTTACATTTATTTTTAATATTTAATTATATTTTAACTTCTATATTTTATTATTCATTTATATTTTAACTTCTATATTTTATTATTCATTTATATTTTATATATATTTTAATATTTATATATATTTTATTATTCATATATTTCATACATATTTTAATATTTATTTATATTTTATTACTCATTTATATTTTACATATATTTTATTTACGTATACATCTGTGCCAAAAAAATTAACTCAGTGAGAGCAATTACGTCCCACTAGAGCTGCACAATGAACTTATGTTAAAGGGAATGACAGTAGTGTATATATTTTAACTATGGTTAGTACAAAAGAAAAGAATTTTGCAAGAATGGTTTTAGAAAAATATATTTTATGTGACCAACTCCAGCATATAATTTCGCAATATAACTCTATGAGGAATCATCCTATGGGGGTAAATAACATACCATCGTGTACAGGAAGGTAGACCAGATTAATAAGTAAAGCTTTTTTTTACCTTTTGACATGTGTACTAAGGGTATAAAAAATGACAGTCTGGGGTTCTATGAAAATAATGTTTATAACAATATACGTTTAAATTACAATTTATATAACGGAAATCAGTCTCAGTGGATGAAAAAAAAGTAATTAATATGAAAGCTGATACTTTGAAAAAGAACATTGGGAACCAAAACCTTGTATTACGGTTAATTAAACTTTTTATAAAAGTAATGTGTTCTTTAAATGTTTTTCACATCATACGTAAAATTATTATTTTAAGAGGGAAAATATCATATCGTTATGACTAGAAGGAGGGATCTCACCTTGATCACAATTGGATGCATTAGAATTGCTTACTGTTTAGGAATATGATGTAAAAGTTACTCTATCGCACTGTTTGTTGTGCTGGGCTTGATAAGAGCAGATTTGGGGTTGGTATGTAAGATAATGGATCTATTACTTGTTCTAATACGTGTTGAATAAGGGAATTTGTCTTAGATGTTGCTGTTTTAGGGGTGTTTTATAATTGGTTGTTTGATTGAACGATACAGTGCAGCTATACAAAGGGGTTTATTTATACGCTTGGTACAAGTACACATTTTTTCTTATGTCATAAAATTACACTATAACAAAACGCATAGGTGGATGGTAGAAATGAAGTCGCACCATACAAGGGGAATTATTAGGGCTGGCTGATTAAATTTTCAAAGACTAAAAGGCAACAAGTTCCCATATGAGTACAATTGAGGATGAATGTGTAGAATTTGGCGACATCAAGTATCCACAAGGGGACAATTTGAGAGGTGTATTCGTAAAATTGGCGACATAAAGTACCCATAGGGAGACGTTTGTAGGCGTATACATAAAATTGGGGTGAAAGCGGGGTTTGTAGTTGTACATTAGACAAGAATAAATGTAAAATGAAAAAGTTTAAGTTTGAAATAAATTATAAAAAGAATAAATGTTAAAAAAAAAAAGTTAAAATACAATTTAAAAAGCAAAATGTAAAAAAAAAAAAAGTTTAAAAAGAAAAATGTAAAAATAAAAAAAAAGTTTAAGTGTGAATTAAAAACTAAAAGGTTAAGTAAGAAAAAAAAATAACTAAAAGTGAAAAAAAAATTTTAAAAGTGAAAAAAAATATATATATATTTATATAAAAAATATTTGAAAAAAGTTTAAGTGTGAAATAAATTATAAAACTAATAAATGTAAAATAAAAAGTTTACGTGTGAAATAGATTATAAAAAGTATAAATGTAAAAAAATAAATAAAAAGTTTAAGTGAAAAATATAATGTAAAGATAAAAAAGTTAAAAAACAGTAACTGTAAAATAAAAAAAAAGTTTGTATAAAATGAACTTTTAAAAGAAAAATGAAAAAAAAAGTAAAAACAATATATAAAAAAAAAAGTTTTAAGTGTAAAAATAAAATTTAAAAAAAAAAAATTAAAAAAAAAAAAAAGACAAATGTAAAAAAGAAAAACGTAAAAAAAATTTAAAATTTAAAAAAAAAAATTTACAAACGAAAAATATGAAAAAAAAAAAGAAACGTTAAAAGAAAATTGCTAAATGTAAAAAAGAAATGTGTTAAATGTAAAAGATTAACCATCATAAGTTTTTTACCCGAATCGACCCAAAGCCATATGGTGTTACGGAACGTACTAGCCCCATATAGGCACAGATGCCCGTGGTGAGTTCTGTGAATGGTCTACCCACTAATCAAACGACAAGTACCACAATTACATTAAATAATTAGCAACAAAAAAAGCAGGAAATACTACTATAGATATAAAAAATATTAACAAAGTATCGAAAATAGAACCAAAGGTAACTAATAAATCTGTATAGAATGAGTGTCTATAAATGTATAAGAGAAACCAATGTATATATTTCTACTAAAATGTTGACACATATACTAAATTTTTAACAAATTAAGTCAAATATTTGCGAAATAGAGAAAATAATACATACTTTTTAAAATTGTATCAAATAGTCTATGAATGGATAAAAAAAAATATCATGACATGTATTAAAAAAAATTTAAAATAATGGACTTACGTGTAACACATTAAGTTAAGAAATTTATACTTATCAAAGAAAGTAACGTAAGTCATATAAAAAAAAAAAAACCTGTAGTTAAGTACAATTGTTAATTGAATATGCTACAAAATATTGTCAAATTACACCATTTTTAGTGATAGGACAAGCAAACTTGTTAAAATGTCATATAATTATCAAAAATATTATACAAAGTACGAATTTAAAAAAAAAAAGTAAATGCAAAAAGAAAAAAAAGTTTAAGTGTAAAATAAAATGTAAAAAAAAATAAATGTAAAAAATAAAAAAAAAGTTTAATAAAAAAAAAGTTAAAAAATAATAAAAAAAAAATTTAAGTATAAAATACAATTTAAAAAAAAATGTAAAAAGAAAAAAGTTTAATAAAAATTACATGTAAAAAGAAAAAAGTAAAAAAAAAAAATAAAAGAAAAAAAGTTAAAAAAGAAAAAAAAAAGTTAAGAAATAAATAAAAAGTTAAAAAAGAAAAAAAGTTTAAAAAGAAAAAAAAAAGTTTAAAAAGAAAAAAAAAGTTTAAAAAGAAAAAAAAAATTAAAAAAGAAAAAAAAATTAAAAAAGAAAAAAAAAATTAAAAAAGAAAATAAAATTTAAATAAAAGAAAAAAAATTTAAAAAAAAAAAAGTTAAAAAAGAAAAAAGAAACAAAAAGTTTAAAAAAAAATAGTTAAAGTGTAAAATACAATTTAAAAAAAAAATGAAAACATAAAAAATTAAAAAAAAAATGTAAGTGTAAAATTACATTTTAAAAGAAAATGTGAAAATAGAAAAAAAAGTAAAAAGAAAATTGCTAAAAGTAAAAAAAAATAAAGGTGTAAAATGTTAAATAAAAAGACCTTAAGTGTAAAAAATAGAAGAAAAAAGTTTAAGTGTAAAATATTACTCATCATAAGCTTTTTACTCGTATCCACCCAAAGTTATATGGCGTTACGGAGCGTACTAGCCCCATATAGGCGCAGATTCCTTGGTGAGTTCTGTGAATGGTCTACCCACTAATCAAACGATAAGTACAATAATTATATTAAAATATTAGCAAAAAAAAAAAAGCAGAAAATACTAATATAGATATAAAAAATATTATCAAAGTATAGAAAATAGAACCAAGAATAACTAATAAATCTGTATACAATGGGTGTCTATAAATGTATAAGAGAAACCAATGTTTATATCTCTACTAAAATGTTGACACATATACTAAATGTTTAATAAATTAACTCATATATTTGCGAAATAGAAAAAAATGGTACATACTTTTTAAAATTGTATCAAATAGTCTATGAATGGATAAAAAAAAAATTGTATATATAATTTTTAATTGTATCTATAAATGGATAAAAAAAATCATGACATGTATTAAAATAATGGACTTACGCGTGACAGTTTAAGTTAAAAAATTTATATTTACCATAAGTTATTATAAAAAAAAAAACTGTAATTAAGTATAATTGTTAATTGAATATGCTACAAAATATTGCCAAGTTATTCCATGGTAGTGATTTAACAACCAAACACTTTGTCTTTAAAGATTACGATAACGCAGTTTTAGAAACTAACATAGGGGCAAATGTGTATAATTATCATAAAATACTTCACATTACTGTTAAAATGTCATATAATTATCAAATATATTATACAAAGTAAGAAAAATATTACTTAATATGTTAAAATATTACCAATAGTACATGCCCAACAGATCAAAATGACCTTCAGCACCCTACGACACATGAAAACTTACGGAGATTAACAGCAATCTTGCCTCAAAAAATAAAACCAATAGTGTGCTGCTAAGGATAAAATGTCAAGTACACACCCAGTGTAGGAGATGTATACAAATAATATTGTTGAATTATTAACAAAGTGATTTCATTAATACTAAAATAAGGTCTTTGTTACAATAATATATATATATATGGAAATTAAGTTCTTATTAGTGAAATTTATGTAATATTTTTAGACTGCTTTGTTCAATTTATAATATGTAGGTAGAATTTTTACATAAAAAACCCCTTTGTGTTTATCAAAAATATTTCACAAATTAAGAAGAAGAATACCTAAGGAAGGTCTTTGCACATGATTATAGTACAAACCCATGTGGATTTACATCAATTTTACCAGGAACAAGGGGGTCAGTATACGGCTATGAGTCAAATAGTCAATTTTTCACCACATTCAGGCATTAATAACACAAATGCCTGAATGTGGTGAAAAATTGACTATTTGACTCATAGCCGTATACTGACCCCCTTGTTCCTGGTAAAATTGATGTAAATCCACATGGGTTTGTACTATAATCATGTGCAAAGACCTTCCTTAGGTATTCTTCTTCTTAATTTGTGAAATATTTTTGATAAACACAAAGGGGTTTTTTATGTAAAAATTCTACCTACATATTATAAATTGAACAAAGCAGTCTAAAAATATTACATAAATTTCACTAATAAGAACTTAATTTCCATATATATATATATTATTGTAACAAAGACCTTATTTTAGTATTAATGAAATCACTTTGTTAATAATTCAACAATATTATTTGTATACATCTCCTACACTGGGTGTGTACTTGACATTTTATCCTTAGCAGCACACTATTGGTTTTATTTTTTGAGGCAAGATTGCTGTTAATCTCCGTAAGTTTTCATGTGTCGTAGGGTGCTGAAGGTCATTTTGATCTGTTGGGCATGTACTATTGGTAATATTTTAACATATTAAGTAATATTTTTCTTACTTTGTATAATATATTTGATAATTATATGACATTTTAACAGTAATGTGAAGTATTTTATGATAATTATACACATTTGCCCCTACGTTAGTTTCTAAAACTGCGTTATCGTAATCTTTAAAGACAAAGTGTTTGGTTGTTAAATCACTACCATGGAATAACTTGGCAATATTTTGTAGCATATTCAATTAACAATTATACTTAATTACAGTTTTTTTTTTTTATAATAACTTATGGTAAATATAAATTTTTTAACTTAAACTGTCACGCGTAAGTCCATTATTTTAATACATGTCATGATTTTTTTTATCCATTTATAGATACAATTAAAAATTATATATACAATTTTTTTTTTATCCATTCATAGACTATTTGATACAATTTTAAAAAGTATGTACCATTTTTTTCTATTTCGCAAATATATGAGTTAATTTATTAAACATTTAGTATATGTGTCAACATTTTAGTAGAGATATAAACATTGGTTTCTCTTATACATTTATAGACACCCATTGTATACAGATTTATTAGTTATTCTTGGTTCTATTTTCTATACTTTGATAATATTTTTTATATCTATATTAGTATTTTCTGCTTTTTTTTTTTTCCTAATATTTTAATATAATTATTGTACTTATCGTTTGATTAGTGGGTAGACCATTCACAGAACTCACCAAGGAATCTGCGCCTATATGGGGCTAGTACGCTCCGTAACGCCATATAACTTTGGGTGGATACGAGTAAAAAGCTTATGATGAGTAATATTTTACACTTAAACTTTTTTCTTCTATTTTTTACACTTAAGGTCTTTTTATTTAACATTTTACACCTTTATTTTTTTTTACTTTTAGCAATTTTCTTTTTACTTTTTTTCTATTTTCACATTTTCTTTTAAAATGTAATTTTACACTTACATTTTTTTTTTAATTTTTTATGTTTTCATTTTTTTTTTAAATTGTATTTTACACTTTAACTATTTTTTTTTAAACTTTTTTTTTCTTTTTTCTTTTTTAACTTTTTTTTTTTTAAATTTTTTTTCTTTTTTTTAAATTTTTTTTTCTTTTTTAATTTTTTTTTCTTTTTTAATTTTTTTTTCTTTTTTAATTTTTTTTTTCTTTTTAAACTTTTTTTTTCTTTTTAAACTTTTTTTTTTTCTTTTTAAACTTTTTTTCTTTTTTAACTTTTTATTTATTTCTTAACTTTTTTTTTTCTTTTTTAACTTTTTTTCTTTTATTTTTTTTTTTTACTTTTTTCTTTTTACATGTAATTTTTATTAAACTTTTTTCTTTTTACATTTTTTTTTAAATTGTATTTTATACTTAAATTTTTTTTTTATTATTTTTTAACTTTTTTTTTATTAAACTTTTTTTTTATTTTTTACATTTATTTTTTTTTACATTTTATTTTACACTTAAACTTTTTTTTCTTTTTGCATTTACTTTTTTTTTTTAAATTCGTACTTTGTATAATATTTTTGATAATTATATGACATTTTAACAAGTTTGCTTGTCCTATCACTAAAAATGGTGTAATTTGACAATATTTTGTAGCATATTCAATTAACAATTGTACTTAACTACAGGTTTTTTTTTTTATATGACTTACGTTACTTTCTTTGATAAGTATAAATTTCTTAACTTAATGTGTTACACGTAAGTCCATTATTTTAAATTTTTTTTAATACATGTCATGATATTTTTTTTTATCCATTCATAGACTATTTGATACAATTTTAAAAAGTATGTATTATTTTCTCTATTTCGCAAATATTTGACTTAATTTGTTAAAAATTTAGTATATGTGTCAACATTTTAGTAGAAATATATACATTGGTTTCTCTTATACATTTATAGACACTCATTCTATACAGATTTATTAGTTACCTTTGGTTCTATTTTCGATACTTTGTTAATATTTTTTATATCTATAGTAGTATTTCCTGCTTTTTTTGTTGCTAATTATTTAATGTAATTGTGGTACTTGTCGTTTGATTAGTGGGTAGACCATTCACAGAACTCACCACGGGCATCTGTGCCTATATGGGGCTAGTACGTTCCGTAACACCATATGGCTTTGGGTCGATTCGGGTAAAAAACTTATGATGGTTAATCTTTTACATTTAACACATTTCTTTTTTACATTTAGCAATTTTCTTTTAACGTTTCTTTTTTTTTTTCATATTTTTCGTTTGTAAATTTTTTTTTTTAAATTTTAAATTTTTTTTACGTTTTTCTTTTTTACATTTGTCTTTTTTTTTTTTTTAATTTTTTTTTTTAAAATTTTATTTTTACACTTAAAACTTTTTTTTTTATATATTGTTTTTACTTTTTTTTTCATTTTTCTTTTAAAAGTTCATTTTATACAAACTTTTTTTTTATTTTACAGTTACTGTTTTTTAACTTTTTTATCTTTACATTATATTTTTCACTTAAACTTTTTATTTATTTTTTTACATTTATACTTTTTATAATCTATTTCACACGTAAACTTTTTATTTTACATTTATTAGTTTTATAATTTATTTCACACTTAAACTTTTTTCAAATATTTTTTATATAAATATATATATATTTTTTTTCACTTTTAAAATTTTTTTTTCACTTTTAGTTATTTTTTTTTCTTACTTAACCTTTTAGTTTTTAATTCACACTTAAACTTTTTTTTTATTTTTACATTTTTCTTTTTAAACTTTTTTTTTTTTTACATTTTGCTTTTTAAATTGTATTTTAACTTTTTTTTTTTAACATTTATTCTTTTTATAATTTATTTCAAACTTAAACTTTTTCATTTTACATTTATTCTTGTCTAATGTACAACTACAAACCCCGCTTTCACCCCAATTTTATGTATACGCCTACAAACGTCTCCCTATGGGTACTTTATGTCGCCAATTTTACGAATACACCTCTCAAATTGTCCCCTTGTGGATACTTGATGTCGCCAAATTCTACACATTCATCCTCAATTGTACTCATATGGGAACTTGTTGCCTTTTAGTCTTTGAAAATTTAATCAGCCAGCCCTAATAATTCCCCTTGTATGGTGCGACTTCATTTCTACCATCCACCTATGCGTTTTGTTATAGTGTAATTTTATGACATAAGAAAAAATGTGTACTTGTACCAAGCGTATAAATAAACCCCTTTGTATAGCTGCACTGTATCGTTCAATCAAACAACCAATTATAAAACACCCCTAAAACAGCAACATCTAAGACAAATTCCCTTATTCAACACGTATTAGAACAAGTAATAGATCCATTATCTTACATACCAACCCCAAATCTGCTCTTATCAAGCCCAGCACAACAAACAGTGCGATAGAGTAACTTTTACATCATATTCCTAAACAGTAAGCAATTCTAATGCATCCAATTGTGATCAAGGTGAGATCCCTCCTTCTAGTCATAACGATATGATATTTTCCCTCTTAAAATAATAATTTTACGTATGATGTGAAAAACATTTAAAGAACACATTACTTTTATAAAAAGTTTAATTAACCGTAATACAAGGTTTTGGTTCCCAATGTTCTTTTTCAAAGTATCAGCTTTCATATTAATTACTTTTTTTTCATCCACTGAGACTGATTTCCGTTATATAAATTGTAATTTAAACGTATATTGTTATAAACATTATTTTCATAGAACCCCAGACTGTCATTTTTTATACCCTTAGTACACATGTCAAAAGGTAAAAAAAAGCTTTACTTATTAATCTGGTCTACCTTCCTGTACACGATGGTATGTTATTTACCCCCATAGGATGATTCCTCATAGAGTTATATTGCGAAATTATATGCTGGAGTTGGTCACATAAAATATATTTTTCTAAAACCATTCTTGCAAAATTCTTTTCTTTTGTACTAACCATAGTTAAAATATATACACTACTGTCATTCCCTTTAACATAAGTTCATTGTGCAGCTCTAGTGGGACGTAATTGCTCTCACTGAGTTAATTTTTTTGGCACAGATGTATACGTAAATAAAATATATGTAAAATATAAATGAGTAATAAAATATAAATAAATATTAAAATATGTATGAAATATATGAATAATAAAATATATATAAATATTAAAATATATATAAAATATAAATGAATAATAAAATATAGAAGTTAAAATATAAATGAATAATAAAATATAGAAGTTAAAATATAATTAAATATTAAAAATAAATGTAAAAATATAAATAATAAAATACAAATAAATATCAAAATATAAATAAATATTAAAATATAATAAATATTAAAATAAGAATATTAGTTTAATTCTATCATATTTTATTTACTTTCACAGTTTTTTCACATTACTTTCACAGCTCACAGTTTTTTCAACAACCAACCATTCCTAACATTATACCTATGATGTCACAACCCACAGCTTATAATTAAAAATGTGTAGATGCTGTGCGTCGCAAATTTCCACCAATACCCAAATAAAAACGCAAAATAACAAAAAAGCAACTTTCATGTCACATGACACTCCATAGACATCACTTACTGACACCTGATTGGTTCTTCATGATGTCATTCTTAAACAAGCATATGATTGGTCCGTTCCCCTACATGCAGCGTTGTCTTGCGGTTACAAGCAGAACTAGTAAAACCTTCCCCCACCTGCGTGTGACGTCACTTACTGACACCTGATTGGTTGTTCATGAGGTCATCTTCACACAAGACTCTGATTGGTTCATTCCTGTACATACACGTTGAGACACGATGTAACATGCCCATCGGCAGCGCTGCGATGAGTCATCGACACCTGTTCCCATGTCCCCTGCATGTGACGTCACTTACTGACACCTGATTGGTTGAGGTCATCTCCATTAGGCCACGCCCCCTCGGCTTGACAGACGAGATCCGCCCTGATCCAACAAGATCCTCGCAGCACCACAGCTTAGAGCCCGGTACTCCGTCAGATCCTCAATTACTCCCATTACTCCTCGTACTCCTCATTACTCCTCTCACAGATCCTCGCAGATCCACGGCTTGATACCAAGATCCACCAAAATCCACAGAGCACCACCAAAATCCACAGAGCACCACCAAAATCCACAGAGCACCACCAAAATCCACAGAAATCCACCAAAATCCACAGCAGCACCACTCAGATCCTCACAAATCCACCGAAATCCACCAAAATCCACAGAAATCCACCAAAATCCACAGAAATCCACCAAAATCCACAGAAATCCACCAAAATCCACAGAGCACCGCCAAAATCCACAGAGCACCACCAAAAATCCACAGAGCACCGCCAAAATCCACAGAAATCCACCAAAATCCACAGAGCACCTCCAAAATCCGCACAGCACCACCAAGATCCGCTAAAGATCCGCCAAAATCCACAGAAATCCACCAAAATCCGCAGAAATCCACCAAAATCCGCACAGCACCGCGGCTTAGAATCGGCCTTTTTACACTACTTGTGTAATATATAAAAAACAATGAAAAATTGAAAAATGCCGAAAAGTTGGAACTTGGAATTTTTAGCACAGTTCAGTTGGGAAATTTCTTGTTTCAGCCCCCCCCCCCCCCCCAAATATGTGACGGCACTGCATTTAATGATGTCAATTCATAACTTTGAACAACAGGTTGAGTCATCGATTATAACACACACATTTTAATATACTTTTATAACTTATATATTATCAAACATTTAACATCGGCAAAAAAATTCAGATTTGTTGCTCAAATTGACCAGGCTATACACATATGGGTCATTTTCTCTTAACTGCGATTTTTTCTTGTTCATGTACAATTATGGAAAAAATCGATTTATTAGAAAATAAAACATGGATAAATTTGTAATTGTCAATTTCATAAGTATAATTTTTTCAAAAATAATTTTGTATGAGTAAAATGTAATTTCCATGTGTGCCCATTTGGAATATGAATACTTCTAAAAATACTAGTTAACATTAGAGTTTTTATTTTAAATCTGACTAAAATCTAAAAGATTAACAAAAACAACAACAATTAGAAGTGCTAGATATATATGTTGAACTTTGATTAAAAAAAAACTAAGCATAATTCTAAAAATATTAGCAAATTTAATGAAATGTGTGCCAAGTGTTTTTTAGTGTTGTATGTGGACAAAATTTTGAAATTGCAAAATCTCACATTTTTGTTTAAATGGATTTCTTAATCTGCATTAAAACTTTTTTGTGTGAGGTTTATAAAGTTATTTTGCTAAACAACAAAACTAGTAATTTTGTCATTTTCCTGTCGAATTCTTCAAATTCTTTTATGTCTAAAATTCACTAAATTGACACATTGCCATACTGATAGTTGTTATAAAATAACTTTTGATATCCTTCAATTTTCAAAACATTATAAAAATTTACAATTTAAAGTAAAATTATTTTTTTCATATATTTTCACCCAAGTCAAAAAAATATTTAAATTACAAAAATTTGAATGAGTAAACATTAAAACCTATTAATAGTTTTAAATTATTACAAATGTATGTTTAAATAATATTATTGATTAATTAATATTATTCATATATCCTAATAATATTTAATAGATAATTAATTATGCAAGGTTTTTTTGTGAAATATTATTTTTTTTTAATTCGACAAAAACTTGCTTTGAAATAGTGATGAGAGATATTTTAATAACAGTTATAAAATATCATTATTTCAATTTCCGATAATTAAAAATATTATTTATAAAAAATAACAGTTATTTATTTTCTCAAAAACAGCAGTATTTCGAAATCAAAATTAGAAAAAAAAAATTTTGAAAAATATGTTTATAAAACAATTAATAGACGAGTTGTTTAATTTTAACCAGAAACACCTAAACCGATTTCTTGACCAGGACATTAAACCATAAGAAATCTTCACTAGGAATGACTACCAAATATACAATACATTAAATGCTTGGTGCAACATGAGCACATTTCAGCCAAGACAATATTTTTTGTAGATGTTCTGGTTTGGTTTTGTTAATTAACGTCGCACTAGAGGTGCACAGTGGGCTATTGGCGACGGTTCGGGGTCAATCTCGAAGGAAAGATCCGGGAACACATACCATTCACACACACATTCATACATGCACCTCGTTATTTTAGAACCATGGTCAGATGACGAGGAAACACCTGAACTGGCACCCAATGACGCCTTCAATAGACGTCGGGACTTTGGACCCCGATCAGATTTATCGTGCACCAGTCCCGACACGCCAGTATAATTTGTTGGATATTCTGGACGACTTTCTAGTATTTTTGTACGAAGCTGACAACCCTCCGATCGCAAGATCACTACTTTTTTTACTTTTCTTATCGCGGATCTAGTTTAGCCTTGGTCAAGTCTGTCGCACAGGATCGAACCAAGAAACCCTTTGAACCAAGAAACCCCTTGAACCAAGAAACCCTCGCCTTTATCCACTCGGCCACGGAGTCGATTTCTTCCAAACAACCCTGCTTTTGTTAATTTAATCGCTACGCTTGCAATTATTGGAAAGTTTGTTTATAATATTTGCTTTTATTAAAATACGCAATGAAAATCCATAAGATCTGGACATGTTTCGAGGAGATACATCTCCCTTCATCAGCAGAAGTGATCAGCTCTTCACCTGATGATGGGAGGTATCTCCCGAAACATGTCCAGATCTCATGGATTTTATTGCGTATTTTAACGTTGTATTTGTATTTTAATATTCTTAACGCAATGTTCTATTTCTATAAGACGAGTTTTTATCTTATTAATATTTGCTTTTGTCAAATAAGTAATACTTTTATTATATATATGAATAAATTTAAATACTTACTTTTATTTTAACACAAAAAATGCTTCATAAACGATGAGTACAAGTACAATCTATCTCAGTATATGAGTAAATATTTCTATACTGAGGTATTATTTATGACAAGAAATTAAAAAATTATAATACAGGAAATAAAGTTCCATGATAATCCTACAGAACAGTCACCCCCTTACAAATATCATTTTCCTACATTTTGGCGCCGATTTAAAAAAGTTTTAATAAGTATAAAATTAATATTAATTTTTTTAAATAGAAAATATGGATTCCCAAACAGGTAATTGCTTTCGACGGTAATTTTACAAAAAAAAAAATCCCAAAAATGGATTACAACTTGCTTTTAGAGACTTTCCTAGAATGTTTTTTCGGCAGCCCTTATAGTATAAACAATTTATAGCACAGCAAATTGTCATCTTTAAAAAGGATTAACAAATGAACATAACGAGGAAGAAATATAAATAAATATAACGATTAAGAATGTTAATAATTCTAACGATAGATCTTTAGAAAACGCTCTCTCGATGAAATCAAAGGAGCAAACCAAGGAAATCGGAATTAACCTTACGGTGTGTCGACCGGAGGTCCTTACACCTTCATCGAATTAGGTCTAATAAATAGAATAACGTTAGCGGGGTACCAAACCAAGGATAGTGAAGACCATATATATATATATATATAAGGTGTGCTCGTGTTTCGCTTTTTGAAAGGGGCAAGGAAAGAATTCTTTTGACGTCATTTTAGCTCCGCCTTACTATGATTTTTTGATCATTCTAATTGGCTGTGTGTTTCAAGCAGTGCTACTTAGGTTCGGTCCCCGGTTGGGTAACAACTAGTGATTTAATTTTTAATTAGCAAAATAATGTAAATATCTGTAAATAATTGTGTTCAGGTAGCTTCACTACTAATTCGTCCTTGTTTTGTTATGTCCCCGTATTTTACTTGATTGAAATTGTAACTCATTTAATATGTCCAACAAATGCATTGACATGATGGTTCGACTCCCATTTTACTATTTCAAAATTCATGGACATGCTAATATTATTTTAATACGCTTAATTTATTAAGCAAATCTTTTGCAATTTTTACATACTAAATACAATCCTTAAAATATAATTTAAACTCTTAAAATTTAGCAAATTCTAAATATAATTAACGATTATCACTTTTAAATAGTTTACAAAAAAACAAATAGATGGCAGCACGTCAATAACCATTGGTTCAAATCCATTCGAAATATTTTATTAACGAAACAATTCTGCAAACTCGATTCAAATTGTTTTTTGAAGCAAATTTTAACCGTTTTCTTTTAAATAAATTCATGATTAGTTAAAAACAAGAATTCTTGTTAAATTAAGTACTCCTTGCCAATAGCGACAGTTGCTCCTAAAGCGACTATACGAACGAGAGCATTAGACGTGATTAGACACGCCCACAGAAGTCGGAGGCGTCACTATGACGTCAAAAGAATTCTTTTCCCCGCCCTCCATCAGAAAGCGGGAGTACCAGCACACCTTTTATATATAGTCTCCACTATCCTTGGATGCAAACGAAACTTTCAATTTGAGTAAATTCGTACCGTTGCCAAACTTAGTCCAGTTAATTATTATTTTAGTGAATTATTAGAATTATTTATTAGAATGTATTTATTAGAATGTGTGTCAATTCATCTATTGATTAATTTACGTTTTCATAGTGATGAAATTATATTAATTTATTCATATTAATACAAATTGATTAAAATACTGAATAGTTTAGGCTAGGCATTCAAGTTGTAAAACAACTACTAAAAGTTAGCTAGAAACCAAAAAGTTTTTAAAAAAATCTCTGCTAGGTCCTATTTGGTTTGGAGGATTAATGAAATACATGTAACCTTAATAAGTTAAATAATATTTAATTAATTTTTTTTATCATAAATAGGTAAATTTTTATGACAATTTTCTCTTCACTGTATGGTGGGTCTCGGAAGGCCTACATCAGAAAATGCCATCTAAAAGATACATAAAACAAACAACCCTTTTTTAAACGGATAACATTCCTTCTGGTCCTCAAACTCCTGACAATGTTTAGTTTACTGACAGATGTCAAACCACAGTGCATGTCAGGAAAGAGAACTTTCGGTTTGTAACACCACATTGACAACCATTGTTGAATAAAATCGTTTAATTAAAATCCTTACTCTCAAAATATTTACCTATGCAGTATAGATTAATTTGGCTGTCTAATATTAATTTTTTTTTGTTGTGGTTCTTTACAGTAATTTTCATGCATACTATTTTTTACCAAGAAAAAAAAATGCATGCAGTGAAGGGTTATATAAATATTGGAGGAACACACTAAACTAACAGACTATTTTCATTTTACATGCTGTCAATTCAATTTGTTTTAAATGCTCAAACCGTTATAAATCCAGATTAAACAACGTTCTTTATTGTTAGGATATTTTAAAGAAGACATTTTTAGTAGTGAACATTTATTGAACAAGACATCTTAGTTCTCAAAGGGCCCTAAGGACCGTCCAGACAATACAATAAAGCTTTGACAAACATTGAATAAACATATATCATAAAATACATGAAATATATCATAAAATACATGGAATACATCATAAAATCACATATGCACAATAAAACAAAATTGTAAGGTATTTAGATACAACTTGCATTGCAAAAGGCAAATATACAATACTGTTAATTCAAATTTAACAATAATATTAATATAATTCAGTTAATAGGAGAGTTAACGTTATATTACAGATTTTAACACAGTTTCTTCATGAATATTTAAAATATATTTCTTAATATATTTTTAATTTATTTTCTATAGACACTAGTATATGTTCAGGTAATAGATTAAAAAATTTCGGAGCTACAAATAAAACTTTTACGAAAAAATTCTTTGTTGGGTTTTGGAATATTATGTATATTTCTAAAACTGTAATAGTTACCGAATCTTTAAAAATACAAACTGTTCTGTTGTTATATAAAGAAGTATGTTATATAATACAGTTCTTGTAAATTAAATCAGGTTAAAAAAAAAAGTTTATGATTCATAATTTAACATTTGAAACAACCTGTTTTGTGAATTTATTAATGCACAAAACAGGTTGTTTCAAAAGCCACCACACAAAGAGAACATACCATATTGAACTATTGATTGTACCCAAGCAAAAAGCAATTGTTTTAAGAATGATTAATTGAGATAACTTCTTAAATAATAAAAAGCATTTATACAGAAGCATCTTAACATTCACATTCTTAACATGCAAGTTATTTAAATGATGTACATGTGGACCAAGATATTTTATGTTTCCTGCACTGCTTATAATAGGACAGTTACAATTCAAAACATAAAATGTGGTATTTAAGAATGAAATCTTCCGAATGACCAGATATCATAGGATAATATGTATGTATATTTAGTCTTATCACCATAATTAAATCACAATGTTGAAACCAATTCATAACTTTAATTAAATCGAATTTCATAATTTCTTTTAACAAATCGTAAGTTTCAGAAGAGTATACCAACACTATCATCTGCATAGGTAATATAAAAGGTTATTTGTAAAAATATTGATTAAGTTTTTATTTATCATAATATTCTTATCTCTATAAGAGATTTTTCCTATAAAGCAATTAAGTCACCCAAAAATTCTTGAGTTTAACTAGTTAATATATAAATATATAGTGCCATATTAACCCTCTGACGGAGCAGAACAACTTAAGTGGTCCATAAATTTTTCTAGCAATACAAACTTTAAATTTATATAAAAATATTCAATGTTGAAATATTTTTTTAATTCTACAGCACTGATGTGTTTCTTGGAAAGTATATCTATTAAAATAATAAAGATTAAATATATATATAATATACATTGGAAATATAAAGTAAACAAGTTTTATGAAAAAACAACTTTACAAATGGGCCCTTTTTATAATGGCTATCAGTGGGTTAAGGAAGCAAACACAGTATAAAAAATCCAGAATACAAAATTATAATATTTCAGTTAAAATTGCCAATATAGTTATTTCTCTTAATATAACTATCTAAAGAATTTAAAAGCTATAAAAATGTAAAAGTCCTTTTGCACAAAAATGTTTATACTTTATTCATTTGCCTAAACAACAAAGTATTAAAAGGTATATTATTTTAACACTTTCGCTGCCACGCAGGTTAATCCCAATGTAAAATACAATGTAGTGCAAGTTGCATATAACTCGCACAGCAGTTAAAGTAAATTAACATCAATAAAAGATAAAATCATGTTATCATTTTTAAGCAATTCAGGTTTCTGGCAGTCAGTACCATATAATTTTTTTAATTTACAGTATCTTCTATTTATAATGGAAGTTACTATTTTTACAATCAGTTAATTCTTGATGCAGCTAATTTAACAAGTTGCATAGACACGATTCAGTTCCATAAGAGGGGCCGCCGGAGCAAGTTTTTATCAGAAAAAAAAAAATTCTAATATTTAATAGAATATTAATAAAATAAACTTCTTTATATATGGATTAAATATTAATATATTTTGAGTTTTCTAAATGGAAGTGTTAGCTACCAAGTAATTCAAATCCAAAAACAGCATTTAGAGATAACCGAGAAAAATGCTTTTATACTAGTTATTTGATGGTGATCTCTTTGAAAATATGAATCAAATGCATTCATAATAAATAATCCTAAATAAAATTAAAATTTCTGAAAATTTAATATACTGCAACCCTTTATGTTAGTTTCAAGGGGACTTTTGCTCTCTAACGTCCACGGTTATGGCATATGAACATGAACTTATATTTTTCAAGAGGGTATAATAAAAATAATTAACTCCTAATCAAAATATATTTTTCGTAAAAAATTTTTTAGCTTTCAGCAAAACCATTAGAAATCATGTTACTATAGTTTATAATAAGGACACATGCTGCATTAAGACAAAAAAATATTTGGGTCAGATTTACTGAACTTTTTTCCACATTTGGCGATAAATTTTATTTAAATGGCAACCTCCCCCGCGATTTTTTTTCACATTTGACGATACATTTTATTTAAATAGCAACCCCCTCCGACCCGACAATGAATTGTAGCAACCCTATTGGAAAACAGTTGTTTTCTTTAGATCTCGCTCGTGCAAAAAGTCGCCAAAATGGCAACTTTTGGCTAGATTTTGAAAAAGTCACCAAGGGTGACCGTACAGTAAATTTTTACCAAATATTTGTATATAATACAGTTTAATCTTATATTAATTAATTTCATATCTATAATTGTTATTTTGAAACATTGCAATTGACAGGACCAAACAGCACAAGTCAAAAATTAAAGTACCAAGATAATATTGTTTAAAGTTTGTAACTCACTTCGACTATGGCGTTAAGTGGAATAATGTACAACTCATTATTAGGCAACCTATGGAACCAACACCCACACCACTTGTCTAAGTGATAGATCTAGCTGCATACAAATGGGAAATTATGTTACATTTTCAGATTTTTGTGACAAATTACACAAATACTAATGAATTAAACTTGTATATACATACACTACAATATTTAAAATTAATATATAGTTTTAACATTTACACAGAACAATTAATTTAACAAACCTCTTTTTGTCTCAGACATAAAACAAATAAAAAATAGATAAACAAAACTTAATTCTTATTCATTTGAAGTATCACCAGCAAAACTTTTTACCAATATTCCAAATAAGATTTTAAACACAACTTTTTTTTTCATACAATTTATGAAATTTATATTTGTGCTAATTTTAAATAATAACAAAATTGTTAATTTTATTAAAGGGCAATTAAACATTATTGATAGTTAACAATTGCTAAATAATGGCTAATTAACATAACTGCTGATTTCAATTTTTTTATAGTGGCAAATATTTTGAAAATGGAGTTAGTTAATGCCCCCATCCCCATAACTTTTTAATTGCACATATATATTGAGTATCACATATATGAGGGGTACCCATAAGTAATCAATTATTTTGGAATCTAAAACAAACTTTTTAGTAAAGTCAAGTTTTTATTTCTTAATTTATTATATGGTCTCCATCATTATCAAGGACAGATTGCCATCTTTCCTGCAAATATTTAATCCTCCTCTAATAGAAACCCAGGATTCGTGAAGCAAAATATGACTCACAGTGCCTTCTTACATCTTCTACAGAAGTGAATGTTTTCTTAAATAAGGCTAATAAATTTCGATAGTATGGGATTATTCCGTCGACCATTTTACGACAAACCCAATATTATCACCATAAGGTAGATTCTGCTCCAATAAATGCAACCTCCAATAACCGGGACGTATCTAGTCGACATCATGCGACCTTGACTACACGAGTTAGTTTTCTTTAGCTTGTTGAAATATACTGTGTTTTTTTTTCACTCCGCTGCAAAATGATTCGAATTTGGGATTTGCCTAGCACCGAAGAGAGTGCAGTGGCATATTTTCAAGAGTATGGAATTATTTCTTCTAAGAAAATGTGCTTCGGCAAAATGGCGGAACCATAAACACCGCGGAACTACCCGAAAACACTTGGTTTCGTATTTAAACGAATTTATGTGTCAGCAATTGCACAATGATAATGACTTGTTTGTTTATAATATATATGGTTATTATTATGATTTGATAAATTTATTGTGTTTACAATGTTTATTTTGGAAATTTTTTTCATGGAAAAACTAGCGCCAAAGGATTTGGCGAGCGTTGGTAGGTTCACGGGATAATCCCAAAATACCTAAATTTCTTAAATAATATAGATGATATTCAGAGGAAGCAATATCCGGTCAGTACAGGTAGTACGGTACAACTTCCCATAGCAATTTTTTAATTATTCCCGAGTGAGTTTCGCTGTATGGGGTCGGGCATTGTAAATTTGCACTATTACACCTTTTCTGTGGACTAAAGATGCCCTATTTTTAAATAATTCTGAATACAGCCGTTGTAATTGCTGACAATACAACTCGGCAGTAAATGTTTCTCCAGGTTTCAACAAGTCAAAGTGAATTATGCCATTACAGTTCCACCAAATGCATAGTAACACCTTTCTAAAGTGAAAAGCTGGGTTTAGGGGTTGATTTGCAGAAAGCCATTGCTTGGAACGCTTTATGTTACCATAAAGAATCCACTTTTCATCTCCGGTAACAATTCTGTTAAGAAATGGATATCTACGAAATCTGAATAGCAATGAAGTGCAAATTGATCAATGAATATTCTTGTTGATCATAGATAATTGATGCGGTACCCATATTCCTTGCCTATATGCCTTTCCAATTTCGTGTAGGTGTTTTTAGTTGACCATGTGGACCCAACACTTCTCGATAACTCTGGTATACTTAATTTTGGATCAGCTTCCACTAGAGATTTTAGAGTGTCATTATCAAATTCAACTGGTCGTCCACTTCGAGGCCTGTCAGAGAGATCATAATCACCACAGCAAACCTTCTGAACTAACATTGACTTTCGATACATTCCCATAAAAATTGCAAAATTTCTTTGTTGTTACCATTGCATTAAATCCCACATAAAAATGAAAAAGTATGGAATATAAATTTTAGGGCTGTAAAAACTTTTTGTAGAATATTTTGAACACAGGCTGCTATACTGAAAACTGTAAAAGAATACGTGTTTTCTCTTCAACAATCGATACAGAACTAAAGGCAAAACAAATTCTTTGAAAATCATTTATTACTTATAGGTACCCTTAATATATTATGTATGTGGATTAGAATCTGATGTAGCCAGAGAGGGTAGTAATTAGCCCACAAAAAATATGAAGAAATGATTTTTGGACTAAACATTCTACATACAAGAAAAATTCAAAATGTAATTGAATATGTCTTAAAATAATGACAATGAAATCTTCAGTATAAATTTCAGATAGGGCCTGGAGGCCTTCCGCTGGGCTGTCCGGGAATGTAACCGAAATAGTTTTCGGATTACTGTATTATCAAAGAATAATTATATTTTTTACCCCTGAATTTGGGATGCAATTGGTCAATTCCGGTAGTGCAATTGTTACCACTTGTGTGTAACCCATTACGTCCGGATTTCGGGTAACTATATTGTCTAAGAACAATTATATATTTTATTGCGTTAACGTACTGAGATACAATAAGTTACAATAAGATATAATACAATAGGTGAGATACAATAAGTTACCGGACTGTTCAACTGTGTACTTGGCCAATTGTTACCACTGGGAGGTAACCAATCATGTCCGAAACAGTTTTCGGGTTACCATATTTTCAAAAAACAATTACATGTTTTATCGTTCTGAATTAGGATTGCAATTGGGACACACTCAGTTATTTACGGACTGCCCAACTGTCAATTAGGGCAATTGTTATCATTGGGCTAACCGATTATGTCCAAAATAGATTTTGGTTAACCATATTGTCAAAGAACCATTATATGTTTTATCGCCCTGAATTAGGTTTGCTATTGGTGAATTCTTAGACGTCCCAACTATGCAGTGATTACCACTGGTAGAGAAATCTTTCCACAGACTCCAAGTCATAAAGCCTTAAGTCAATTGGAATGGAACCTGCGAATTGAAATTTTCTGCGAGAATAAGAGTGGTCACCCGAATCGATTGCAGCTCGTTTTTTCAATCGAGATTTTTTCTTACCTTCATAATAATCAAGATAGGATTTAACTGCCATCATACTCAATACAATTCCTTTTGGTTTCATCATATTACAGTATCCCTTAGTTTCTATCTCACTTTTTACGCTCTCTTTGATTTCTTTCATCACTGCTGGACTTCTTAAAATTAGATGTTTCATGGGAGGAAGCACTCCAATAGGCAAAGGTAATTTATAAAGATCAGGCAAATCTTTACAGTTGAATTTATTTATAATAGCTTGAGTGCAAATATGTGCATCTTTTAATATACCCACTTTAAGCGAGACATACATTAATGACATATGATAACAATAAACATCAAAATATGCCCCTCTTTCAATAAACCGTCGAACTAGTCTAAAATCAGGAGGAGTTTTAGCTATGACACAGTTCAGTGGCGGATTATCACGATCATTTATTATATTAAGTACTGTTACTAAATACTCTATAGTTTCAGCCTGATGATACGAACAAGCAATATAGAAAAGAATTGACATCAGAAAACTGAACTGTGTGCAAGTTTTCTTTAAGGCAAGCTTCAGCACTCGTACGTCACCTAGTCTTACGGCATAATGCAAAATTTTTCCCAGTTGCAATTTGCAATGATCAACATCCGCTCCGGCTTCGATAAGAAGGGCAACCACGTTTTTATGCGATTCCCTGATGGCAAAGTCTAGAGGTGTGAAACCGCGCTGAGTTGCTACATTGGGATTGAATCCGTTACTTAACAGAGATCGGACAAATTCAAGCCATCCTTTTTCTGAAGCTGCATGCAGCAGCGTATAATTGACAATGCTACGGCATAAAACGTCAGCTCCTGATTGTATAAGCAGCTGCACAACATCTTTATGTAAACTCAGCGTGGCAAGCAGCAGTGGCGTCTCGCCATAATAATCTTTAACATTTGGATCAGCGCCCCTCTTCAAAAGAGACCGCACAACCTCTAACCAGCCATATTTTGAAGCAGAATGCATAACTGTTTGCTTTCTTTTAGCGTATAAACTACAATTTTCTGCCGAGTTCAGCAGTAGCTGAACGATATGTTTTTTTGTAATATCCATTCGTCTACGGACTGACTTGTCATAATTTCGAGAGCTGATGTTAGCTTTCGCTTGTAAAAGTTCCTCAAGAAAATGTTTTCCTTTTCCTCTTTCCAGTAAAGTTAATAAACATGCTTGAAATGATGGAAAACTTAATTTCCCTCTATTTATACGGTATAAATAATGAGATAGTTTCTTTTTTTCCATTATTTTGCCAAACTATCTCCGATTTTGGGTTAAAATTTCGGTAACATTTTAGAATAAACAAAAGTATTGGTCTGGTTTATACACAGTTCGGGCAGAGAAACAAAAGTAACTTTTTATATTTATATATACAAAGCGTTGCCAGTTCATAGAATCCAAATACACTATAGCCTCGTCTAATAAAACAATAAACGCTGGAGTGACGACTCCCATTGGGGGAAATAAGGATATTTTTTTTTTTTGCCGTATTGGCATTCTGAACGCATAGAAATGTCTGAACGTAGCGTTATAATGCCATTCGTTGCGTTAACTATTATTGTATATATATACAGAAAGGTTCCTGGTTCGATGCCAGGAGATCGACTTGACAAAGAAAAGTAAAAAGTAGTGATCTTGTGATCGGAGGGTTGCCAGCTTCGCTACAAAAATACTAGAAAGTCGTCTAGAACATATTCAACAAATCATATTGGCGTGTATACGTGCTGGTGTACGATAAATCTGATCGAGGTCCAATGTCCTAACGCTTATTGAGGTTGCATCGGGTGCCAACTCAGGTGTTACATCGTCATCTGACTATAGTTCAAGAATACGAGGCATCGTTCCCGGGCCTTTTCTTTGAGGTAAATCCGAACCGTCACCAATAACCCACTGTGCAGCGTTAATTAAACAAACGGCAAAAAGCGCACGCTTAGTATACTTTTCAGTGATTACTTGAACTTAATTAGTAGAAGACGGGCCGTACTGACGTAAAAACTACCTTAGACTGCGCTTGAAAAAAATTAAAAATGGCAGAATAAAATAATATTAAAAAAAAAAGAAAACCGACTTAAAGAAAATGCTCTAATAGTAAAAAAAAAGAACTTTTAATTTTACGTACGAGTTGAAAAAATTGAACTATTTAAAATAAATTTTCTACTTATTACAACTTTTTGAAGTTGGTGCCAATTTACAAAAATCATACATAAATTTTGGCGCCGATTTGAAAAAGTTTTAATAAGTATAAAATTGTTATTAAATAATTAAATTTTTTCAACTCGTTTATAAAATGAAAAATTATTTTTTACATTTTAGCACATTTTTCCTAAGTCGGTTTTCTTTTTAATTCGAATTTCCATGTGAAACAAAATTGTAATGTTGCAATTGTCATATAAAAATATTCACTTTATCATTGAGAACTCAATCATTTATTTTTAGTTAATTATGATATTTATAGATATTTTTAATAATTGTTTTTCTCTTTGAACAGGTCATCTTATAGGTAAAATCTTTGAATACGAATGCTTAATTTGGAAATATATCTTTTCTCACTGATTGGATTTAAATGCGGCCAGTATTGCTTTTAGTTATTAGAGTTCTGCTACTGTATAGAAATTTAGGAAAATAAATTATTTAAATAGTATGACTGCATTGAAAGATACAAAATAGCAACTCAACAAAGAATTAAGACATCCACTATAAAAGGAACATTTTAATATATGTTTATAGATTAAGTATTGTTAGCATTTAACATCAGAAAAATAAAATTTTGAGAATTGTTGCAATATTGAAATAATATGTTATATACACGAACCAGTAATTACTTTTGATAAGATTTGACAGAATTTTGTTTATACAAAAACAAAATCCATCAATAAAGAAGGACAATAATATTCTTAAAAGATCATAACATAGTGGTTATCAAAGAGAAACATCAATAGAAAATGAGAATTCAATAATAAAAAAATATAAGAAAAAATTTTTATATTTGTAAAAATTCAGAACTCAATAAGGTACAGAAATAGAAATATTACCAGATATTTTTTTTAAATAAAAACATACTACACAGGGGGAAAAAAGGGGGGACGATTCATCAATAAAAGAAAAAAAAGCTATAAGGGAACTTGAGGTACAATATTATTTAGTTTTTACAATTAAAAATTCATGTAACACATACAACAGAAGATTTCAAGAACATAATTAAAGGGGTAGTGAATGACGGAGGTTTGTAACATTGAGTTATTGTCATGGATGAAGGAGATAATACATTGGCATGTTTTTTGACATTGATAGAGCTACTGAAGCCTTATTAATAGATACCAGTATCATGAAAGAGGTATGTAACCACAAATACGAAATGAAAACTTTAAAGTCAAATATCTCACAACGCTACATCTTTCATCCACTTATCATTTTTGTAACACTTTTAATGATGCATTTTAATTGCTAAATTCATAATTTTTAAACAATATGCAAGGGAGGTTTGAACCAGGAAATACTCTACTTCGCTTCAAGAAGGATGGTCACTAAAATTTAAATATTTTGATAGGGCGATTCCACTTTCTGTAATGATTTTAAGAATGTGTGTTGTAAAACTGTTAAACATCAGCGATATTAAGATAACAACAATGAAAAACCCTCTTAATCATTCAAATTTCATTTATCTATATGTGCAAATACAAATTATTTCAGTGGTGACTGAAATTGCAGTAAGGCACATTCATGAGGCCAACATCTTTGGCAATATGACATGTTTACAATTAGATGATGTTCCTTTAAATAAACCCCAACATTCTATTCGTCTTTTTATTTGCAATACTATTTTCACAGCCAACATAAGCAAGTAGCTTTTCTACTATTGTGGCCCATGTAAAAAACTAACATTTATTATTATTGAATGACATGTCCCAATAAACTGCCCATTCTGAAATTTTAATGAAATCATGCTGTAATAATTTAAGGCTGCCTAATTAAGCCAAGACTGCCCATCAAGCCTACCCAGGTTTCCCTAAGGAAAAACAATAACATTCAAAAGAAACAATAATATTTCATATAAAAACAATATACTGCTGGCCAGGTCACTGCAGGCTAAATAATTATGACAATTATAAGATTATTTATTATAATTTGCAATACATAAAGTAACCATTTCCAAATAATCTAAAATTGCATTACAGAATAGAATTTTAATAATCTGTAGAAATAAAATATACAATAAAAATAATTTTTCAGAAGAATTAGTAAATACCTAGGTATTCTTAGTACTGTAGTAACTTAATAACATTTCATGTTATTGACTGCAACATTGATTGAAAATTATTTTAATATGATTTGCACATTTTTAATTAAGATCTCGTGTTCTCTTTGTAAAATGGTTGATTTTTTAACATTCTTTAACTTTTCATTTAAAACTTTTGACTTTGGCATTCTTTTTCTTCTAAACAAATCGTTTGGTATTTCCGAAAATTAAAAAAAAAATTACTATAATAAAACTTTGTTAATGCGAACACACTTAAGACGAATTACTGATAAGAGAATCAGTATTTGCAATTCCCATCTTTCGGTATTGATAAAAGTTCATATCTTAGTTTAAAAACTAAGATTTTTGAAATGAAATATAGGATTAAACAACTTTTTATGGTCCATCCTATTTATTTACTGAATTCTATTTTAACATGTTTTTCTCATAGCACAGACACAATTGTATGTTTCTTTGTGAAAACATAAGGAATATACTTGCCAACGTCACCGATTGTTAGAAAAGGAATTTAAACTCGAAACCCTCCAATCCCGAGTTTGGTGAGGGCATAATTCATCACTATTTGTTGAATTTTTAATTCTTTGGGAAAACGTTCAGCAGCGTGTTAACGTAAATCCATTTTGCTGGGGGATTGTAGTTGATCATCATAGATGTAAAGTTTTCAAAACTATTAGGATGGAGTCTTCAAAACATTTTCTTTTATTAAAAAGCATAAACACTGAAGCTATTTATCGTATGATCGGGGAGCATGGCGCAACTCTTAGTTGTTGTAAGAGTGCAAATCTGCCCTAGGGGCCCCTTTAGTCAGGTGTGTTGAAAAGTGTCAAAACAAATACATATATAAAAAAAATTCTAGGTGATGTCAACTTTATATCTGTAGGAGAAATTATTTTTATCACAGAATCTGTCTTTGTATTTGTGGTAAAAAAAATCATTTAACAACACAAGGTAATTTATCGAAGGTGAACAAAACTAGGAACGGATGTAGTATAGGACATTTGGCACGTTTTTTTTTGCGACGAAAAATTGCCGTTAAACATAGCATAGGTTTGCCAGATTGAAAGTCACCACAAGAATCGGAAAATACCAACAATGTCAGGTGGTGTTGCCATACTATAAATTTATCGGCCCTATAAAACACACCAAAAAAAACCTCGCACGCCAAATGTCCTATACTACATCTGTACCCAAAACTACCCTAGACATGAGTAGATGCAAAATAAAAATAACCCAATTAAAAATAAAAATTGTTTTCCTTGAAAAACTTTTAATTTTATCACTTTAGCTTGAGGCGGAGCCCCTGCAGAAGTGTGGGGTTCTGTGCGGTTGCACTCCCCTAAAGGCATTTCTGTTGGGTTGCCTCGAGCCCAGGGACCCAACGTAAGTTTACGCCTACGCTGGTCACCAGAATCAACAACAGCTGACCTTTTCAATTGAGATTTTTTCCCAAGATCATCATAATAATCAAGATAGGATTTAACTACCATCATACTCAATACAATGGTTCTCGGTCTTATGATATTACAATGCCCCATTGTTTCTATCTCGCTTCTTACACTCTGTTCAATGTCTTGTATTATTTTTTGTCTTTTTATAGTTAATTTTTCCATAGGCGGAAGCTTTTCAACAGACAACGGTAACTTGTAGAAATCAGGCAAATCTTTGTTATTAAATTCATTAATAACAGCTTTCGTGCAAATATGTATATTTTGTAATATACCCTCTTTAAGGGATGGATTATTAAGTGCTCTATAATAATCAACAGACTTTAGATATGCTCCTCTTTCAATAACCATTTTAACTAGTTTTAAATTAGGGCAAATTTTAATAATATAATTCAAAGGTGTATTGTTACTACCATTTTTTTTGTTCATTGCATTCACTAAATACTCAATAATTTCAATTTTCTTATATGAACAAGCAAGAAACAAAGGCGTTGAACCTCTGAAACGATTGTCATTCAGGTCGGCTCCTTTCTCAACCAGACACTTCACAACTTCTAGGGAACTTGTTTTGACAGCTAAATGCAGAACAGAACATCCTTCAAAGTTCGTGCCAGCAGTACTTGCTCCTGAGTCGATAAGCAGAGAAACTACATCTTTATGCGATTGTGCGACAGCAAACTTTAAAGGTGTGAAACCAACAGTAGTAGCATCATTAGGATTGGCTCCTTTACTTAACAGAAACTGTACAAACTTGAGCCATCCTTTTCTAGAAGCTGCATGAAGCAACGTGTAATTGTCGATGCTGCAGCATAAAACATCTGCTCCCGATTCAATCAGCAGGTCTACAACATCTTTATGTAGACCTTCAGTAGCTAACAATAGAGGTGTGTTACCATCCACGTCTTTAACATTCGGTTCAGCACCCTTCTTTAAAAGAGACTGCACAACATCCAGCCACCCATATTTTGAAGTATAATGCAGAACTGTTCGTTTTCTCTCATCGTAAAACTCACAATTTTTTCCTGAATTGACAAATAGCTGAACAAAATTGGTTTGTGCGTTTATGATATTCATTTGTTCAGGGATGGAACATTTGGAAGTATGAGAGTTGATATCAGCTTCTTCTTGTAAAAAAGTCTCAATCAAGTACTTTCCTTTTCCTCTTTCCAGTAAATCAAATAAAGTTGATTGAAATGATGAAAAATTAAATTCTCCTGCTTCAATACCATGCAAAATAGTTTGATACTCATTCTCATTTTCTTCCATTATTTTGACAAAATAATTGACAATAATTGGTAATTGGTGAGAAACACTTCTGGCTGTCTTTTTCTGTACTTATTTAAGAACCTAAACATCGCCAATGCACGTCTCGTAGTGTTAGGTCAACATCTGAACAAGCATCCAATTAGAGTGAAGCAAAGTCAAGTGACTTGACTTGTTTAAAGATGTTGTCGAAGGACATGGCCACGTAGTGTCCTTCGCCTCCAGTATAGCAATTCTTACGGACATAACTTTTGCACACGGCAGCATATGATGAAATGAAGATGACACACTCTCAGATTCTGAATCAGATCCGGACGCAGGCAGGTGGGCGGGGCGTAAGCAGAGCAAAGTCAAGTTTAATAGGGTTTACGAAGGACATGGCCACGAAGTGGCCTATGAGTGAAGCATTGATTCACGATAGATTTATAGTGTACCCCATACACATTACGGAATGTTTAGCGAGCCCCAGTTGCTCAGTTGGTAAGGCGTTCAGCTACTAATCAGAGGATTGGTGGTTCGAATCCGTGCAATGGACTTGACATAGAAAAGTAAAAAAGTAGTGATCTTGCGATCGGAGGGTTGCCAGCTTCGCTACAAAAATACTAGAAAGTCGTCCAGAATATCCAACAAATTATACTGGCGTGTATACGGGACTGGTGCACGATAAATCTGATCGGGGTCCAAAGTCCCGACGTCTATTGAAGGCGTTGGGTGCCAGTTCAGGTGTTTCCTCTTCATCTGACCATGGTTCTAAAATAACGAGGTGCATGTATGAATGTGTGTGTGAATGTGTTCCCTGGTCTTTCCTTCGAGATTGACCCCGAACCGTCCCCAATAGCCCACTGTGCATCTCTAGTGCGACGTTAATTAACAAAACAAACAACAAACAAAAGGAATGTTTAGCTCAAAATAGTTGATAAAATTATGATTTTTAAGCTTTCATATGTTTGTGTTGTATAAATCATGATTTTGGGGTAAATTCGATTGTTTTATAAAAGTGTTACCTTTTCATTGGTGAAACAATGGAAGAGTTTCAAGTGACGTATCAACATGGTAACTTTACTAGTAGTTTCGATTTCTTCCCTACAGCAGACAACTTTGCTTTTGTTTGTTTAATTGCTACGCTTGCAATTATGGAAAATACTTATATTATATTTGTGTATAATTAGAATTACAACAAAATTCGGAAAAATACTTTTATTTCAACACAAAAATACTTCATAAACGATGAGTACAATCTATCTCAGTGTAGGTAGTAAATATTTCTATATTGAGGTATTTTTTAAAGACTAAAACTTAAAATTATAGTACATGAACTAAAGCTCCATGCTAACCCTACGGAACTACTTCAGCGTCGCGAAATTGTCTCCATGTTCCGTTGGAACAGCGGTCTTCTTCTCGGCGTGAAATTCCCCCATTCTTTAATTTTTATTGGACTCACCCCCCCCCCCCCCAATCACCCCGGTGCGACGGGCCTTGTTTTGTTTTAGGGTCTTTTGTATACAGACAGGGCCCGATTAAGACATTGAAGCAAGGGAAGCCCGCTTTTAAATGGGGCTCCCATGCCTGTCAAATAGATAATGCCATTAAAACGAAACACATTATAAATTATATTAAAAAATACAGTTAATAACTGAATATTCCTAATCTGTATGTTTTTGATTTTTCCCACAATATTCGAACACATGTAACACAAGTGGCAAATTTTTTGCCACTTGTGTTTTGGTTTGAGCCCCAAAGACAAATACTAAAACAATTCCCAAAATTATTTGATTAGTAATTATTGAAACACTTAAATGATATTAAACAAAAACACGTAGCAAACGACAGCTGAAGCACAGACTTAAACTTGTACACATGCGATACTGATACTTCAATTTCATGTTTGATTTCCGTCTCGAGGTCAAACAGATTCATTACACTGCAAAAGAAGTTTCACTTAAAAAAAATTGTGGAAAACTCCTTATAGTGAAATTATTGCCATAGCATGGAACCAGTTGACAATAAAACAAATTTAGAGATACACTGTTAAAAATAAATACTCAAAAATCAGTAAAATGTACTCATTTTTGAGTATATTCGGTGCTTATCATGGCTCCGAATACACAAGTCTAATTTTTCAAAAATACATGTACTCAAAATTGAGTACAATAATTTAAAATAGTAGATGATATCCTACATATGATGCCTTCATAAATCACTTTCAATAAATACTGACAATTATAACCAAGACATAACGAGAATCGAACCCAGATCTACAAGTATCGCAGTAAAGAGCTTTATCCGTTAAACTACCAGGGCGACTTGAAGAAGTTCTAAACAGGAGACATGTTAAAAAAGTGTGGCAAAAGAATGGGAAGTAAGATAATTGTGTTATAATAACCAAGTTTCCATTTAAGCAATCGACATCAAATAATGTGGAAAACCATTTTCTGCACAACTATTTTAAGTTTGTCAGGTCACAATGTTAAGATGCCTTAAACAGAAGCTGAGATAAACAATATAAAATCTCACTGCTCATTTTTGAAAAAGTGCGGTTACTTAAATTCGAGTACGTGTCATCGCTCATTTGCAATGCAATTGTACTCAAAGAAAAACGAGTAGGTTCAGGTACTTATTTCTGAGTACTTTTTTTTAAGTGAACTTTTACTAAATCGACTCAAACTGTACAAGTTCTTGTGCAATTTGACTCACCAAGCAATATTTGTAGAAAATCTTTGCTAATTCTTTTATTCTTAATTAAATACAGAAGAACCCCAATTATCCGAACTCTATAGTTATCCGAATCAAACAAAGCAGATCGCCAATTATCCGAAAACTGCATGTTCTTGAATATATAAAAAAACTCTCTTTTCTTTCGTTAGCATAATGTTCTTTATCTAAATTCGTTGACAAATATCATATCACTTGTGGGTATGAACATACTAAATCGACTCAAACTGTACAAGTTCTTGTGCTATTTGACTCACCAAGCAGCATTTGTAGAACATCTTTGATAATTCTTTTATTTTTAATTAAATACAGCAGAATTTCAATTATCCGAACTGTATTTATTAGAATATCCAAATCAAACAAAGCAAGAGCCAATTATCCGAGAACTGCATGTTCTTGAATATATAAAAAAACTCGATTTTCTTTCGTTAGATTAATGTTCTTTATGAAAATTCATTAACAAACATCGCATTTCTTGTGGGTATGAACATAATTTTATTAACTTTTTGCATTCGAGTGTCGCCTTTAAGTTCCCAAAATAATGACGTGTTATTTATTTCTCTGTTTTTCAAAATGAAAGCGAACAACATATTCTTGAATTTAAAATGTTATCCTCCCACAAACTTTAATGTAAATTATTTTTGTCATCTAGAAGCACCAAGTATGTGAATGATCTAAAATTTAATTCAAGCTGAAATTCCTCGCACAATCCACGATTTTTTTGTCTTAAAAATCCGACAAATTTCATAAACTACTAAATATATGGCTTGGGATACTGGCAAATCAGCTTTCGCATAACTTTTATTTTTGTAATTATCCACCCTAAATGTAAAAAGAACAAGCTGAAGAGTTCCTCTTTAAAGAGAACAGGAATGGGATGAAACAATTCTATAAAAATTAAACAAATACCAAAAATTTGTTCATCAAGTGCAAAGGGTTCATATTATTTTGCAGAAAATTCAAATTGTGCCTCTGTTATGTCTTTTTGTCGTGATAACTACAAATTATTAATTACTATATGATTAGCCCCGCGTGCTTGTGAAACCCGTAAAAAATATTAGTGGCCCGAGTCGGGGATCAAAGCCGCGACCTATTGTTCAAAAGTCTATTCGCTATCCACTAAGCTACAAAAGCACGTTCTAGATATCTTCTTTATATATAATTCTCTTACGCGGTGATTGAAAAACGCTGTTTTTCTCTATGCGGAATGGCAACAGTTACTTTGTTTACAAAATTCTGTTGCACCCGCATTTTTATTTTGCCATTATGTAAGCCATTTTGATGATTAACCCCTTCAATTCATTGGTAAATAATTATTTTGATGATATCAGCATAAATTATGAAGAATATAAGCCTTATTATATTAATAAATAGGATTTGAAAAACGTATCAAAACTTTAAATGAGCGAGAAATTGAGGTGGCACCATGTGTTGGCAATTTTGAAAACTAGATTCCTATGAACTTCATCTTTATGACAGATTAACTCAGTAAATTACACACTTCTGGTAGGCAAGATTTATGGTAAGCTTAACATCAATTATGGCCAAAACAAACTACCAATAATGTTAGAAATTTAACTGAAACGCGGGAAAGGTGTGAAAATAACGTGGAAAATAATAAATAATGGTACGCTTGCCAGTGGTACCATTGTTTTCATTCATAGTTAAAAAGAAATTAGTTTAAATGATTTTATATTGACTTACATGGCGAAAAAATTTAGTGATGCCAAGACGAATATTAATTTAAATTTACAATTCCAACTTTTAAAGTTTTTAGTAATATAATTAATAAAGTATTGTTACTAGGACACATTGTTATTCTGTCCTACCATTTAGCGAGCGAAGCGAGAAGTGGTTTGCGAAGCAAACCTATGAGGATTGCGTAGCAATCATCTGGGGGGTGGCGGAGCTTCCTAGTTGGAAATATTTTTTTAAGTGCTTTTTTTGCAATATTTATAAAATTGTTAAAACTATTTAAAAAACTACACGGAATATTTGTAAAATCCAAACCTCAGTTGCACTTTTTGAAGATAGTACTCATATATAAATTTTCAGTATTTCATGCGCTGAGAAAGTACTTGTTTTGCGATCCAAAGACAGACACTTTCTTTTATTATTAAAACTGAACATATAAAAAAACAATCAACAATGGATGTCGTACACCAATATGTAATTTTGTTTGAATTTATACATAACTGTTCCATATCCAACATTCCTCCTTCACTTTCAGCAACCTTCGATATTTCAATAAACTGTTTGATACGCAAGATGAAAAGATCCCTCAGAGGGAAAAGTGTATACGCATCCACAGGTGGTTTTTGGCGACTTCCGTCTGATTGTTCAGTGCCGCCTGCCACTTTCCTCCGTTATCTCTACATTTGGCGACATTAATCAAACAAGCAATATTCAATGTTTCCTCCCTCACGGAGGAAAATTTCCTTGAAAATAGAAATATTTTTTTAAAAAAGTATAATTATTTTTAAGTTGAATATCTTACATATTTCAAAATGATCCTGGCCCTTGACATTGTTTTGCTTTTTTAGGTACATTCAGAATATTATAAAAGAAACTTTGGATACGTCTTTTAATAAATTTAGATTTTTTTAAAGGAAATTTAAATAAAAATGTGTTTTTATTAATTTAAAAAAAAAGGTCTTTAAAAGTTAAAAAAATCAAATCTTTAGTAATCGTCTAAAAACACATTTAAATATGTTTAAGAAATATTATGGCAGTGTATCTAAGAACCCCCTTCCTCCCCTCCCCCCAAAAAAAGAAAAGAAAACCTCCCAAAAATATTGACATTGACTTAAAGTTGATTTGTACGCATGCGCTGCAGGCCCGTAGACAGAGTGGGGGCCGACGGGACAACCCCCCCCCCCCCCCCCCGAAATTGTGTGATACTTTTTTTCAACACTCACTCCTCTTTCCCCTTCTTTTCCTTCATGTCCTTTTTTTTTTCTTGAATCAAAGAAATATATTTACTTATTGTGCCTAATACCACCGATGGTGTAGAACTATAAAAATTAACTATGACGTCACAGCCAATCATATTCTATTTTTCTACATCGGCTGGGAGTGTTCTGAACGGAAGTGAGCTGAACCACAGCCGTGGCTGAACTCTCGATTCTTTCGGCACTGAACTATAAATTGTAACTTCTGAAACGGTTATAACTAGTTCCTTCTATGGTCGTGGTTGAAACAATACTGTACCCCAACTAATTTTTTATAGGGATTTTGTGGATTTTTTTCTTCTCAAATCGTTATAGGTAGAAACTGCATCAAATAGTTTTGAAAATTGCTTAGATACGATACGAAAATTATAAAGGAAAAGTTTGTCTTCGTGTTGACGTAACAACGGAATTTAAACCGTCACCCATAACTCCCCCCGAAAAAAAATCCTGGCTACGGCCTTGGGCCGCTGCTCATCCTTCCGTTTCACGTTTGATTTCGTCACTCAGATTCACTATACCCGGGACAACCTAAGTTGGACCTGAAGCAGAAGCTATGATATGTATAAATATTCAATTGTTTCAGGCTCAACTTAGGTTGTCCCCGAGTATAGCCTCGCTAAAGAAGTTTCACTTAATCAATGTGCCAATCAAAATTGTAAATAATAATGAAGTTCCACTAAAAGAAAAAAAAATTGAATTTTATAAAAATAAACGCCATATAATAAACTTACTGAGAAGCAGATACAAACAGTAAAACACACATTCGCGAAAATATATACAGAAGTTCCAAATTGTATTATTTGTGAAAAATAAAAATAAAGATATTTTGGTGATTTTTGGCTTTTATGAAATTCTCTTGAGGGGAGAGTATATATTTGAGAGCGTTCATTTATTGGGGAGCGTTCATTCAGCTAACCATTAGGCTATGGCGGATGTTGGTTGCTTAGGTTTGTTATGTCATTGGTGTGTGGTAATAAGATTCTTTCATGGATATAATTCAATTTATTTAGGTATTTCTATATGGAAATGTCGTCATATCTTGGGAACGGTAAAGTAAGCATAAAGATGAAATATTATATATTATATGAAAAATTAAGATTATTAATATATTTTTTATTTTACTTGAAATTATTTTTTAGTTCAATATTTCAATTTTATATTAACATTTATTATATATGTACACACACATTTAACGTAAAATAAATTCCTTAAAAAAAGAATTTTTTCTTTTTTATTGTAAGAAGTTATTTTTATGAAACATGTGAACATTATTATTAATAATTGAATTTGAAACATAATGCGAAGAACTTGTCACTGTCCACTTACGATCCCTGTACTGTTTGACGCCAATCACATGGGCTACCCATTATGTTATGACAGTTGTTGTTTAGGGAGGGTTGTTATGATATTTGCGGGTGGTAATAAGATTCTTTCAGGGATTTAATTCAATTTATTTAAATATTTCGGTGTGGTAATGTCGTCATATATTTGGATTATGTTCAGTATAAAGATGATATATTATATATTATAATGAAAAGTTAAGATTATTAATATATTTTTTATTTTACTTGAAATTATTTTTTAGTTCAATATTTAAATTTTATATTAACATTTATTATATACACACATTTAACATAAAATAAATTCCTGAATTTTTTTCTTCTTTTTTATTAAGAAGTTATTTTTATGAAACATTTGAACATTATTATTAATAATTGAATTTAAAACATAATGCGAAGAACTTGTCACTGTCCACTTACGAGCCCTGTACCGTTTGACGCCAATCACATGGGCTACCCATTATGTATGACAGTTGTTGTTTAGGGTATTGTTGTTATGATATTTGCGGGTGGTAATAAGATTCTTTCAGGGATTTAATTCAATTTATTTAAATATTCCGGTACGGAAATGCCGTCATATATTTGAACCATGTTCGGTATAAAGATGATATATTATATATTATAATGACAAATTAAAATTATTAATATATTTTTATTTTACATGAACTTATGTTTTATTTCATTATTTATATTTTATTTTAACATTTATTAGATATGTGCACACACTTTAAACATAAAATAAAATTTTATATAAAAAATATTTTATTTATTATTTATTTTAAGAAGTTATTTTTGGTGGTGCCATCTAGTGGTCATTTGAATATGAAATTTTAACAACCTCGACAGATTATTTTGTTTTTCTGGATAGCTTAGCTTTTGAGAAGATATTTTCAAAAAAAACATAAACACTTTTAAACAGTTATATAAAAAAGCATTTACTTTGTACTTTTTGCACTATAATTATACGAATACAATATGGACAACTTAATACGTTTGTCCTCATTAATGGTAAATAAGAATTATGAAATCTAATTAATGTTACTATTAGTAAAAGAGATGTATAAAAAATATTAAAGAAATAGCATATAACCACGACACGAAGTTTGTATTAGCAATTTTAAATATTAGTTATGAATTATACAGGAATTATATATGATGTTAAAATAATTGTACTTGAAGTTAACTGAAGTTTCACATTTGGGAGTTTGAAACTCAGCACGATTCAAGCTTCAGTTTCTAATCAGTAAATCTTCCTATGCATGTTCGTATACTACATTTGCATTCAAGAAACATATTTTATATTTACGTTCTTTTTACTGAACAGTTACATCCCGTTACTGTTATTTTTAAAGAGGATGTGTTCTTTTTACATTTAGAGTGGATAATTATAAAAATATAAAAGTTATGTTTGAAGCTGAAAATTAAGCTCAATATATCAAACATATATTTAATGTTTTATGACATTTTTCACTGTTTAACCCTTTGCACTGTCGCCTCTCAGGCGCCAACAGAACGTCCAGTTCTTTGGTTCCCCGTTCTTAAAAATAAACGAGAACATAATCTTGCCTTTAAAAAACACATGATTTTTTTTCAACTTGTTGTCTTGCAGATCCAAAATAAATTATGCTTTCGTTTTCCTCTACGAGCAAAAAAAGTAAAATAAAATGGGGAAAAGAACATAAAGAGGAATAACTGTTCCGTAGAAAGAACGCAAATCGCAAAGTGATATTGGAGTGCAAAAGGTTAAAAAATAAACAGGGCTTATGAGGAATTTCAATCAGAAGCAAGTTGTGAACCACCAACACACTTTTGGATGACAAAAATAAATAAATTATATTAAAGTTTGTGAAAGAATAACTTTTTAACTCAATAATATGATGTTTTCTTTCATTTTGAAGAATAGAGGGGAGAATAATAACAAGTCGTTATTTTGGATGTTTAAATTATTTATAAAATATGTTGATACCCAAATGATGTCCTGCTTTTAAATGGATAGATAAAGAACAACCTAACAGAAGGAAAGCGTTATTATGCGAAATAACATGCAGTTATCGTCGAATTTGAAGAATTGGAAACAAAAGAACATGTTGTTATTTTGATGACTCTAAAAGGAGATTTACTCTGTTCACAATTCACAAATTTACGCTCCTTAATATTTTTTTCTTGAATTAAAATAATGTGGATACCACATTTTGAAAAATACTACAAAATACACTACAATCCAATTTTCTTGTGAAATTATTGTTCCGACAGCTGCTCCTTAGCTAGTAGCAAAAGAACATGTTTTTTTTTTTTGATGACGCTAAAAAGATATTTACTCTGTTCACAATTCCCAAATTTACGCTCTTTAATATTTTTTTATTGAATTAAAAAATGTGAATACCACATTTTGAAAAATACTACAAAATATACTACAATCCAATTTTCTTGTGAAATTATTGTTCCGACAGCTGCTCCTTAGCTAGTAGCAAAAGAACATGTTTTTTTTTTGATGACTCTAAAAAGATATTTACTCTGTTCACAATTCCCAAATTTAAGCTCCTTAATATTTTTTTATTGAATTAAAAAAAATGTGGATACCACATTTTGAAAAATACTACAAAATACACTACAATCCAATTTTCTTGTGAAATTATTGTTCCGACAGCTGCTCCTTAGCTCCTCCAAAAGAACATGTTTTTTTTTGTTGATGACTCTAAAAAGATATTTACACTGTTCACAATTCCCAAATTTACGCTCCTTAATATTTTTTTATTGAATTAAAAAAAATGTGGATACCACATTTTGAAAAATACTACAAAATACACTACAATCCAATTTTCTTGTGAAATTATTGTTCCGACAGCTGCTCCTTAGCTAGTAGCTAGGTTTTGTAAATGTCCCAATTGTTGTGCAACTTATAATAATAAATTATGTATTAAAAATTTTAGTTGTCTATTATTTCATACACACACCTAATCCTGTAGTTCTTTTTCAGGTCAAAATTACAACGAGCTCGCGCTTAGCCCCCCCCCCCCCCATCATTTAATTTTGTAACTTCATAGTTAATACTTAAAATCATTTAACGTTATTCTATCTACTAGACTTATTTAGATGAAGGTGTCAGGACCTCCGGTCGATACACCGTAAGTTAATATCCGATTTCCGTAAAATTATTGTACTATCCTAGTCACTGGTATTGAAAATACTACGTATTGTAAATCGGGATTTTGCTCTGCTCTTTTCTTAAGGGGGGGGAGGGTAGGGTGTTGAACACCAATTTTAAAAGTATCATAATTATGCTTCTACTAATCAAAAGTTAACACAATTTTTATGTATTATGTTATTATTGATAACATTTGAAATTTTTGAAACACAATCTCTATTTGGAGGTGAGTTGTAACAATTTTAACATTTTAAATTAAAAAAGTTTAAGGTACACTTTTCTAGTAAACTATTATGAATATAAACAAACTTTTTTCTGAAATACAAATTAGACTACATGTTCAACTTATGGAACCTCAAAAAATAGACAAAATGTATAGTTAATGTTTTTAAAAAATTTAATTTACTTTTGTTTACATAAAAAAATTTAGTTATAAAATGTATATATTTTTTAAATATATTTATCCATACAAAAATATAAATTTTGTTGGTTCCACAAGTTGAACATGCAGTCTAATTTGTATTTCAGAAAAAAATATGTTTATATTCATAATAGAAAAGTGTACCTTAAACTTTTTAAATTTAAAATGTTAAAATTGTTACAACTCAACTCTAAATAGAGATTGTGTTTCAAAAATTTCAAAAGTTATCAATGATAACATAATACATATATCATAAAAATTGTGTTAACTTTTGAGTAGTAGAAGCATAATTATGATAAATTTAAAATTGGTGTTCAACACCCTACCCTCCCCTCTTAACATTTGGCAAATTTGGCGACAGAGCGTGTCAGGTACGGAAACCCTAAGCAACCAATAGAACGTCTCCTGTTGCGCGCGTTCGGTCGAAAGAAAAAAAGTACATTTTCCCCCTCTCTCACTCCGTTTCTGAACTTTTCGACTGTCAACATCACCATGGATACGCTTTCGCCCCATCCGAAATGGGGCCGGCGTTCCAAAAAGTGAAACTCTCTGGATTATTTACGGAAAAAGAGAACAGAACTCACAATTATGATTGGATACATCGAACGTTCTGTGTGATTCTTTTTTATTCTTAAAATAAAAAAAAGAATGCCGTTTCCCAAGTGGGCCGTGGAGCCGGTGTTTCTCGTTCGAAAACCTCTGCCGCCGGACAAGAACGAGCCGTGCAATTTCTATCCCATAATAAATGCTTCTCTGGTGAGCTGTCTGAGACAGCTCGCCTCTGTCGCGAAGATCGCCGATCGGATCTTCGACGAAATCGGGTGTGAATGTCGCCAAATAGCTGAGAGAACACAGAGGATAAAGGATAAAATCCATACCTGTAACGAAATTGTGTCTAACTTCAATGCGAGGGCTGTCCAAGTTCGTAAGTACCATTTTGAAATTAATAAACATTGCCAATTTCCCTTTAAAATAGATTTGATCAAGAATAAAAAGGATTCACATGAGTCTTTGACAGGGCCGGATTTAGACATGCCTGGGACCCCGTAACCATATCTATAAAAATAATACTAATAAAACAATAATAATAAAAAAATAATAATAATACAAAATAATAATAATAAAAAAAAAGAGTCAATTTGCGGAAAAAATTATTTATAAGGATGATAATCAAAATTGTATACTAAATGTTTTTATAATAGAGAAATTTTTTATTTTTCTTAACAGATTGTGCAAGTAAATATACCCTATAATATTTTTATGTTCTTTACAAAAAATATGTTTCATTTGTGATAATTACGATGAGATAGTTTTCCTATTTTTTTTGGAAATCAATAGTTTTTATTTTTCTTATGTTTTTATTTTACTTATTGTTTATTATCATTTTCATAGATTCTAGAATGTCATTGTACCTTGAGATTCATTTAAACCGTTGAAATTTTTGTAACATACTATTGGAAATTTATATAAAAAAGAGTCTATCTTAATTTCATTTGTACAAATGATTTAATTTGCAGTTCTGGAATATATATTTAAAAAAAAAAATAATTCCGTTTCTCCCCATCGTTTTATTGGGATATTCCATACCCCCCCCCTCCCCACTCTGCTTCCTTCACCACATATTAACCCTAGGGGCCCACTTACTTTAAATCCAGCTCTTGTCCTTGAACACTTTGAATAGCGTCTAAATCCCCCCCCCCCCTTTTTTTTTTAAAAAGTAACTTGTAAAAGTTACAAATGTTTATTAAAAAGTACTTAATTTTCCGAACAGGTTGTTTTAAAATCGCGTTAGGTATTCCGAAACCTTTTTTCTATTAACTGTATCTTTAAAATATGTTTTTTTTATATACTTAATCACTTTATTTTGTTCTTTCATCTGTATGTCAACAATAAAGTCATTCAATCAAAGATAAAGGCCTTTTCTAACGGAAACAATTAATAACGAATTTTTCTCTTTTTGCAATTAAAAATAAAATTCTTAAGAAAAATAAAAATATTATTGTTTTAAATTAACCATAAGACTTGCAATGTTTATAGCAGTCGAACATTTTTTTATAATTATATTGAAAAATAAAAAAAAACATTTTGGCTCAAAATAATAAATGTCTAAAAAGCTCCGCAAAATGTGTTAATTTGTCAAAATTATTACAATCCTAAAGTTATAATGGTAACAGAATACTTGCTATAGTATGGAAATTCTATTTTTTATGGCATTTTTATAAATGCATCTTATAAATTAGCCATTCGACATTTTAAGTTAAAGAATTTTGAGAAATTCTTTAAACTTGCTTGAAATAATTTTAGCTGAACGCATGTATAACATTTCCAAAAGAGGGCAAACTTGCCCTCTTTTGAGGACATTAACATCTTTGTTTAGAATACTTTGTAAACTTTGAGAAACATTTTCAAAGTAACATCATTTTTGGAATTTTTCTGACCTATATATTTCTGTTTACATTGTTTGTCAAAACAACTACTGGGCGTGCAGGAAAACGCATTGAAACAGGTATAAAAATTAGATTTTAATGCCTGTTGATAACTGTGAAAAAAAAATCTTCTGAATTCCAGTATTGCATTCAACAATAAAAAAATTATCCTTGTAAAGCACAACTCTTGTTTTCCATATTGCGCGGATTAAGTTATACAATGTAATCGGAATTTAATCTCTTACTAAATTGGGTTGATATTTGTTTGCAATAAAATATTTCGCATATGTAAAACTAGTTTCAAAATAATGTTATGAACTCTTTTAAGAGAATTTGATTCTTAACAGCTAAATTTTTTTTGACGTCAAAAACAGATCCAACATAAAATAAAAATAGATGCAAATAATATTAATTTTTTTACTGTGTCCTTGTAACAGAGTCTGTTTGTGTTTAGATAATGATAACGGATTTTACCAACGTATCAATACTACATTGTTAAAAATAGGTATTCAAAAACATACTCCGAATACATAAGTGACATTTTTTAAAAAGATATGTACTAAAAAATGAGTAAAAATTAATAAAAATAGCAATTGTTTGCCTACATAGGCTGCCTTCATAAATCACTATTCAATAAATATCGACAATTACAACCAAGACTTACCGAGAATAGAACCCAGGTCTGCAGGCTCCGCTGGCCAGAGTCTTATCCGTTAAGCTACCAGGGCGTCGTGAAGAAGTTATAAACATAAGTAATGTTAGAAATATGTGCCAAAAGAATGGGAAGTAAGATGATTGAATTGTAATAATTCAGTTTCATCGACATCAAATAATGTGCAAAACCATCATCCGAACAAATATATTAAGTTTGTCAGATCGCTTTATTAAGTTGGCTTGAACAGAAGATGAGATGAGCATTATTAAATCACACTGCTCATTTTTGCGAAAATACGATTACTTAAATTCGATTACGTTATCGACATTTACGATGCAATTGTACTAAAAAAACGAGTACGTTCATTACTCACTTTTAAGCGCCTTTTTTTTAGTAATATCAACAAATTAAAATGATCTTTAGTTAAAATAAACGCAATCACAACGCACAAAATTACCTCTACGTCAAGTCCTTAAAATCTGTGGTGCACGATAAATCTGATCGGGGTCCAAAGTCCCGACGTCTATTGAAGGCGTTGGGTGCCAGCTCAGGTGTTTCCTCGTCATCTGACCATGGTTCTAAAATAACGAGGTGCATGTATGAATGTGTGTCTTTCCTTAGAGATTGACCTCGAACCGTCGCCAATAGCCCACTGTGCAGCTCTAGTGCGACGTTTTTTAACAAAACCAAACCAAACCTTAAAATTGCTATATTCTTCTTCTCTAAGATTATTAATTTTTCGCTCGGCGCAACGGTTTAATTTTTTGACAACGGCGCAACTGTTTTCGGCGCAGTTCTTTAATTTTTTTAACGGCGCAACTGCTTTGCTTTTGCATTTACTTAGACACCTTTTTAAAAGTTTAATTTTAAACTCCGGTGGATTTGAAGTGTAAAGAAAATGCACGCGTTCTTGGATTTTCGATGAATGTAAACATGTAGGGGGAAGAGATGTTGCAATCCTTCCATGACATCCACAATTTAGTAACATTTTCACGCAATCGTAAACAATTCGCGTTCTTTTCTGGATGTATGCCAGAAAATGACCAAGGTCGCGTAAATCGTAACCGCTGAAAGGAAGGTAGGTTAGGACATTTTTATTCTGATTAGGTTTTATTTTGGGTTTCCGAAATAAGTCAAAGGAACAATTTTTATTAAATATTTTTTTAATGAAAAGAATTTGGGGTACAGATGTAGTATAGGACATTTGGCGCGCAAGGTTTTTTTTGGCGTGTTTTATAGAGGCGATAAATTTATAGTATGGCAACCTAACCTGACATTTTTGGTATTTTCGATTCTTGTGGCGACTTTCAATCTTGCAACTCTATGACGTCATAGTGTTGTTTAACGGCAATTTTTCGTCGCCAAAAACAAAAACGCGCCAAATGTCCTATACTACACCTGTTCCGAATTTGGATTGTTACGTTTGAGTAGGTTTTTCGGTTTTTGTATCGTAGAGATAATTTTATAAATATAAGGAACTCACATACAGGGGGTGAAATTTTTAGAAAAAAAAATACATCTCTTTTATAAAAACTCTAAAAAGAATATAAAACCCTCAGAAAATTCGATTAAAAAATATGTGAGAAATTACAAAACAATGCCGTTTTTCGTCTGATACCAAGTGAAGTCCGCCCTTTAAAACTTGTGATATATGAATATTGAAATATATAAAAATGTGAAATACAAACTTCAATATTAATATTATTATATATTAATAAAACTCATATATTCAATAATAAACGTCAATATGATTTTTTTTTATATAAAATTAATTGAATTAAAAATAAATTGAAAAAGTAAAACAAATGAAAAAGTAAATTAATTTTTAACATGATTTTTTTTTTATGTTTGATTAATACGACATTAAAAATCATATTGCCTATCAAATTTTTACATTATAAACCATAGTATAATTTATAAACGAATAACACCAATTGGCTTTTCAATTTTTCTTCAAATGTAATTTACATTATTTATATATGTAAAAATGTAAATTTTAATTCCTAGACAATATGAATCGAACAAAATTTAATTTGGACACGAGCAAAATTGCATTCATAATGAGTTCAAACCAAACTATTGATGACTCATATTAAAATAATTAAATCCTTTAATCTGTGTAACCTCTAATTTTCTGAGAAAGCTCGTCACACGGTTTAATTCCAAAATCCCTGAGTCATAGAATTAAAAAAAAAAAAAAAATGTCGGCGCTCTTTTTAATGGAATTCTTTAATTCATTGTCTTTCGCATCTGTAATAAACGAAGCGACAAGTTCGTTGCCAAAATAGAAAAGGTAACTTTCCGTTTCTTATTTTATTTTAAGAACATTTATTAGAGCTAAGGCCTTTGTGCGCTGGATTGCTGCTAACAAAAGATGCCGGGTGGCTTTTGGGCCGCGCGTAGAGGTTTCCTAAAAATACGAAATTATCTAGAATTTCTTAGGGGGGCCTTGCGATTTTTTCCCCCTGCCTTTTTTTCGTGCGATCTGCGTTTTGCGTAGAATAGGTAGGTTATTCTTAACTTGGTTCTTATCGACATAATAGCGGTACTTATACGAAAAAGAACTTGCAAGCACATTCTATCTCAAAGTAACGCGCGAGCATTTTTTTTTTCTAAAATAAAAGCTCTTGTGTTTGTCGGTCATCAATTTTGGAAGGATCGCTTAGGGAAGAAACAGACAGCAAATACCAGAAATGGTTAGATTTCCAAATTCTGCTTATTTATTTACTGCACTGCAGTGTCCCATTTAATGTTAATTTACGATGATAATTGAAATTTAGAAATACATTTAAAGAAATACAAATGTTTTTCTTATTTACTTAAAAAAAATTATGAAAATTCATTGCAATTGATATTTGAATAAATTATATTCTGTTTTTTTATTTTATCTGTTTATATTTTATTTATTTAGACCAGCGGTTCTCAATTAGCATTTAGCCACGGACCCCTTATTAAAAACTAAAAAAGAAACGGGGATCTTTTTTTTTCTTCATATATGCTCATGGAAATCCCCCGCTTTCTGAGCATGTATAAATTTCAATTTTGTTTGAACATGAAAATGACGAGGGGAAAATTTCGAAATTGCTTTAACAATTTTTTTTAAATTTTACACAACTTTTACTAAGAATATGGACACAAATTTGACCATTCAATACATTTTAACCACTTTTCTTCGTCGAACCCGCGGACCCCTTACCATCGACCTGCGCATCCCTGGAGGTCCACGGACCACCTTTTGGAAACTACTGATTTAGACTACAGCGCCATCTAATGTTAGTTTACGATTAAATGAGTTTTGATGTATATGATTTTTTTCAGACAATTTTTCTTATTTACTTAAAAAAATCCCGGATAAATAATTGTCGAAATCATATTGAAAATTGATAGCTTTTCAAACAAATTGGATAAGCACAGCTTCCATTGCACTGCAAAGTTTGGATCGTAATACATTGTAACATTTTCGTCTTCCAGTAAGTAAGATCACTCCGCATTTGCCATAAGTTTAGACTTTTTGGTATTATTTTGTATTTATTTGACTTCTTGGTATAATTTTGGTTGTATTGAACTGCTCTTTCAACCTTTTAAGTTTACTATGCCACAATTAAACTATATAGTTTGATATTTCGGCTTCATCGTGAAATCTTCTACAAATCGTCACTTTCAGCTTCACACAATTTTCACACGAACGGTTGAAACTGTCCACTAGTCAAATACAATTGTAAAACTCATCGTTCCCAGTAATTGAAGCGCGCACTTGTCACGACCCGTTGATTATAACTGAAGTTACAGGGGTTACAGTTACAGGAAGTTACAGGGGTTACAAGCCAGCTTATGTCCGAAATTTGATTCATTTACCTTCCCACACGCGGTACAGTGGGGGTGGAGATTAAAGGCCGACCTGGTTGACGCCGTCCATTTTCTTCTATACCAGCGTTAGAGTAAAAAGGTTGATAACCATTCCTTAAGGTCAAATTTGTAGTGAAAATCCGCGTGTAACTTTAAAAAAAAAATAAAAGCTATATACGTTAAAAACGTACCGTAATCTATTTAACGTTCCGGTCATTAGCAATAAAATTCGATTAGAAGTAACTGTAAATGTCACAAATGGAAAGCATGGCTGTTCTACCTTAGTCTATTGTTAAATAACAATTGAACTTGACGTATGAGTAACGAAAATCGTACTTAATGAGAAACTTTGAATCAAATGAGATGATCTACTCAAGTGATGCACTCACTCAAGTGATGCACTCACTCAAGTGATTTACTCACTAAAAACTAAACCTCAAAAACGTAAATCAAATGTCAAAAATTACTTCAAGCACCCTTGGGAAATTATTTACTATGCGTGACTGTAACGTGACAGTTGCGTGTGTGTGTGTGGGGGGGGGGGGGTCTTAGTAGTTGCTTGACGTGGCAAAACTCTATAGAAATAAAATGCTGATTTTTTTTACAAACTTTGATCTAGGTCACTTCTATGTATATATGCCCTTCTTGAAAGGCTAATTTATATCATCAGAATGGCGACATCTTCGTCCAAGTAGCCACGTTTACGAATTGGCAAAAATAGTGAACTACAAAAATCATATCGCCACCACTTCAGAAAAATAGCGTCGTGACGTAATTAATGAATGTTCCCTTAATGATAAAACCTACAAAGTGAAGAGCGCAGCGTACTGTCAGTAGGACACCCTTTCACGATCGTATTTTCCCGACTACCACCAGAAAATTCTAATTTGGCACAAATAAATAAAGCAGTTTAAAAATTCTAACTGTGAAAAAAAAGTGCTTTCGGGTTATCCTTTTGGCGAGCCCCAGTTGCTCAGTTGGTAATGCGTTCAGCTACTAATCAGAGGATTGGTGGTTCGAATCCGGGAAATGGACTTGACATAGAAAAGTAAAAAAGTAGTGATCTTGCGATCGGAGGGTTGCCAGCTTCGCTACAAAAATACTAGAAAGTCGTCCAGAATATCCACCAAATTATACTGGCGTGTATACGGGACCGGTGCACGATACATCTGATCGGGGTCCAAAGTCCCGACGTCTATGGAAGGCGTTGGGTGCCAGTTCAGGTGTATCCTCGTCATCTGACCATGGTTCTAAAATAACGAGGAGCATGTATGAATGTGTATGTGTTCCCGGATCTTTCCTTCGAGATTGATCCCGAACCGTCGCCAATAGCCCACTGTGCAGCTCTAGTGCGACGTTAATTAACAAACCAACCAACCTATCCTTTTGGCAGGACTTTGACCTGTACTGACTCTATCCTGAAATGAGAAACGTACGAGCGCTGGCTGCTTCGACTACACGGTCGACATGCGTCCGTTTCCGCAGTTTAGCCGAATTCGGAGAATCTCGACTCGGCGACCACACACACGCGAAAAGAGCCCACAAAAGACAAGAAAGAAGAAGCAAAAAAGAGCCACCCATTGTGTTGCGTGGAAGAGCTTTTCCTTTCATGAAAAGGGTTTTCTGTTGGGTTTCCATGTTCCGTTGGTTTTGTGGAGGAGACAACACAGGATGGAACTGTCTCGACGAGATTTCGAATTTCCAGCGGTAATTGGTTCCGTTCGAGGCATTTTGTTGTGCAACACGCAATAGAAATTGAAAGGGAGAACCGCGTGTTGACGATTATCGTTTGGATGAATAGAATTATTCAATCAATTTGTACGATTTATTCTGAAAATGAGCATATTGAAACGATTCCTCCCCTCTATCAATTCAAATATTATGGGGGGGGGGGGGGGCGCAGACTCAACTAGTTCAATACCTAGAATGAGGTAGGAGGAACAACTTCCCCTCCTACCTCAAAGGTGCGTGACGTATTAAATAAACGGTCCTTTATAGGATATTTTTGCAGTTTAAATAAATTCCAGCATTCCTTTGACAAAGTTTTGCATCGTCACGCAACTGATGAAACTCTTTTCCCTACGTCACGCCTACCCACAGTTATGCATAATAGACCCCTCCTACCTCAAAGGTGCGTGACGTATTAAATAAACGGTCCTTTATAGGAGACAATTTTACGAATATAGACTGATCTGAACATTCTGCATATAGCTTTTATATCCTTTCAATATCAGCAGACTCACGACGATTCAGCTAATATAAAAACGGTTAATTAAAATATATTCTAATTAGTAATTAGCTGTTAATTAACAATTACCCATTAGTTAACTTCCCTCCTTCAAGTCATGCACATTCACGTTATCCTACCATTTTACCACACGTCACGCATCGTAGCATTATCCTTCCCCGTGTCAAGCACTGTCACGTTTATCCTACCTTCTTCCCTCACGTCATGCATTGTCACATTATCATTTCCCTTTTGTCCACCGTCATGCATTGTCACTTTATCCTAATATCTTCTCCCACGTCATGCATTTTCACGTTATCCTTCCCCACGTGATGCACTGTCGCATTATCCTTACTCTTTCCTCACGTCACGCATCGTCACATTATCCCTACCCCTCCATACGTTATGCACTGTCACGATATCCTACCCCCTTCTTCCACGTCATGATTTATTACTTTATCCTTCGCGCTTCACGTATCCGTCACGCACTGTCACGTTATTATTCCCATTTTCTTACCGTCATGCACAGTCACGTTATTTATATTTCTTCCCTCACGTCACGCATTATCGGGTTATCATTACCCTCCATACGTCACGAACTGTCACGATTTTTTCCCTAACATTTTCTTCCCCATCATGCATTGTCATGTTGTCCTTCCCCTGCCCTCATGTCACGCATTGCTACGTTATCCTTACCCCTCGTACGTCACGTAATGTCACGTTATCCTACCCGTACCTCCACGTCATGATTTATCTCATCCTTCCCGCTTAACGTATCCGTTACGCACTGTCACGTTATTATGTCCCACTTCTGTCACGTTATCCCTATATCACGTTACAATTAATTTTTGCAGTTTAAATAATTTCCAGCATTCCTTTGACAAAGTTTTGCATCGTCACGCAACTGATGAAACTCTTTTCCCTACGTCACGCCTACCCACAGTTATGCATAATAGACCCCTCCTACCTCAAAGGTGCGTGACGTATTAAATAAACGGTCTTTTATAGAAGACAATTTTACGACTATAGACTGATCTGAACATTCTGCATAGCTTTTATATCCTTTCAATATCAGCAGACTCACGAATTTCAGATGCAGAAACAAGCTCTGCCCCTATGAATAAAATACTCATGATACATTCCCATCTCCGTGAGTTAACTCATAATATGTCTACAGCAGAAAATATGTTTCCATTGTTAGTGGTTTAAGCTCTTTATGACTGATGGGTGTTCTGAACAAGGGAAAAGCTTGTTTCATTTTTTTGCTCTGATTTTTTTTTATGTTGAGTCTAGCTTGTTACCCATGGTTTCACTCTTGTAGTCGTATAAGCTAATATATGACTGTGATAATTATTAGGAAATTTAAAACACATGAATATATTTGTAAGTATTATTTAAATATTTTGTAAGTATTATTTAAATATTTTGTAAGTATTATTTAAATATTTTGTAAGTATTATTTAAATATTTTGTAAGTATTATTTAAATATTTTGTAAGTATTATTTAAATATTTTGTAAGTATTATTTAAATATTTTGTAAGTATTATTTAAATATTTTGTAAGTATTATTTAAATAAGAAACAAAACATCACTTCATTTACGATGTAAATATCTATACATACCTTACCATATAACTCTTTTACTTCTAGAAGTAAAAGAGTTATATGCTACACTTATTAGAAGAACAAATTTTTGATAACAACGTTAACAAGTGACGTAAAAGAGTTTCAAGAGAGTAAACAAAAAAAAAAAATTCAAGTAAAAAACTTAAGTTTTAATCCATATTTGTAAATTGTTTTCTCTGACTATTAAAATATTACCCGTTCAACAGTTCAAACTGTGATTTGGCGTTTTTATTGTCAAAATGCAATAAAAGGCACTGCGATATTTTAAAACTTCAGCTGTTACATTGGGGATTGTATAATTAAGAAAATATGACATTTTCTTTGTATTTTAAAACTTTGAAAACATATTTAATTTTCAGAATTACAGCGTGCAAAATTAAAAGAAATTTATTTTAGTTAAATACTGTATGGATTGATAGATTACATATGAGAAGTATCCTAGAAGTAAAAGCAATTATATCCAAAAATTCTAAAAATGAGATTTTGGTATCAATAGATATTTTATAGCTTTGACTTCAATTTTAAATATAAAAAAGTGTCATTATTTACTATTAAAAATTAAAAAATAAATATGTCACTCAGAAGCAAAAGTAGCTATATCCACTCTGTCCAACGGTTTATACAGATGCAAAAGCAGTTATATATCCATCAAACGTGAGCGCCAGCGAATTTGATGTTTGATTGGTTTGAATGTAAATTCTGTGCTTTTTGAACAAAACAAAAAGGCGACGCATGCATTTGTAAAAACAGTTATATCCATGATCATCCAGTTGTAAAACAAGTTATGTGAAAATTAAAATGTACTTTTTCAGTAATCTGAGAACATACACATTTTAGTGAAAAAATTTTACTAAAAAAAAGTGCATAAATATTTGTGCAACTCGCCCACATAATCTGAGAAAAACTCTGCATTTTCCAGTAGAATATTTAGCAACCCAAACATCCCCTCTCCTCTTCAGTCCCCGGAAACCTTCTAACCGGAAACCTCAGCAGACGATTAATATTAGAAGCGCTCCTCGAGACACCCCCCTACTCAAAAAATAAATACTCATTAAATGAACGAACACAGAATGTAACGTAAAACTGGAGGTAAAAACGACATGACAGTCGTCATATGTGCCTTTTGGATGTGTCACCTGCGTTCCTCGGACCGTTACCGATTTTTGGCGAAAAATCGCCGAATTGGCTAATATCGTTTGTTTATAGTATTTGTGATATTGTATTGGAACGTCACGTCAATTTTCACTAATATGTATTTTTCCCTCACTCATGTTACTCTCACGTTAGCTTTACCCCCTCAACTCATATGTCACGTCACGACAACTTTTCGTAGTTAAAGAACTACAGTATTTCGCGGTCACGCATGACGGATCATTCCCCCCCCCCCCCATTAAGGGTGTGTGACTTAATACATGAATACCCCTAATACAAAATTCAGCAGGTTTATTGTTTCTTAGTTATCCGAAATTTTGATTTTGTAAAACAAACATATGTATATTTAAAAAAAAAAAATATTTAAACAAACACACGTATAATTTTGTTATTTATAAAAAAAAATCATTGTCACTGGAATTGGCACAGGTGACATTTTACGTTAAAAAAAATTTAATTAAAAAAAACCCTGTAATATACAAACAATTAGGAATATTTATTACTTTTTAAAGTGTTATAAAACATTTTTGAATCATCCGGACCAAAACGTGTGAGTAAAAAATACGTTTAAAATTATAATTGCATAAATAAAATATTAAAAAAATATTTCCAAGATCTAGCTAAAACGTGTCTCTGCAGCGAAGTTGGTAGTGCGGAGCAATAGGTCGCGGGTTCGAATCCCGACCCACGGGTGCCCCAGAAACGTGAGGCTAATCCCCCCCCCCCCTTCGGTTCCTTTTGTAGGCTACTAATATCTATTTCTATAACCTGTTGTAATGATATTTCCCGCAAAAATCTCCTGTCCGTTCCGTGCTCAGACAATGCCACACTCAATGCTCCTGCCCTACAATTTTGGCGATATTTTTATTAGCTTGGCGATCTTTGAAGTGTCAGTGACAGTAGGTATGATGCAGTGACACGGTCGAAAATAGGATGTCGAAGGGGAGGGGGCGGCATTAGGGGTTTTCTAAGATTAGAACACAGGCCCATACAGAAAAGGGAGGAAAATGAGAAAAAAAATGGCAAAGGGCTCTTTTTTTTTTTTTTTTTTTGTGTATGGCGCGTGCGGGGTGTTGCCTCAGCCCCATTTAAGGGTGGGATTTTTTGGGGCTTCTAAATAGGCCTGGGGACATTAGCTGGGCTTCGCTACTGGGGGATTTGTTTTGGAGTAGATGTGCCTTGATAGGTTTTCTAAATCCTATTATTTTTATTAATGAATTCAGAAATATATATATCTCAATATATATCTCATATATATTCTCAAAACCTTCTTGTGGAGATACTTGCATCTCGATAATAAGCTGCACTCCATTTTCATCTTTACATAACACATCAACTACACTCTGCTTTTTAGCAGCAATCTCCGGTATTTGGATAGTGGGCAAAAATATTACTTCCTTAATTCTATCACTGCTTTTAAGCTCCAATACATCATTAATAAAATGAATCAGAATGTCTTTATTCTTCTCCGAACCAAATATACGGCGAAAGGCAATGTCATTTTTAGGATCTAGAAATTTAGTAATAGCCATAAATAGATATATATATATATATACCGACGAAGCAAACGTATCCGGTGTCGAATATACTTATACTATGTCACTATATATATATATATATATATATATATATATATATACATCAATATATTGAATGAAAATATATTACATTAAAAGAAGTACATCAATGTGTTGAATGAAATTCACAAATACATCAATGAAATATAAATTAACTAAATATACTACACTGAATGAAATACATCAACACATCGAACGTAATACACCAATACGTTGAATGAAAGAAAATTAAATGATTAATTGAATAAATATAATCAATGCATTGAATGATTCATTGAATAAAAATAATCAATGCATTGAATGATTCATTGAATAAAAATAATCAATGCATTGAATAAAAGTAATCAATAATCAATAAAATACAAATGAACTAAATACACGACACTGAATGAAATACATCAACACATTGAATGTAATACACCAATACGTTCAATGAAAGAAAATTGAATGATTCATTGAATAAAAATTATCAATGCATTGAATGATTCATTGAATACAAATAATCAATGCATTGAATGAAATTAACATTTTATGAAATACATTGAATGAAATTAACATTTAATGAAATACATTGAATGAAATTAACATTTAATGAAATACATTGAATGAAATTAACATTTAATGAAATACATTGAATGAAATTAACATTTAATGAAATACATTGAATGAAATTAACATTTAATGAAATACATTGAATGAAATTAACATTTAATGAAATACATTGAATGAAATTAACATTTCATGAAATACATTGAATGCAATTAACATTTAATGAAATACATTGAATGAAATGAACATTTCATGAAATACATTGAATGAAATTAACATTTAATGAAATACATTGAATGAAATTAACATTTAATGAAATACATTGAATGAAATTAACATTTAATGAAATACATTGAATAAAATTAACATTGAATGAAATACAATACATTAAGTAAAAGTAAAATATGTCAACACATTGAATGAAATCAGCAAGACATAGAATGGAAAAAAAATGACACGTTGAACTAATTCATCTTATAGGGTCATATAGTGACATATTTATACATGCATACAAATATTTTAGATAAATTTTCATCTATTTTATTATTTGCTAAATACAAAAGATTATTTCCAAAATGAGTACATTATACACTATATCAAAAACTTTAATTATATCACTATGATTTAAAATAACTTTAACTAAATCAAAAGTACATCGACCTACGATCCCAATTATTATATAATTATTATTTAGGAATTCCATTAAATGTTCGTAAGAAAAATGCCATTTTCTGTTTATCTTCCACGCTCCGTACCATTCGAATCTCAAATCCCTTTGTTACTGGTCACTGTGGTCATTACCTACTGTTCGAAGGAATGGCCGAGGTTGGTTTTCCTAGCATCCGGCCACTTCTTTTTATATATATATCTTTTGTTATTCTAAATGACTTTTGGGTAAAGAACATTAATAGCCCGTAACTTACGAGGCGTGCGTGGTGCATTTGTGTTTCGCAGACGACTTTTTGTGAAGTGAAGCGGTACGTTTACATTACGCTTTTATTGTTCTTCGGAATTTTTTTTTTGAATTTTACATTACCCTATTTGGAGTATAGAGAAATGAAAGTATTTTTTAAAAAAACTTTCAATGTGGTGGTTTTGAAGTTTCTGTACGATTTTAGATCCCCTCATTAAAATAAGCAGTGCTCTAGGAAAAGAAAGGTGCAAGGGTGACATTTTAAAAAGAAATGGCACATCTTTTTCCTAGGGGTACTTTAACTTTAATAAGGACGTAAAATACTCTGAAAAAAAATTAAGTTATGAATTTGGGAGAATTAAAGTCGAAAATCTGCTGCGGATAGTGCGGGAAATCCCGTTTCTTATTAGCATAGAGTCCATTCGCAATTTTATTTTTTGCTACCGAATAAGAATAATGAGAATGAATAATTTCATAAAATAGTCAGGTAAATTGGGGGATGTTTTGGGAAGGGCAAAAAGGGTGGTGATTCGAGCATAAAAAGGCAGGAGAGCGCAATTTTCAAAGCAAAAGGGCGGGCAAGGCGAAAGAAATTTCACAATTTTTTTCTGTAACGTTTTTCTATGTCATAGCCCCCCTCCCCCCAAGAATGCGTGACTTAATAATAACAAAATTGTTTATTCTGATGCTCTTCAGATTGATATTTGTGAACATTGGGTAAAAATAGCCTAAAGGAACGAGTGTTTCCAAAACACAGAAAAACTCCATGTATCTTATGTACACTACCTTTCAATTGAATTTGAATTGTTCGCCAAATACTACATTCAAGGGCGAACAAAATTATTCCCCTTTCAATTCAAAATGCGAGTCAAATGGATCCAGTAGTTCTTGAAGAAACTGCGAACATTGAATCGGCAGCACACCTGAATCGCTGAAGTCGAAATCTTTTTGTTTGTCACTTCACAGTTGAGGGGAAAAAGAGGTTACTATTGCACCGGAGGAGCGTGGGTGTGGAGCCCGTTTCCAGGAAGTGAGCCCTTAGCAGCTGTACCAAACCAAATGGGAACATTTTCAATGGAAGGGAGTGAAGTCGTCTGCGGCTCCGACACGGGCGAATGATCGTTTGCACAGATGCGTTTGGCCTTCGTAGTTGCGAGGAGAGAGAGAGAGCGAAAAGAAAAATCTTACTTACCTTGTGTTTGAATCTTTATTTCGCTAATCTATCAAAGTCATCTTTTTTTTTTTTTTTTTTTAATATTGGGTATGAGAGGAAACGGCCTTTTTTATTAAAAAAAAGACTGTCAGTTGAACTATGGAAAAATTACATGTCCGTTTAAACTCTAATTTAAAATGTAAAAGGTGAAACACGATGCTATGGGTAAGTATTAATTACTATTTATAAAAATTATGCGATAATAATCTTTACTATTGTCTTGGTGGTTGGTGCGATGTGACGAATATTACAGTCCGAAAAAGTGTTAATATTTAAATTTGTTTTCATCCTTGGAGGTTTGGATGTCAATGGAGACTGTATTCTTTCAGTTCCGGAATGAAATCGTAATGTTCTATGATCTCGTATCTATAATTATTTTCAGTAATAAAAATAACTTTAAAATATCAACGACGACAGTATGAAATCTTCAATAATAATAATATCAAAACAACAATAATGATATATTCAATAATAAAAGTAACATCAACAATATTAACAGTAACATCAACAACAATAATAATATTTGCAACAAAAAAACCACGTCAATATAATAATTAAAGTAAGAATAATTTAATAATAATAATATCAACAACAATAATCATATCTTCAGAAGCAATATCAAGCATAATATCTTCAACAATAATTATACATCACTACCAATAATAATTACAGTAACAATAACAACAATAATTACAGTAATAATAACAATAATTTAATAACACATAGAATAGTTTAATAACACATAGAATAATTTAATAACACATAGAATAATTTAATAACACATAGAATAATTTAATAACACATAGAATAATTTAATAACACATAGAATAATTTAATAACACGTACAATAATTATAATTATAATAATAATAATAATTACAATAATAAATACATTACAATAATAATTACGTTACAATAATAATTACAGTATAATAATTATAATAATAATTACAGTAATGATAATTATAATAATAATTACAGTAATGATAATTATAATAATAATTACAGTAATGATAATTATAATAATAATTACAGTAATGATAATTATAATAATAATTACAGTAATGATAATTATTATAATAATAAATAGTATATTATTATTATAATAATTATAATAATAATAAATAGTATATTATTATTATAATAATTATAATAATAATAAATATTATATTATTTTTATAATAATTACAATAATAATAATTATAATATTATTATTATAATAATTACAATAAAAATAGTAACAATCATAATTATAATATTATTATTATAATAATTACAATAATAATAGTAACAATATAATAATTGTAATAATAACAATTACAATAATAATAATTACAATAATTATAATAATTATAATAATAATAATAATTACAATAATTGTAATAATAATTACAATAATTATAATAATAATAATTACAATAATTATAATAATAATAATTACAATAATTATAATAATAATAATTACAATAATTATAATAATAATAATTACAATAATTATAATAATAATAATTACAATAATTATAATAATAATAATTACAATAATTATAATAATAATTTAAATAATTATAATAATAATTACAATAATAATAATAATTACAATAATAATAATAATTACAATAATAATAATAATAATAGTAATAATTACAATAATAAGAATAAGAATAGTAATAATTACAATAAGAATAAGAATAGTAATAATTACAATAATAAGAATAATAATAATAAGAAGAAGAATTACAATAATAAGAATAGTAATGATTACAATAATAATTACAACAACAATAATAATAATTACAACAACAATAATAATAATTACAACAACAATAATAATAGTAATGATTACAATAATAATAATAATTACAACAACAATAATAATAGTAATGATTACAATAATAATAATTACAACAACAATAATAATAAGGTACAATGTTTTTTCTAAAAGTATGGTAACTCAAAGCAGTTGGTATTTCTTAAGTTGGCATTCTTAAAAAAATAAGTTATTTGCTTACAATTTACACAAACACAAGGAGGGACATTTCCTTTTCATCAAGAAAAACTAAAAATAATTATTATAACTTGAGAATTAAAAAAAAACTTATAAGCGACTGTATATAGAAAAAATACACGCAGGTTGTATTAATTACCTCCTCTTTGATCGACTTAAAAATAGTAAAAACACTCTGAAAATGATTTCGATTTTCTTTCCAAAAACTATACGTATTTTTTAATATGTTTTTTATTGTAAATGAAAAAAAGAAAGTTGTTTTTTCAGTAATAAATCCCGATTGATTTATCAATGTGTTTCACTTCTTCTTTTCTTATCGTTTGTATTGTTCAGTGAAAGATGTTATTTGCGAAGCTGCTTGTTGAAGATGTTATTGTTTGTTCAGAACTCATGAACCGTAAAAGGAATCTTACGTTTTAGAACTACAATTTCCTTTCGTTTAAAGATCGTTTTGACTTGTGAATCGGAAAGAATGGTGAATGAAAATACACATTTTCGGTCTTATGTTACACAGGGTGAACCTTACTGACTCTATGAAAGTATTCACACCTGAAAATATGAGCCAGCAACTGTTCGTCGATTTCCTAACATTGTATCTAATAAGCGCATTCACACGCATCTCTAGATTTGATTACCAATAACTCTCAGCTCGATCACCGTGTTGTGAGAGCTGTAGCATGCTAAATCTGCTTTGACGCAAATGTCATCATGCTGGTCGTAGTGCGGAAGTCTGGAGAATGGGAGTGCCATCATATGTGGTTATCCTCATGGTTCAAAATTGACTTTGCACGGTTATTTCCCCCTTTGGGATATATTTAGAACCGTCACCAATGCACACTGTGTAGCTCTAGTGTGACGTTAAGGCCTGCGTAATGGAAACGATCGGACATGCAACTAAACTATTTAGTTGCATGCAACCGAAAAACTCTAATTTAACTCGCTCACTGAGCAACTTTTTAATTTGACAAAATATCTTTGAGCCTCAGTGCATCGCTAACAGCGTTGTCAAATAATTGACAATTTAGTGATTTTGTATGTATTGCTGCAATACGAATTTGGGAATTTTTCATCTTGGCGATTTCGAAATTTGAGACCTGGCAATCATGGTTTTGTTAATTAACGTCGCACTAGAGCTGCACAGTGGGCTATTGGCGACGGTTCGGGGTCAATCTATCTCAAAGGAAAGACCCGGGAACACATACACATTCATACATGCACCTCGTTATTTTAGAACCGTGGTCAGATGACGAGGAAACACCTGAACGCCTTCAATAGACGTCGGGACTTTGGACCCCGATCAGATTTATCGTGCACCAGTCACCACCACACGCCAGTATAATTTGTTGGATATTCTGGACGACTTTCTAGTATTTTTGTAGCGAAGCTGGCAACCTCCGATCGCAAGATCACTACTTTTTTACTTTTCTATGTCAAGTCCATTGCACGGATTCGAACCACCAATCCTCTGATTAGTAGCTAAACGCCTTACCAACTGAGCAACTGGAGCTCCCCTGGCAATCATGAGTTTTTTTAAAAGTAAATAATCACAAACAGTTCAATCAACTATTAGGGGCACCCATTTTCAAAAACAGGTATATTTATAAGGTAAATAGAGAATTTTGCTGAACACTTATCTAAAGTATGTTATTATAAAATCAACTTTCGGCGATGCGCCTGTTTGCACAGTTGGCGTCAGACATGTTCGCTGTTCCGTGTTTGCGCTGTTTTCCGTTGCGAATGCCATTGTTTCTCTTTGAACAGCTGCTCTGTTGCGAAAATGACGGAAAAGTTAATTACAACTTATTGTTATGAACTACTTTTTAATTGAAGTTTGCATACTGCAGATGAACAACTTGAACACATAGTTTTATTGGACATAGTTTTTTTCTAAGTTTGGCTATGGGAGGTTTAATGTTTTGGTAAACATGTAGCAGGTGTTTGGTTGTTCATTATAGTCATAGGTAAACAATATGGCAAAAAATCCCTTTTTCTGAAGTTCATAAACTGAAAAATACGTTTAAGTGACGTATGTTTCGTTTTATTCTATGGATAAAAAAATTCTCCTTATCCTAATTTTATTTGGTATTTGAGTACTGAACCTTTCACTGTACACACTTTTTTCTTCTTAAATGAAATAGATTTAAAAAATATTTGACAACCAATTTTATCCCTATGATCCCTATCCCTTAATTTTATCCCTAAACCCCAAAAGGGGTGTGGGTCTTGTCTGAGGCGTTGTAAGATGAGGACTAAACGTGGTAAACGTAGAAAGTGCCAAAGGCGGATGCATACAAATAGGAAGAAAGGTTGAGAAAACATTTGTCCTTGGCTATGCGGGAGTCTCACGGGACGTCACATAAATATTTAAAACTGTTTTTTTTCGGCGCCATTTGTCTTCTCTTTATTGTAAGTAAGTAGGAAAAAACATTAAATGTGTAATATTTATGAATTTTTGAAAGCCACAAATGAGTTTTTAAATGTACGCAAACCTATTCGAAAGGATTATTTTTTCTACATTCGCTCAAAAAGGAGTAAAGTGGTCGGCAACGTCTTCGTTCCAGTGTTTATAGTTATATTAGTGTAGCTCAGAGAGTTTACCACATTATAAAGCATTGCATTTTTTTGCACTTACATTTTTTACTAATTTTTGTCTTCAAATTACGGAACAAATGAAATAGTAATTCATTTGAAAGTTTTTCAATTCCAATTCCATGTAAATATATAGTAAGGACCTCGATCAAATGATTTTATTTGACAAGAAAGGAAATTGATATACGAGTTGGATAACCTCAACACTTTTTCAATTATTCATTCGCAATTTCATTATCCAAGTTCCGAAAAAAAATAAATAATAATAATCCGATTGCCCCTATAATCCGCATACCTTCAATAAAGCCGGTGTTGCCAAACGAATCGTTGATCTCATTCCCATTATCATTTATTCCATCCCCTGAATTCACTTCATCCTCCCTTTTGTTGAATCAGACGACAAAGGTCGTTCCGCTAAACTCTCGCCCATCCCCTATTGCCAAACTTCATTAACATTCACTCCCAGAATACAACCGTAACCGTATTTCGTTCAACAAACAACGCGAAAACTAAATAAATGCTTGAATGAGCCGCTCGAGCACTGTGCTGAAAAATTGAATGGACGTCCTCTTCCGGTAGATTGCGCATGCGCAGGAGTTTCTTCTCGCGACCATTGAGCTAAAATAATTTAGACGCTGGAGTGAGGACTACCATTGGGCGACAATGTACTTTACCGTGGCACGCAGTTGAATACTATTCGGAAGAGAAGGTTGAGAAAACATTCTATCTTCGCTTTTGCATTGGAAGTCGTGTTGCGTCGGTCTTCAGATTTGAGTAATTAATTAATATTTTGTCTTCTATGGGGGAGTTTCACGTGACGTATCAACATGGTAACTTACTAGTAGTTTCGTCAAGTCAAGTTTAATAGGGTTTACGAAGGACATGGCCACGAAGTGTCCTTCGCCTCCGGTATAACAAAATATATCGTTACATAACATGAGCACAAGGCTGCATTGGATACTTTTATCATAAGGGTAGAAAGTAGTTTCGATTTCTTCCCCACAGTAGACAACTTTGCCTTTGTTTGTTTAGTCGCTACGCTTGCAATTATGGGAAAGTTTGTTTCTAATATTTGCGTTTTCCAAATAAGTAATATTTTTATTCTATATGTGAATAAATTTAAATGCAGAAATATTTATAGTATGTATGTATATAATTACAGAATTACAAGGATATACGCGAAAATACTTTTATTTCAACACACAAAATGCTTCATAAACGATGAGTACAATCTATCTCAGTATATGAAATAAATATTTTTATATTGAGATATTATTTAATGACAAAAACTTAAAATTATAGTACAGGAACTGAAGTTCCATGCTAATCCTACGGAACTTCTTCGGCGTCGTGGATTTTTCTCCATGTTCCGTTGGAACATCGGTCTTCTTCTTCTTGGCGTGAAGCTCCCCCCATTATCAGTAAGAAAGTAAGTAAGGAAAATCATTAAATGTGTAATATTTGCTGCATTTTTGAAAGCCAGAAATGTGGTTTTAAAACTAGGATGCATGCACTTCATCCTCTGACAAATACCATGCGAAAGGACTATATTTTCTACCTTCTCTCAAAAGCGGTGTAAAGTGGTCGTCACGCTTAGTGCTCTGCAATTTAGTGTTGGCCAGTGTTTATATTATTTTAGCTCAGTGCTCGCGACAAGTAATGCACTAAGGATTATGTCTTTCCTTAATTGGTAGCTGTTATTACGTAATGATGACGCAATTGTCGTGAGATGGGAGGAGTTGTTGACTTTCAGCCAATCATGTGACTGGATGTTCCCCACTTCAAGTGTTCGTGATTTTCTTTAAAATCAGTTGCTCGATTTGATTGAAATACAGAATTTCTCTGTTCTCTAATGTGATATGGGATGCTAAATTGCTGGGATTTCAACGGAGGCAGTTTACTTCGGGAAGCTACTTAAAAGTTACTTAAAACACCATTGTTTTGGCATCCCAAAACACCTTTCTCGCAAAATGATTAACATTATTAAAAGTCTGCATAGAAACGCTTAAAAGTGTATGCATTCTTTTACTACTGTTAACCATTTTCTGAGAATTTTGTAATGTTTTTTTGGGATGCCAAAACAATGTGCATTTGCGGCGGCCATTTTGGAGCTATAATCTCAAACAGACATCCCAATTCCATCCAGATTATAGGAACACTCGCAAAGTTCTTCCATGTGTTCTTTTACAACTGTTAATCACTTCTCGGGAATTTTCGAACACTTTTTTCGTGACACCAAAACAAACCCACCCTTTTCAGCAATATTCCAGGAACCACAATCGGGTATCTTGATCACCCAAACCAGATTTCAACTTCTGTGTCGTCAACCAACAACAAGATAACAACGACCGGTTAAATGCTTTCCGTATACCAATCAAACTCTGCATTAAACGGCGTATTTTTTTTATGCCCGCCAACATTGACAGGCAGCATATTAATTGTGCAGAAAAGAAATACGTCTTTGGAAAGTGTACCGAGATAAGATCAAGCGACACACTCCGGAACCGTGTCTTTTGCACGCTCGGGAAGCTTCCTGAATGGCTTGAGATCGACGCACGTGACAAGTGGATGAACTGCTTTGTCTCTCGTACGCTTCTTTGATAAAAGGTGCTGTATAAATTATATGGGATGTTGTTGATTATTAAGGGGGTCCGATACCTTCGACATTTATTTTTTTATTTTTATACTTGTACAATCCAATTTTTTTTCTCTTTCTAAATATGCATAAAAAACTATTTTAAGACGCTCAATTTTTTTTTTAAATTGCACATTTATTTTTAAATTAAAATTTTAGTAAATTTTTTAACAATTTTAAAATTCCTACTCCTTTTTTGTTTTTCAATATTTTGAAGCAATTTTTTTTATTTAAGATCTTGAATAATATGTCAATAGATGTATGCATTCAAATTTCGATTCAGATACATCAATTTAAAAAAATAAAATATATTAGAAATTTTGGAAAAAAAATTGACGTAAAAAAAAATAAATTCCATTTTAAGTGGTTTTAAAAAACAAATTATGGTAAAAATAGGAAATCTGAATGCATACATCTCTTTAAAATATATTTATCTTGCTATACACACAAAAATTATGATTTTAAGTATAATAGTAAAAAAGCCTTAGCATTTTTAGTGTTCATTAAATTTCAAAACCACGAACAGAGATATTTGCTTTTAAAGTTTACATATAGTGATACAACTATGTTATAGGAACACTCTTTAAAACATTCATAACTAAAAAAGTAATAGGAATTTTTTGAAGCAGTTTTTTGTGAGTTATTACGATAAGTTTGAATATTATTTTTTAAATATAAAAAAAAATGACTTTTTTTTGCGAATTTTGGGTATTGGACCCCCTTAATTTATAGTTGCCATTGTTTGGCAAAGATTGCCAATTCTGGCGATTGCTGAAGATTTTTAATTTTAATATTTTAGTGTAACAAAATTGCAAATTTGCCTCCCTATGGGGGAGTTTCACGCCGAGAAGAAGAAGACCGCTGTTCCAACGGAACAGGGAGAAAGTTCCGCGACGCCGAAGAAGTTCCGTAGGATTAGCATGGAACTTCAGTTCCTGTACTAAAATGTTAATTTTTTTTCATTAAATAATATCTCAATATAAAAATATTTACTACATACACTGAGATAGATTGTACTCATCGTTTATCAAGCATTTTGTGTGTTTAAATAAAAGTATTTTTCCGTATTTCGTTGTAATTCTATTTCTATACATATATAATATAAGTATTTCTGCATTTAAATTTATTCACATATAGAATAAAAATATTAATTATTTGGAAAAACAAATATTATTTATAAACTTTCCCATAATTGCAAGCGTAGCGACTAAGCAAACAAAAGCAAAGTTGTCTGCTGTAGGGAAGAAATCGAAACTACTAGTAGGTTACCATGTTGATACGTCACGTGAAACTCTCCCATTGTAGTTTGTACACCTCTAGCTTTTCTCTCAAGTTCAGAGGTTCCCAATATTTAGGCGGCCTCGAACCACCCGGTTAAAAGTTAGACATTGCGTGGACCACCACTTTCTTTTAAAATATAAATTATATTGAAATTGCATCGTTTTACCAACTTCAGTATTCTTGTGTAATACAGCTTACTTAAATGTGAGTAAACATTAAAGGTACACTTTCAAAGCTGTAAGTAAAGGATTTAACATACATTTTCTTTTCAAAAATACAAGTTTAATCTATACCATATATAAGCAGATTTACAATGGAAACATACAAAAAAAATGGTACTTTTTAAAAAAGATGTTATTAAAATAAATAATTTCCTATTAAAGTCCATAAGAATTAAGGCAGAGAAGAAAGTATAACAATGGGCGCAAAATTATATTTATTTTATAGAGAAAAAGTTCATTATAATTTTGAAAAAATTGTTTTGACTTTTTGGCAAGAATACGTTGTCGAAAAATGGCTAATTTTTTTCTTCAAAACAGCAAAACAAAAATTATTGATTTTACAAAAGTTCCACAGACTACGTGTTGGGAACATGGGAACCATTGCTCTAATTTATGAAGCCTGTTACCGAATTGTAAATTTAAACTCACATTTTAACACTTTAAATTATGCATATCGATAAAATATTTCATTTATTGAAAAATTTTCAGTCGACGAATATTGGAACACAAGTTTTTATCTGACAGCTGAAAGGAACAAGCAATATAATCGAACAGTTTTAAACTAAGAAACGAAGTGAAAGTTTATTTTGTGAATCCGAGCTCTTAGCAACAACCACGCTTCTCAGATCTGGGTTTTAGGCAGATCCAATTCAAACTCAATGACAATCAACATTTTTGCGTTTAATACTTCCTTCGTCATTATGACGTAGTCTGAGCATCTATATATTTACTACGACAGATGATATTTTGTGACAGTCATTCCTCCTAAACTATATAACCAATTTTTATTATCAATGTGTCATTTGAAATAGAAGAGAGTGAACTGGTAGATGTGCCAGAACTTTTAAATATAAAACAGTTAATTATTATCCAATTAATAGTTATCATCGTAGCGCCATCTACATATCAAAATTTGAACTTAACGGGCTGAATGATCATTTGCTCAGTTTATGGTAGTTGATTTTTTAGGATAAAGCAGTGTGCCGAAAAGTAGATAACAGAACTAAAAATAAGATTTTGAAGCTGTCAGCAAACACTGTTGTGAGCTTTATTAAGCAATCAGCAAAAACTATTGAGCTCACAGCGGAACGCAAAATAATACCGATTCTGCGATCTGTAGTCTTCAGTTCTTTACGTGTTTATTATCCTACTTCTGACATTTCGGAAAGGAGAACTTCACAGACCGTTGACGTTGGCTCTGGAGATGCTATCTCGTAGTCAATACGAATGCGAATCAAAAGATCTTTTATAGTTTAGACTTTCATTGAACAAAATTAATTAAAAAAAAATTAAAAGCCACGCTGCATTTCCACAGAACTTATAGATTAGCCTCCACCGAGAACTTACTTAAAATGTTGGAGTTGCAATCACGTGGTAATGGCGGACAGCAAAGCTATTTTGCCATGTTAGAGCATACCGCGTTCCAATATTATTTTTTTCTAAGTAAGTTTTTATACTTCCGCTAACTTCCACCAAGTGCAACTTGGCACAGAACTGCTCGAAAGTTTTGTAATTGCCAACCACAATAAAAAAAAAGTCCATATTTCCCAATTATTAATTTCACTGTATACATTCAAATGTCTTGAAAAATAATAATATTTACATATGAATTTAATTGTAACATAAACATGTAAACAAATATAAGGTATCTAACTATCTCTTGCCACTTGGGAGTGATAAACTATCTATCAATTGGCAACCCTCGGCGCAGTGGCAGTTGCGACTTTTCCTTTGAGGTTCTTAAATGTTGATAGATTTATCCATTGAGTGTTGTGCTTAGATTGGTGTGGTCAGATAAGTTGGAGTATCGCGTGTTGTGTCGACGTGCTTGCTTTTTAATTTCAAGTTTATTTTGAGATGGTAGATAAGATACCTTGTTCAGTTAATGGTGTTTCTGTATCCTTATAGGAATATACACTGACCTATTAACAAATTGGACGCTGACTGCCAGTTATTTGAAAGATTTCGCATGTGTAGATTGAAATACGTCAATAGAAATAAAACATATAGGAGTGCTGCCATGTTGGCGTTATCAATTTTAAATTTGATTTTTTTTTATCAGTTATTGTAAATAATAATTATATCCATACGAATCTGATTTGTTGTATGAATTAATTAATCACTGCTTATCAAAAAACGAATTAATTAATTACTGCTTCAAGAATTTTGAAACTAATCAAAAAACACTTTAAAGCTCTTAAAAGAACTTTTGGGATCACTAAAAGCGCAGCTTTCGACGAGGGGCGATAGAAACTTGTGCAATGTGACAAACAAGATTTTTATAATTGAAGACGTTGGAGGAAGAACCAAGCAGTTCTACTTTTTCTGATTTACACTTTTTCACTTATAATTCTACAAAGAAAAAAATCTTATATCGATTGGTTAAAGAACCAGACAGCTCTAAGCAATGGCTGTGGAGATATAAAGGAAAAGGAGCTGTACTGTTGTCTCATACGCTGCTGCAAGAAACGGACAACTTCAGGAGCTGTCTTGGTTTTGCACCGATTAACGTTTGGTCGCTTGGTTGGATCGTTTTCCGAGTTGCATCAGCCAGTTGTTTGCCAAACTCGTTTGTTGAAAGTGTGTTGTTTGTTGAAACAGCTAAAATGTGTGTTACACATCTGAAATTTCATTGAAGGGGTGTTATTCACAGCTAGAATACATTTATATGTAGTTTATTATGCAATCCTTAAATATGAAACGAATATTTTTTTATGTTTGAAGTTCACAGTCGTATTGATGATTGATTTCGGAGAAGTATCTATAAGGATTTTATTGGTATGCCTAGCCACAGAATTCCAGCGTGATAAGTGTAACCAGACAGCTCCATTTTTTTACAATAAAAATAAACCAGACGAAAAGTTGTAAAAGTAAAACTGGTCGAAAAATAAATACAGATATGTATTTTTTAATGTATTACCCAAATTTGATAAGTTTTAAAAAACGTTTTAAGTTGTTTTTCGTCCTTCCTGAACAATTTTGCAAACTGGAGCTGTCTGCTTCTTCCACCGACGTCGTAGTTAAAAGCACTTCATTTGAAACCATCACACCATTGCGGACCCAATATTTATTTTTAACTAGTTACAACGCCCTTTCGTTATAACGACGATCTCGTATCTTCTGGCTCCGGTTAACTGGCGCCTGGGTAACGCCTATCGATATTGGTTTAGCGAATCAACGAACGAGTTTCAGAGAGTTGACCAATCGGCTTATCCAAACCATATAAAGAAAATGACGTCAGAGGGGGCCATTTAGCCAAAGCCGAACTATACCAGTCCATTGGAAGTGGACAGGAGGTTCGTTAATTGTTATACGGAAAAACTGTTTCCACTGTTTAAAAAAAACTTTGCAAGTTTCAGTTTCCGGATATTCAATAAAAGCTCGGCACACACTTCCCCTCTCATTTAGCAGCGGAAAAGGGCTTTTCGAAACAAAAAAATATCCATCCCTCATTATCGTCTGGTGTCATCGCGCACTGCCCTCCACCCAAAAGAGGCCACCAGAGGTTGTGGTAGTTGTAGAAGAGGCCCTGCATGCCTCGGGAATCATCATACCTGTCATTAATGTCGTCCCCACGCGACGTCATTTCTTTCTAAAAACACCTGTAGCGGTATTTCTACTTCTGTTGTGTTAACACTGCCGTGGGCGACAGCTGTTGTTTGATGCAAATCATGAGGGTAGCGGGCGGGGGGTGGGAAGATTGTGTTGTTTGATCAACCGCTTCCAACCGAAATGGCACATATGGTTGCAAAGCACCTGGGAAACTTGGAGATGTCAAGAAAATTAAAATAGGATTTGTGTCGTGAATACGTATTTAGAATCGGTACAGGTCCATACTTTCGAATTCACGCGCTCATCAACGAAAAACACTTAAAATAAGAATGTTTAAATAAAATAAATTCCTCGTTTTTTAAAATGTTCGCATGAAACATCTTAAAAATCAGCTATGTAATATATAATGATAGAAATATTACGTTAATAATTAAACTTATAATGTGCTTCCGGAAGGACGGAGAATACTGTCGGTAGGTCTCTAATCTTTACGATCATATAGGTTATTTTTTTCCTTTTGACAGGACTGCCGGGTCTGAGGTATCTACCATCAGAAAATGCAAAACGTTCTAAAGTAGCGCAAAAAAAAAAAATTAAAAATTACAACCGTAACATGTTTTATACAAAAGCGCTTCTGAAAGAACTTTGTTCTGTACCTTCTACCATTAATCCAATAGAGGGATCCATTCAGTGACAAACATCACAAATGACATACATTTGGTCTCATTAGATAGCAAATTAGGCTTATCGGTAAAAAGAATAACAAAATTCAAAATAATAGACTTTTTACGTAACGAAGTTCTCTAATAAATATTCTATTCAAACGAGCCACATCAAATATTTGTAGTTTACAATTGGCCGATTGGCTTTTCAAAATTCTGAAAACTCATTCATAAATCTATGTGCAGGCTAAAAAGGGGCCCGTTACTAAGTTCGCACGGGCCCCACGGCTGTTAAGGAGGGCCCTGGGTGTCGTGCTTTTAAATGGAGTTAGCAGGTAAAGAACAATCTAGCAAAAGAAAAAGTTTTTCATGCTCAGGAACCTGCAGTTCTCGTTTAATTCGGAGAACAGGGAAAAAAGAACAGATCGTTATTTTTGTGACTGAGAAGAGTCACATCTCGACTTCAAAGGGTTAATTTGAAAGAAATTATAAATCGATGTAGAAGTTTTAGAGTTCAGTTGATATCCCTAACAATAATAACTTTCCATCTCGGTTGTTTATTAAAGACAGTTATTATATATTTCACTTTTTCCATTGAATTCGAACTGATCTCCACACGCATTGTTTCGTACGACCGATTTGACATTTTATATACTACCACCCGATCACGTTTCATAATAACAATTTCGCGCGCTATTTCTTTTTTACCCGCGCTTTTCGGTTTCAATTCTTCTCGTTCTTCCCCTAGATTTCCTTGGAATTTTCCATTGTGATTCTCGGGTTGGTGGCGAGTTATTGTTGCGCTTGTCTTGACTAATGCTTTGTTCTCACTACGTTGTATGGCATAATGAAGTTCTTACTTTCCCTATCTATGTATACTAATAAAATTGCAAGGAGTGTGATTTGTTTGAAAACTAATGATTCGATTTTGATGAGATAAAAAATTATTTTCTACTCGGAAGTTTTCGTCGAGTTTTTTTGTTTACATTTTAATTATAACGTGATCTAATTATAAAAAAAAAATGTTTCTATGTATTTTTTTAAATGACGAAATGTCACATTTTCTCCACTCTTATCGCAGTACGTGTCGAAGCAATCTTAACGAAGCTTGTCAAGCTTAAAATAATAGATCAGAAGTAGGTTTCCCACTTCATTTTGTGTCAGATATGTTAAAAAGAAAAGGAGTTAATACAACTTTCTTTATGTTATTTTCCATTCGTTAACACGCTTATTTTTTTTGTCCGATTCATAACTTTTTTAACATAATTTTTTTTAACGTTAGAGGGGTACTTATAGCATTAAAAATCTCAGGAAAAATGAAAATTTGGAAAACAAGATAACGTTATTTTTTTTTATTTAATTAGGACATCGGCTATTTAACTTCTAAGACGCATTAATTTAATAAACCCTTATGAAGGTATGTATTTATGCTAGAAAAAAATATTATCGCTCTTTCTCCATTTTCGCAGGGAGTAATGTTCGCTCTCTCAGCTTAGTATATATACTCAGCTTAAATAAGAGTACCTTAACATTGATTTTTCTTTTTATAAGATTCCTGTTCGTCCTGAACCTTGAATAAACGGGATTCCATGGCAGAGATATGAATAAAATAAACGTTCCCTGTCAACCATTCAAACGCGATCCAGAAAGACATGACTGACGCTTCCATTGATTAACCTTGAGTTTTGATGGCTCTATGCTATTGAAATAGTTCGCATGTAGCATGCTTGTCTTGTCATGTGTCAGTGATATGTACCGGTAGGAAGAAAATATGGTTTGGATTAAAAAAAAAGTTATATGAGATATGCAGGGCCCTATTAAAAGATTTTTAATTAAGACTTATGGAATGAGACTAGGGATAATAAGACTTGAAATTTATGTAAACTCTCTTGTGTTCATTTCGGCTTAAAATACTTTTGCCGATGCACTTTTTCATAGCTGTTGAAATAAATGTCGTTAAAATGTTGAAAAATAATTTTTACATGCATATTTTACGTATTAAATTTTCTTCAATAAAAGGCCTGACAAAACTGACGTTCGGAGAAATGTCACGCCTTTAAAATCGAACATCTAAATTTTGCGGCAAAAGTTGCAAACAAATGCGTTCAGTTGAAGGGAAAAGTTGTCTCTCTTCAATTAAATTCGAATTTCCTGGCTCCTAAAATAAATTCATGAAAGTTAATATAAAGAAGTGGATATTGCTCATTCGCCGGGTTTACCATATTCCGCAATTTGAACTTTCCGATAATTTTATTTAACCCTGTGCGAAGAACGGGTATTTTTGCATCAATAAATCAACATAATTTTGCTTAAAATTGCATAATGATGTAGAGAAAATAATTCTTTGCAGAATATTTATATATTTTCATAAATATTCATATCTATTCTTGCATGCGGATTTATGGCAACTGTCTTTGAACTTTCGAAAACGTTTCTCTTGTTTTTTAAATGTTCGTGAACTCAGCATAAAAAGGACGAACCTACAGCAGCGGAAGTAATTGACTCGGACAATTTTCTCTCGCTTGACTTTAATCAAAAGGGTGGGCCCAAAAGGCGATACCATTTTTTTTTAATCCAATTCCATCCCAGACCCAATGTCAATTCGTTTTAGTTCCTGTTGAGATGATGATAAAAAAATCGTCTGTAGATGAAAAGATAAAAAAAGAACGAAATCGCTTGGTCGTTGATGGAGGTGAGGGGCGGGGCCTCATTCGAACTTTCTTTCGCGGGCCCCTCGCTGGGGTCATTCGAAAAGTTGGCCCAACTCTTCAGGTAGAATGAATTGAAGTGTAGAGGTCATAATGCCTCTTGAAGAATGAGGAATCCGTGAGAAGAAAAATCAAAATATCGCCAATTTGGCGAGTTTTCATATTTTTGAAGTTTTGTTTTGTTTCTAAAAGAAATTTATAAAAGTCATTGATATATCTTTGTTTTTGTCAAAAGATTGCATTTTTAGAGACTCTTAAGATAATTACATTTTAAAAATATTAATGGAAACAATTATTTTTAAAAAAACTTTTTTTATTTTTCTAAAAAAATAATTTTTGTTTTTAATGTAATTGTGATTAATTTATTGGTGAAATTATAACTTTAAATAAGGAAACCGACTAGAAAAGATACAGCAATTTTTTAATAATAATTAAATTGTACATATTATTGCAAATTAGGACTAGTTATAAATTTTATTGTTTAAAATTCAGAAAATGATAAATTTAAAGATGGGTATTATCTTCGAGCATGAATGGACTGTAGTAGAGCGAATATGACGTCATAATCGTGAAACCAACATCTCAGACCGAATGGCCTCAAACACGTGACTTCTTTTCAAAATTATGAATTCAAAAATACTCGCGATTGGCTGATGAATTGGGAAATGTGTAACAGTAAAAATTTATGAATGGAATGACGTCATTAACCGCGTGTCTGAGGCCATACATGTTGGCCTCACTTGATGTTAGCGAGACTATAACATTATGTTTTCCCTACTATGAAGGATCCATGCTCGAAGGATATTACAGGTTATTAGTAAAAATGGAGTTTATTTTATAAACTTAATCTATTAAATGGGAAATACATAATTATCTTACAAATAAGGTCTTCTTGTTTATCGTATTGATCGTTGTCATAACATTTCTTGATTTAAGGCATAATTTTATACTTGCAATTTAATATATTTAAATTGTACACATTATTGCAAAATAAAACTAGGTTATTTAGGATTTTTAAAAGATAATTTGATGTTCCGCCATTTCAGACATTCTTTGAAAGTGTTTTAAAAAAAGAACTTGTTTTAAAAATAGAACACATATTTTTTTAAAAGAACATATCGGTGGCTAAAAGCACAATTATTGTATATCCGCTTTTGTAAATTTTTGAAAAACGCGAAAATAGGATTTAGAATTGAGTGGAAGCCTATGGAGAATTTAAAACCGACTACAAAATTGTTATTTGGAATTGACATACAATGTTATGTGCTGGAGAACAGAACTAAATTTCAGCTTTACTTGGTACTAATATATAATTTTTTCTAAAAATGTACTTACAACCATTGTGCTTTTAGCCATCGATATTTTAAAAAGAGAACATATTATGAAAAGAGTACATATTATAAAAATAGATTTTTAAAAGAGATTTGGCGACCAGATGTTCTCAAGTTTGGCGATTTTGAAATTTACATTGGCAACCCTTCAAGAAACCGGGGAGTGGCGTTTGTGCGTGGGTGGGGGTTGTGCACCCCCCGCTGGGGCCCCTTTATAAGTGCCCGCTGGAGGTTCCAACAATGTAAGGAGATTACTTTGTATGGATCTAGACTTGTGTTCTGGGTTCTTGAACTCGGTTTAGCTGTTGGAGACGACAGTTTTAGTCTGCATCGCGTGGTAAAAAATAAAATAAACCATAGTCAAAACGTCGATGTTGAGCTATTGTTTCCCGTGTAAAATTCGGTGTACTGTACTATTTCATTTATTACGTCACGTTACGTTTTATATTTTTGTGCACCCTCCTTCCCCTGTCACGAACCGAGAACAAAGGCAAGCTGCCTTTGTTCTCACGATTAATTTTTGCAGTTAAAAAACAGTAATTAAAACTTCCATTCTGTACTATTTCATTGTACTCTATATTTTATTAAACATCTTATTAAAAAGATTGCGATTTCTATAAAAAGTAACTTATATATCAAAGTTAGTAAAATATATTTCAATATTTATTTCTGCAAAGTTTAGCTCGTCACTCAACTACTGAGATCCCTCCCCCTCCCTGCGTCATACCGTGCCGGAGTCACTCATGACTACCACATCTCCCTAAGGGCGCATGACTTAATAAATGAACGGCCCCTTAATTGTATAATTAATACAATTAAGGGGTCGTTTTAATACAAATTTGTAAATATAAATTCGATTCATATATTTGAATATATTTTCGAAACCTCTTTAGCAGCTGCTGACATTCGTGCTTAAATATCAGATTTAACTGATAGATAACAGGTAGATAAGATATGAGGTGTGAACTCTCCTAGTCAAATGGAAACATACATTGTTTATTTTTGTTTATGGTGTATAATAAATTCTCATATCTTTCAAAATTGACCGTGTTATCATCATTACGTCAACAACATAATTTCTTGTAAGATTTCCTGTATATTTTCTACATCACTTGATGTATTAAAATACAGTATGGATTTGGGAACTCTATAAAGCAAAAGCTGCCGTCGTCTAAGGAAATATAAGTTGTTTTATATAGTTCGGCACCGGCTAAATGACTATTGTGACGTCACACTGTTTACACGGTTAAGATAAGCTAATTGGTCAACTCACTCAAACTCAATTGTTGATTCGTTATAATCAACTTAAAGAGGCGTTACTGACCGCCAAGTAATCAGAGCCAGACTATAACTGGGATACTGTCACTATGTTGAATCATATTTTAAAATGTAATTAAACAAATATACTACAGGTAATTTACCTGTGGCCCTGTTTTAATGTGATTTACTTTAATAAAATGCTTAAAACTAATGTAATTTTTTTAAGATGTGAAAGCCGTTGGAATTTAATACGAACTAAATCTTATTTTATAAGAAGTATTCTATTCTTACGTTAAAATTATGCTCAGATCATTTGAAACTATTAAAATATAATTTTTTTTTGTTATTTGAAATTGGAATTACAATGAAATATTTATTATAAAAGTACATATTATGTAGAGCCCCAGTTGCTCAGTTGGTAAGGCGTTCAGCTACTAATCAGAGGATTGGTGGTTCGAATCCGTGCAATGGACTTGACATAGAAAAGTAAAAAAGTAGTGATCTTGCGATCGGAGGGTTGCCAGCTTCGCTACAAAAATACTAGAAAGTCGTCCAGAATATCCAACAAATTATACTGGCGTGTATACGGGACTGGTGCACGATGAATCTGATCGGGGTCCAAAGTCCCGACGTCTATTGAAGGCGTTGGGTGCCAGTTCAGGTGTTTCCTCGTCATCTGACCATGGTTCTAAAATAACGAGGTGCATGTATGTATGTGTGTGTGAATGTGTATGTGTTCCCGGGTCTTTCCTTCGAGATTGACCCCGAACCGTCGCCAATAGCCCACTGTGCAGCTCTAGTGCGACGTTAATTAACAAAACAAAACCAAAAACATATTATGTGCCAATAATCCGTATTCGTCGAAATTCAACATTTCGTACTTACCTCATATCTTACGTGGAAACAGAGAACAAAGAAACCCCTTTCAATATCATCTCACTTTTACGATTACTTTAACCTTGGCTCTCATAAGTACCTTACCTTATGACTTTCATCTGCAACCGAATCTACAAATCGCCTCAGCATGCCTCACCTCTGACGATCCGCAACCCAAAATGATTCAACGCGCGTCCTTGTCCTTCTTTGGCCTAAAAAAAACCCATACTTGGCGCCAAGGTAATAAAAAACGTAGATTTGCAACAAAGGAAAACCGAATGGGTTATGTAGGTCCCAACCGGTGACCTTTTGGGCCTGTTACAGGTAGGTCCATTACAGGACCTGCATGTGTGGGCGGCGCAATGCACGGAGACGGTTCCATCATGGTTTGGAATGATTTTATGAGCTATCTTCTTATGATGTGGTGATCTGGTGATAGGTTTGATGTGTTCGTCGAAAAGGATCGTCTTTTGTTGGTGATGGTGAAGATGCTTGGTTGACGAACGTCGCGCTGCATCTGCACGATCTCGCGCGGTTGAGCGTTGGGGGTATTTAAAAGATGATCGAGGTTGTGATACAGCATCATCTGGAGATGATGTGGTGTGGGTCTGTGATGCTTTTCCTTTTGAGTGTTTTAATCGTGATGGATTATGGGAGCAGTGAATTTTTATAAAATAATGCGTGCCTTTTTGGGATTTAATATATATTTTTTTAACGACCGGTTTGGGAAATACCAGCCGAGTTCGTTGGTTCACTCTCAGCTAAAAAACACTCTCATTTATGATTGTTCTGCGACCGTCGGTACCACTTGCGTTATATTTGACAATTGTTTCTGCGTTGAATCCGGTGACTTTTGACAAAAGAATCCACAAATTGTGAACGAAAGTCATTTACTCATATTCCTATTTGGTTTTTTTTCTGGGCCATCAGCTCATGTTTGGTTCTTATATATATTGCCAGAATTCAAACGAGCCTTCTTGGCCGAGGGGGTAGAGCATTGGACTGGAACGAGAACACGGCAGTTCGAGTCAGCTCGTCGATAATAAATTATTATGTAACGTAAAATCATTCTCATTTGTTAAAAAGACAAAGTGAATTTCTTGAGTTTGATGAAATATTTAACAGGATAACGTTGGACTATAGCTACAATGGGTTATTGGTGACAATTCGGGATCTATCCCGATTAGTTGGTTGAGTAAACGTCGCATTAGAGCTGTACAGTGGGCGATTCGGGGTCTGCAAGGTAAGACCCGGTAACACTGCCTCGTATTTTCGTACCTCGTATTATTCCTCGTACGAGGTCAACGCTTGAGCTGTCGCTCTAACTTCCAAACTTCCGTCAGAGCCGTGGAAAAAACTTCTTAAAAATTATGTTATTATAAGATTCTGGATTCTATTTAATTTTTTTTCAACTTTACAGTTCACCGTTCATTTGAGTCGTCCAATTCCAAAACGTCTCTGGTCCATTTTGGAGAACATGCCCATCACATTTTTAAATGAGGCCTCCGTGGCCGAGTGGATTAAGCCATCAGCTGGGAATCCAAGGGTCCCCGGTTCAAACCTTGCGATGGACTAGACTAAAGAACAGTAAAAAGTAGTGATATTGCGATCGGAGGGTTCCCAACTTCGCTACCAAAGTACTAGAATGTCGTCCCGAACATCCCCAAAAAATTAACGGCGTGCATTCGGGACTGGTGCATCTGATACATCTGATCGGGGTCCAAAGTCAAGATGTCTATTGAAGGTGTTGGGTGCCAGCTCAGGTGTTTCCTCGTCATCTGACCATGGTTCTAAAATAACGAGGTGCATGTATGAATGTGTATGTGTTCCCGGGTCTTTTCTTCGAGATAGACCCCGAACCGTCGCCAATAGCCCACTGTGCAGCTCTAGTGCGACGTTAATTAACCAAACCAAACCAAAAATAATAACATACTTAATTCCAGGTGTAGAAATGAAATTTAACACGGTTCAGGTGTTTCCTCGTTATCTGACCATGGTTCTAAAATAACGAGGTGTATGTATGAATGTGTGTGTGAATGTGTATGTGTTCCCGGGTCTTTCCTTCGAGATTGACCCCGAACCGTCGCCAATAGCCCATTGTGCAGCTCTAGTGCGACGTTAATTAACAAAACCAAACTTTCCTTCGAGATTGACTCCGAACCGTCGCCAATAGCCCACTGTGCAGCTCTAGTGCGACGTTATTTAACAAACCAACCAACCAAATTTAATACGAAAAATAAAATGTGATTTATAAATGTGTTGAATTTGTTCTCCAAACTGGACAAGAGACGTTAGGGAATTAGTTCACTCATTTCTACTCTTAATACACAGTCAACAATCTTCCCGAAGAATGCAATAAATGCCTCTCAATATTCTGTGTTTGTAAAAAGGTATTTTTTCTTTTACCCTTTGTTTCTTTCCTGTCTTATTAACTTTTACTCTCGACGTTTTCCCCCTAAAGCTGTGTAATTTATAGAACTGCTTTCTACCCGTACGCAGTCAAGCGTTGATAGCGGAAAAAAAATGGAGAGAGAGCAGTAATTACTGTCATTACGCTTGATTATTACAAGCTCTGCGAGTGTTAATAGAATATGTGTATTCAGCTGATAGGGGTTAAAAACTTGCGAGTTTTTTTCTGAATCGCAGTGAGATGAAACTAGAAATGCTACCGTTTTATCGTGCAGGTATAGCAGAGGTTGAAGTACGCTGGAATTAAAAGTAATGGTAGTTGATTGAACGGGATGCCATCTCAAGTGTTGTCATCGTTTTCTGACGTCACAAAATTATGAGGCTGGTTGTATTCACTGATTTATAACTGTGACTTCTGGATTAAGCAAGGCAGTTTGTCTACTTGAAGCCAATTGTAGGTTAAAAAACTGTACCCTACTTCCATTTCTACCTGTATATTTGATATGTTCATGCTAATATATGCCGAATTATAGTGCTTTTGGTTGTTTTATCTTTTTAATTTTCCTTTGAAAACCACATTGAATGCCATTTCTTTGAAATCTATTTTAACCAATGATAAGAGGATAACAAGTAAAAACAAAAACTATGTTTTTGGTGATATACAAATTACTTCTATAAGTAGAAAATACAATATCTATCAACACATTTAACATTTCTATAACGATTAATAAAAAATACCCTACAAATTGACTTTTAAAACTTAGTTGGGGTACAGTAAGGCTTCAATCGCGCCCATAGAAGGAACTGGATATGATCGTTCTAGAAGTTACAGTTAGAGTTCAGTGCTAACGGACTGGTGCACGTTAAATCCGAGTGCGGCTCAATATTATGACTCCTATTGAGTAGTGAGGTTGCGTCGGGTGACCTTGTCATCTGACCGCGGTTAAAAAATACAAGTTAGTGTTCTCGGGTCTTTTCTTCGAGATACTCCCCGAACTGTTACTAGTAGCCCACTGTGCAGTTCTAGTGCGACGTTAATTCAATAAATCGATCCATCAACATGGGCCTTTTCTTCGGAATGGATCCCTAACCGTCGCAAATAGCCCACTGTGCCGGTCTAATGTGACCTTAATGCAACCAACCAGTTAACTAACCATGTTATTATATCATTTATGCTTCTTAACCACTATGGTGAAATCGCCACTCATTTGAATTAAGGACTACGTGACTCATGCTACCAATAACCATAAAAATAAATATTTACAATTTAAATGGTATTTAACAATATAACGTTATTCTCTTCGACCAACGAAACTACAAGTTTCCCTGACTACCCCCTATCGTCAAGCGTGGTAATATTTTTTGTTACCTCCCTATATGACTCTTGTCATGCCCATGATTGATCATCCGTATCTGTAACTGAACCCCTTTTATCCGTCACTCGATAATCCGGGTCGGGTCCCGACGTCGGTGGTCCGACATTCAGATGGTTCAAATATTTGATCGCATTTCGTGTGTGTTTATATTTCTTCAAAGTCAGATATATATCCCGTAACTCTCTTCTTAGGCCATTGTGATTGGCCGATAAAGTCCCCGTGGTTTTTATTCAGCCATTACGAAATCATCTGCTGAGGCCCATTCTATGCGAACAAATAGTATTGGAAATTTACAAAAAAACAGTGTATCCCAATTTCATATGTGCACTTGAAAATAATTTAATTTGCAGTTATGGAATATATATTTTCAAAAACATTTCAACCCTCTCCCCTAGTTTTTTGGGGTTGAAATTATCCGGGAACCTCTCTGTAGTTGCAGCCCCCGCACTACATATTTAGCCTAGGTCCACTAAATCTACATCAGGCTGTGTTTTTGAACCATGGTCAAATGACGAACACATTTATTTGACTCATTGACAAGATATGGTTGTTAAACACCTTTGGGATTTAATTAACTCAATTTTTATAATTTTAAAACCACTCTCACTTCCTTTTCATATAAAGAAAATTGTATTTAGAATTTATATCTAATAATTCAAGTTTCACTAAACAAAATAGGATGGATAGGATTTCATAAGTAATAAAACCAACTTATAAAATATTGTAATAGTATTTATATCGGGGTTGAACTTGAGATAAATAAATTATTTAAAAACATACTATACATAAAATATTCAAGAAATTTTCGTATTTTATTTATTTTGATTTGACCGGAACGTTAACAAATTCAAGAACCAAAATAAAAAGTAAACAGCGCTTTATCAGAAAATATGCAAATTACAGGTGAAAATATGCAAATAAAAATCTCCCTATATATTTATTTTCCCTTTCCGTTTATATCCAAGAGCGCCCCTTATTTGAGAATGGGGGGGGGGGGTCTGACGGGGTGTGTAGAGCTATTACTACTTCTTCTTATGCGGCCTCTACAAAAGATATTTTCTCACGGCCCTGCTGCCAGAACCGCGGTGGGATTAATATAGTTCATCATCGATACTTCCTGTTACAGATGTTTAGACCTGTGATAGAAAGTTTATGTTTTTTGGCTCCTAGCCATTCTAGAGGGGTCCGTAGTCCCGAGGTACTGTCGTCGACTAGTAAACAGAGAGTTGCGAGTTCGAATACGGCTGAGAGAGACTTGACAAATTATTAAAAAGCAGTGAACTTGTGATCAGAGGGTTGCAGATTCGCTGTGAAGTAACAATACGTTGTACTCTACTCAATACGTGTACGTGTATAAGTAGTAAGCCCCCCACTTGGTGGTCAATCAAGGCGTGGCCTATTTTGACACGATTTGTTGGCCCAATTTCCGAACGATATTTAAATTGCGACCAACACCAGGACTGCCAGGTCTCACAGATTTCGCAATTGCCAAAGTGAAAGTGAAAAATCACCGAACTCAGAATACCATAATCCATACAATATCGCCAAATTGTCAATTTTGCCAGAGCTGTTACCGCGGTAGCGAGCGAAAGGATATTAAAAATAGAAAATTAAAAAGTTGCTCATTGAGCGATGGCTATTTAAGTTTTTCAGTTACTCTAAATATTTTAGTTGCATGTACGATAGCTGCAGTGCGCGGCTAACCTTAAAGAATGTCAGTGTTCACTCTAGAAATATAAAGGGGTAGGGCGCTGTTGACAGGAAAAGGGCATCACGTTTTCGAAAGGGCACTTCTTGTTTTTAAAAGGGCACTTTCAAAAAAGAAAAGAAAAAGACAGCTAGGAATAGGCGTCAGGACATTGTACCCGGATCAGATTTACGTTTTTATACAAGTAGTAAGCCCCCCACTTGGTGGTCAATCAAGGCGTGGCCTATTTTGACAGTTGGCCACGCCCCCTTGTCAAATCAGCCAATATGAAGCCGAGGGGGCGTGGTTTATGGGTTGTCATGTCCTGCTATTGGTTGAAATCAAATAGGCCCCGCCCCCTGTGATGTCTGTACTCTTACAGAGGGGTTTTTAAGCCATGGGGGCGTGGCTTATGGGCTGTCCTGTCCTGCTATTGGTTGATGTCAAATAGGCCCCGCCCCCTGGGATGTCTGTACTCTTACATGAGGGTATTTTGACCCATCCTATTGGTTGATGTCAAATAGGCCCCGCCCCCTGTGATGTCTGTACTCTTACAGAGGGGTTTTTAAGCCATGGGGGCGTGGCTTATGGGCTGTCCTGTCCTGCTATTGGTTGATGTCAAATAGGCCCCGCCCCCTGGGATGTCTGTACTCTTACATGAGGGTATTTTGACCCATCCTATTGGTTGATGTCAAATAGGCCCCGCCCCCTGGGATGTCTGTACTGTTAGATGGGGGTATGTTGGGGATGACGTAAGCTGTGACGTCAATGGAACATTCCCAGGGAATGCGGATTCGTCTGTACTCTTACAGGGGGGATGACGTAAGCGGTGATGTGTTTAGTGATTGGCAATCGGAATGTTCTAGAACTTTTGGTAGGGCTATTGTTTGGAAAGCCGCGTGTTTATTGATTGGCAATCGGTGGGAATGGCATGTATTATCTGCATGCCCAGTGGTCGGGAGTGATGTCTTAGGTTATCTTGGGGGTCGTGACGTTATCGTATACGAAGAGGGTTGATACTGGGAACTGGTTTCTTTTGGTGGCAATGTGGTCTTAGGGAAGGTTCTCGATCTTTTTTGGTTGACGTATTGTTTAAAAAGAAGATTAGTGACGTGTTTAATGATTGGCAATCGGAAAGCGGGCTATTGGGGAGGAAAATCGGTTTTGTGTTTCTTTGCGGGGACAACGGGCCTTGTGGGGAACGTTCATTGGGAATGGTGTAAGTGGATAGTGACGTGTTTAGTATTTGGAAGACTGGCTAGTCACGTGTTTAGTGAAATTGTTTGGGGATGGCAATATTTTATTTTTTGAAGATGTTATGCAGTCGGGTACTAAAGGCGCTATATGGTTTAGTTAAATGGAGACAATTTTAAAAATTGTATTTATTAGTTTTAATATTTTAGTTTTAAGCAAAAACACGAATTCGAACCTCTGACCTCGTGAACCAAAAGACAATTATGATATAGTATTAACGCTTATCCTAACCACTATACTAGAACTGTCTGGTATCTGAAGACGATTTTAAAGTATACCTGATTACGTACATGGCTGTGTTTGGGGAACCGGTTTCTTCTCGGTGGCAATGTAGGGAATATTCGGGAAAGTTCTAGAACTTTTCTGGGTGACGCGACTACTGTTCTCTGATTGATTGAACAAGTTCAGGGAGGTTCTCGAGCGACCCTAGTGGCAACGATGATGTCACATGCGGTATTTTACGACCGAAGCGTCATTTTTGTGCCAAGTTGTGGTGTGTTTGCGACACGTTGTGTTCTATGCTCTGCTATGGCGATTTTGACTAATTGCACGGAAACGTGGTCATGAAGAGAAGACTTTCTGAAGTAAGTATCTTTATATTTGCCTATTAGTAAAAAATTTAAATAACGTTATGAATTTTAATATAATACCTGATTATTAATTGTATGTAAATAAGATGAGATTTGTACCATGTGTTAAAATAAGATGTGATTTGTAACACGTGTTGTTACTTATATTAGGATTTGCTTTAAATTTTTGTTTTAATATTACACCTGGGTGTGAAAAGATATATATATTTTTTTAATTATGATTTACTAAATTTTTTATCATGTCATTTTAATATGTTTTTGTTGTCAAGGCTTCTTTTCTACAAACGTGTTTTATTCATCTCCTTAGTTAAGTCTTAAATGTTCAATGAATCTTAACATACTACAGAACAAAGTGTTTATTCTATCGTTCCTATTATTTTACATGGTAGTGAGATTGATAAGTCGCAGAGTGAGACGTCTATACTATTTGATGAGAATTCCTTAAGCGATGTATTCGAGGTGTACATGTATAAAGACGATGATTAGGTAATTATCCGATTTTACGAGTGTTGTGAAAATATTTTTGAATGTAAAACGAAGTTTGATCTTCAATTGTTTGTTTAATTTTAGTTGATGTGTACCATTACACAAAATTTTGCTTAAAATCCAATGCAGTATGGATACGGTGTGAATATTGAAGCAGAACCATCTTATGTTGGAGCTAGGCCTTCTCGTAAAGGTATCTCACGGAATGTCGGCCTCTTGACGTACAAATTCCTATGTAAGTATTTGGATGAATACCTTTACAATACATAACCCGTTTTTTAATTAAATTGTATTATACCTTTTTTTTTTCATCTGAAGGATGCTATTATCCTGACGGAGAACACTCGTAGGGAAAATAAAACCTACAAAACTCTACAAATGGGGCACCATGCCATGGTCGACACAGATATTTTACCTGAAGGTACTAGCAAATCTAGTTTGTGGGGCCGTCATTGAAATAGTTCTACGTTTTTTTGTTACTATTATTGAACGTATCACTGCAAATTTCGAACCACACGACCTTTATCAGAATAGTTCTTGTATCAGAAAAGTTGGATAGACCATTTCTACAGCTTTGACACGGGTATCTAATTTTACTGCGGAGACCATCCTTTCGTAATAGAAAGCTGTAAATCCTCTTAAACTATAAACTCAACGTGGACATTCGTCAATGCGAGAGTGGTAGTGATGCTACTCCCCTGATGGGGTTGTGTTAACCACTCGAACTTTCCAAGACTTTCAACATAAATTTTCTGGTTGTCGATACCAAATATTCCAAATCCAGTGTGGTATGTAACAATCAGCCTCTCACGTTGTCCAATAAGAGTAAAATAATGTTTAAAGAGAGGAGGTGAATTCCAATCTATAAGACCTGTTTCATTGTGAGCCATGCGTATTGATCGATCAGTCTCATTTTAATCACGACTGTATGACTTTACCTTTTGAGAATCTATTTACAGACGATGCTTTACTGATCATGAATATCAAACGTGTAGTGGAAACATTTAATAATGTAGGTTGTTCTGCTGATTTTTTTTTTCTTTCTGATGTATGTGTTGTGAATACAAACGTTGGTTCTTATATCTGTGTTGTGATTATTGACATGCTTAATGCAATGACTTATCAAGATGTAACATGGTGAAAAAGGTAATTTTTAGTTTCACAACATGTTAAAAAGGTAATTATGTGTTATACATTTTATAATACGTAAAGTTGAAATACAAAATGCAGATGATTTTTGGTTAATTCAATTTCTTTATTCACAAAGTTTCCCATTTTGAAAGCAGAAGTTTTTTTTTTAACAATATTCTTTCGTTGTTGAATATTTCTATGTTTTTTTCTTGGGGGAGATGGTGATTTCAATTATTATTTGGTTGCCTATACAGTATCTTGGCACATTTTAATTCTTCCAGTTCTTTGTCGCGGTCATGCATTACTTCCTTCCTTAATACCCGTATGGTATTGTTGATAGGTCTGGGTGGATGGCCAGCTTGGTGTAAACCATCCTGTATTTTTTCGTTTACTTCTTGTTGAATACTCGTCTCTTTTTGACATCTCTGGCAATCGTAGAGTAGGTGATGGGGACACTAGTATTTTGGTCCAAATCGGACACCAAACTATCTACTTACTCAAAGTTTAGAGACAGACTGTTCTGATAATTGATGGTGAAACCTCTGATTTTTACATACCATCTTGTTGTTGGAGGTCGAGACCGCATACATTTTAGGTCCACTTATGAAAAAAAAAAGAAAAAAAAAAATAATGAAATACATATTGGTTAAAATGTTAATATTTTAGTATCATCTGTGAAAAAAATCAATTAAATACTGTTTATAGAAAGTTTGGTGAGATAATTGCCTGATACATATTTGGTTTAGGTCTCCTCCATCGAATTCATCCGTGAATTCTCCAAGATAATTCCAGAGGAGGGTCATTATGTCCATTGGAGGCATAGATGATACTATCGGTATCGAAGTATAGAACGTCCTCAATGTATGTTCTGTGATTATTGTTGTAACTAATGTATGTGTTGTGAATAAAAAATGTTGGTTCATATATCTGTGTTGTGATTATTGACATGTCTACTATGCAATGACTCGACAAGATGTGTTTATGTAACATGGTAAAAAAGGTAATTTTTAGTTTACACAGCATGTCAAAAAAGGTAATTTTTAAAATAGTCATTATTCAAAAAAGGTAATTTTTAATTTACATAACCTGTGGAAAAAGGTCATTTTTCCATAGGATTGCATGTTACGAAAACGTAATTTTTATTTTACGCAACATGCCAAAAAAGGTAATTTTTAAAAACGTCATTATACAAAAAGGTAATTATGTGTTATACATTTTAATACAAAATTACCATTTTGGAATAAGGACGTTTCAAAAATTACCTTTTTTGACATGTTGCATAAAATAGAAATTACATTTGGGTAACATGTAATCCTATGGGAAAATGACCTTTTTCCACAGGTTATGTAAATTAAAAATTACCTTTTTTGAATAATGACGTATACAAAAATTACCTTTTTTTAATAATTACGTTTTTTATTCATGACGATTTTTAAAAAATTACCTTTTTTGTATAATGACGTTTTTAAAAATTACCTTTTTTGGCATGTTGCGTAAAATAAAAATTACGTCCTATCCTATTGGCTGATTTGACAAGGGGGCGTGGCCAACTGTCAAAATAGGCCACGCCTTGATTGACCACCAAGTGGGGGGCTTACTACTTGTATAAAAACGTAAATCTGATCGGGGTACAATGTCCTGACGCCTATTCCTAGCTGTCTTTTTCTTTTCTTTTTTGAAAGTGCCCTTTTAAAAACAAGAAGTGCCCTTTCGAAAACGTGATGCCCTTTTCCTGTCAACAGCGCCCTACCCCTTTATATTTCTAGAGTGAACACTGACATTCTTTAAGGTTAGCCGCGCACTGCAGCTATCGTACATGCAACTAAAATATTTAGAGTAACTGAAAAACTTAAATAGCCATCGCTCAATGAGCAACTTTTTAATTTTCTATTTTTAATATCCTTTCGCTCGCTACCGCGGTAACAGCTCTGGCAAAATTGACAATTTGGCGATATTGTATGGATTATGGTATTCTGAGTTCGGTGATTTTTCACTTTCACTTTGGCAATTGCGAAATCTGTGAGACCTGGCAGTCCTGGTGTTGGTCGCAATTTAAATATCGTTCGGAAATTGGGTGATTTTTTGTCCATCCATCTAGTTTAGTTGATCAGTTGATTAAAAATTGCAGTGTTATTGCACCTGTGCAGCTAACCTATGTCAAAAATAAAATGGGCGACGAAATTTTTTTTTATCGCCAATCAACAAAAAAGTTGTGCCATATACTATATTTCTACTAAATAAATTCCTTTTCTATCAAAGAATGAGTAGAGCAGCTTTAACCAAAATGTATCACACTCTCCTGTGAAAAAACAAACCTTTCCCGAGAAATTCATTGAAACTAACCGAACCAGACGTTGTTTAGTCTAGGGACCTCATTCCACTTGATGGACCTAATGAAAATGACCGACACTGTAAAAAGAACATTCAAGGTCGACTGTATTTTTTTAATTCAAACTACACACTAGGTCGGCAAAGCAAGAAGGATTAGAAGCGGTGAGGTATGCACAGTACACACTACACTGATTACGCAAATTTTCGTATAAGGGCCCTGTGGCTACCCGAACACATAAAAAAAAAAAAAAGTTTTCATCAAACTGAATTGTTTGTACGGTTTTAGCACAAAATTCTTCATTAAGTATTTAGAGCAGTGGGTTGCCATGCCAACTTTTATATGGCCATGGGACCACTGATTTGAAAATTCGACAAGTCATCGGCCAACCTTAAAAAAAAAAAAAACAGTAAAAAAAATTCCGAGGTACTAAATATAATGCTGGTGCTCCATATATATCATTTTTTATAAATGCACTTATTTTGTGAATAAATTTATTAATATAAAATATTTACAGTTTATAACGTAATATGTTCTATAAAGGTATAATGTCGATATCATTTCTGATTAATTCTATAACAATCAAGGTATAAATCATGTTAGATATAATAAATGATGACTGGGTAAAAAAAACGGTCGTCAAATTAAAATTTTGATAAAAAGTTTGGCGTCAAAAATGATGACTGAGCGAAAAATTACGTAAATGAACATTTTTAGGTGCAAAATACGACTAACGAACGTTCATTTCAAACACTGCAGGGAACCAGGGGCCTGGTTGCGTCGGGTGCCAGCTCAGGTGTTGTCCTCGTCATTTGACCGTGGTTCAAAAGGCATAATTCCCGTTTCTTTGCTTCAAGATAGTCCCCGAACTGCCTCAAATAACCCACTGTGCGACGTTAACAACTAACCAACCATTACCAATCAAAATATTCAACAGATTAAAACGAATCATCCAGATCGCTGCTTGAGCCAATCCAGTTGCCAAAGCGAGCGGCAACTTCAAGTCTAACGGGAGGGGGCAACCCCATCAAAGACTATCGTCTGCAATAGAGGGTGCGCCCCGCCCTTCTCAATAGCCGTGGGAACGCTTCCTTGGAGAGTCCCGGCCCTCTTTGTCTGCAACCGCCACTGCAGGAAATAAGGAGCAATCTCGTTTGGGTGTTGACGTTTCTGGTCCATAATAACTTCCCGAGTTATTTTCAGTCGGATTGTTTGTTGCAGCTGAATTGGTTCTGATTTGAAAAGGATTGGTAATTGTTGCGGAAACACCTTGGGGTGTTGAGCAATTGTCCGTATTTAAGGGCTTTTATTTATTCAGTTCTTTTAAGAAACTTTATCGTGATCAGGGGATGGAAATTAATATGTTTTTCAATTGGAGAACGGGTTTTTATTTTTAAATTAGCAAAAAAAAAGCTATTCTTTGCACTCGAGGTAATTGCAACGACGCGCCATGGAATAAATATATGAATTATTAATATATTTATTATTATTACACTTATTTAATGAAATGAGTAACCGGAATGCATAAGCTGTTATATCCAAAAATTCGAAAAATAATATTTTGGTTTTAATGGGTATTTTATAAACTTTTGGCTTTAATTTTAAAATGTAATAAGAAGTAAAAGACATTTTTTATTAATAAATGCTCACATAAAAAGTCCACATAAGCAAAAGTGGCTGGGATGTGGATAGAGCAGGCATGGCATCGTGAACAAAAGCAAGATACCGACTCATTCAGTAGCTAAATATATTCATCCAGTTGCAAAACAAGATTTGTGAAAATATTTTTTTTTAATTATAACTTATTTAGTTATCTGAGGAGCTTAATTCAAGTTGCTGAATCTGAGCTCCTCCTTAAATTGTACAACACCCTAAGGTGTTAACTCATTTACATTTTAGTGAAAAAAAATTGTATTTTTTCTTCATTTTTACAAATATATATATATATATATATATATATATATATATATATATATATATATATATATATATATATATATATATATATATATATATTATGGTATTAACAATAACTATAAAAGTTCTGATTTACTCAAAACAGCGTTTCTTGCATATAGCTGCTTTGGGATTTAAACTGCTCAAATACAATTCTAATTATATCTAATTATAAAGTTTTTTTAAATTTTCATTTTGTCCTGGAAAAGAAACTAAACTAAACTCAGGAAAAGAGGATGTTTTGGAAAAGAAATTGCGAAGCTCAATGTTCTTGTCAAGTAGATTTTGATGGAGGGTTATAAAAATTGGCACTGTTGCACAATCACTATTTTGTTTGTGAAAAGATTAGAAAACCTGCGGCCAACTAGGAAACAAATATGACCATTACTTGCGTATAAACTAAGCTATTTCACCCTTTAGTTACAATTTAACATTCTATTATTCTTATTTAAAATTTAACATCATCTATGAGAATATATTCTTCAATGAATGGATAGCATTGTCTTCCGTAATAAATTTATCGCCTTGAACTTTACTATACATTTTATTACGGTGTCAGGGGAATGCCATAAAATTTATCTCTTGGCTTGGGTAATCGGAGAGCATTCATAACAATTCTTCGCCTGTTAAATGAATGCACTCACACTCTTACTAGTTTTCAAAGTGAGGAAATTATTATTTCAGCAGAAAAACTGTGTAATTTTATTGTTCTGAACTTAAAATGAGACAATAAACTAAACAATGCAATTATAAACAAGAAATAATTGAAAAGTAATTAAAAAAAGTGTTTTGAATAAACTTTTAAAATGACGGATATTAAAGGGACACGGAACCACCTAAATTTTAATTTTTTACTTTTCGAATCAAAGTGTTAATGTATATTATTTAAACTTTTGTAAAAGAGCAATATTTCAAGCAAAAATTGCATAATTGTTTGTATTTTTTTTCAAAATTAAAACTTATTTTTAAACATTTTTTTTAAATATATATTTATATTTTTTCATCAAAATTCTTTCACAGGTCTTTTGAATTATTATACATTAATTTACAGAAGATACATGTAGTAAACAAACTATATTACATTAATTTACAAAAGATACATTTAGTATACGTAAAATACATGTAGTATACAAAATTTAATTAGCATTAAATTTTTGTATACTACATATATTTTATTTTTATATAAATAATACCAATTTTTTTCTCTAACACTAATTTTTTTTAAATTTAGTAATTAAAAAAAATCTGCTGGTACTCATAGAGCTAATTTTCGCACTCCAATTTATAATATACACATATTTTACCGAATTCTTCAACAATTATATATTCCGTACCTAATAGATTTTTCTTTTTATATAATCAAATAATTTTTTTTTCATTCATTAGGGCGTATGCTTATTTCTATGCCACAGCGTTTAAATTCAGTATGTGCCAATAACTGGTATTTTTTGGTGAAAATAGAATTTAAACACTTTACAATTTCGGTATTTAATTTTCCTTTATGAAACGATGAGAATAGTTTCCTAACAAACATGAGGTGGGAACATATACTCAGCATCAAATTCCCCTTCAATATACCCAAGGCCCTTAGGGGTGTTTGACGTGTGCTACCGCAGTGTGCTCAGCGCTCTTCAGAGAAAAATTCGCACAATGATCATGTTAAATATAAAATGATTTTTTTTTTACTTTTCACTTAAAACGCCTTAAAATCAGTTGCTATGAGATATCAGGATAGAAACATCATGGCCCTTAGGGGGATCCATTCCGTGGCAAATAGCACGACTGACATAAATTTCGTCTCGGTTTTCGATAGAATTATAAGGCATATAAAGATAAACATAATTTTAAAAAAAATGAAAATTATTCAGATTGTTTTTTGTAACGATGTTTTTTAATAAATATTCAAATCAAAATATATGCAGCCGCATGAAATATTTACAGTTCATAAAAGAAACCCGATTTTCTTTTCAAAAATGTGACAACTTATTCATAAGTTTCATTCAAACTTATTCATAAATTTGTGTGGAGGATATAAAAGGCGCCCCGCTGCTAAGTCGCACCGGGCCCCGCAGCTGCTAAGGGCGGCCCCTGAATACACCCCCTCAACTTCCCAACACATCTCTCAACAACTTTCCCGCTCAACCAAGAACTTTTAACCCTCAAGCAGTCGCACACATATTTCTAGGAATGCTGAATAATGGATGTTTCTGCGTATAAACAGTGGCCCCCTTTTTTTTGAGTCGTAAACGAAATCGGAGATTCTCGAACCGTTTTGAACCCGGGATCATCAACGAGAAGGATCTGCGAACCGAAACCGGTTTCTGATCCGGTGCGCTTTTAGAAAGAAAAAAAAAGGATACCCGAAAGAAGAATTTTTTTTTTATTACTTTCAGGTGCTGTGTCTGCTTCGATAACCCTTCATTTATTTCCCATAAACCATTCATTTTTTTTATCCGGGGTTAGGGCAAGTGTATCCTTTTCCTCCCTTTGTTACGACCCCGCCCCTTTTTCGAATGCTATGGGATGGTCAAAGATTCTATGGTCTGTTTACTGAGGTAGATTGGATATACTACAGGTTGAATTGGAGTCAGATTAGAGTCTGTTTTAAAAATAAAATTGTATTATAGACACATAATAGCTTATGTCTCTCTCTCTCTCCCCCCCCCCCCCCTTCTCCTCTTCATGAATCATAATTTCAGATACTTAAATTGTAATATAGGCGTAGGAAAGGGAAGGTCTCAAGCACCTTCATTATCATTGGATTTCAAGTCGCCAGTATCCCAATTAAGACAGACACACAAAAAAATTCACAGAATTTATGAAAATTATGTGAATCCTAATTGTAAGTAATGACAAAATTGTTAATTTCTTAAAATATTTATACAATTAACTAGGAAATTAACAAAATAATCATAATCAACATTTACCGAAGAACTGATTGCTAATTAATACTTAATTAATGATTAGCATATCAGCTATAAGAGCGTTTTTTATATTGTTAAATATTTATATTCTGCGCATGGAACCAATTGTGCCCCCCTACATAATTTCGACGTGAAACGTCTTTCAGTTTGGTAAATAGTCTGTCGACACAATCTATATTTTTTTGCTGCAATAAAATTAATTAAACAAATATTTCCCGTAATTTTTCTAAACGAAGAAATTTTAAAAAAATCATAAAAGATTTTGAATGTTTAAAAAAAAAAAAAATTAGGATACACATATTTAACTAGTAAACTTCAGCAGGAGCAAAAAATTATATATAATCGCTATTTGACTATATAAACTTTTAAAACATATGGAAATGATAAAAAAAAAAACTATAGACGTTGGCGTTTGTGTACTACAAGCATAAAACAACTTAAAAAAAAAAAAAAAACGCGAGTTCCACTAACAATGCCGTAAAATCTTCATATATTTTTATTTACTTTGGCTTTTGGAAGTCAATTTCTAGCGTAAATAATGCAAAAGTTTATAATCTCTAAAAATCAAACATGACAGTCGCATGCATTTGTGTAGAGAAACCTTTGAATGTATAATAACGCTGAAATCATTCTCCTGCCCCCATCCATCAAGTCGGGTAAACAACAGAGGAAATTCAGATGCTCCATTCTTTCATCAAAATCCAGGTGTTTGCGAAAGCATTTTGCTTGATTTTCACAACAGAGCAATAACCTTCCACCTCAAGGGGAAAACCCTCTATTTTTGAGAGTAAAACTATCGACAAGGCTGCTTTTGTCATATTAGATAATATTTTGTCGTTGAATCACTCGCATTTTGACGAAACAAGAATCTTCAAATTTTTAACTAAATCACTCAGAACAGTGGTTTTGGTTCTATATTAAAATATGCCACAATTTAAAAGATAAGATCGGCAGAGCATTGGGCACCGGACTGTGAAATCCGCGGTTCGAGTCGTCTCGTCGTCATTTTCGACGAAATATATTTCGTGAAAAAAAAACTGCAAAATGAAATTTGGCTAAATATGTAATCAGAGCATATTCCAGGCGTCTATTTCGTCAGAAATGACGAAAATTCCTTCCAAAATGAGCAAGTATTTTTTAACAGTGTACAACTGACTAGATATATTTTACAAAAATTCTGTATAAGATGTTTTCGTTTGTGTGCCTTTAAGAATTAGATGATCCAATTCGAAAAAGGTAACTTACAATAGCAAGTGGTTTTACCTGGACCGCTGTTAAGGGTGTGCTATAGGTGCCTTCGCACAGTTCTTTCGGTTGAGAAAGAGACACTCTTTCTTTGGGGGTATCAGGATAGAGAAACTTTGTTACGCTTTTAGGGTGATCCATTCCGAAACTATAAATCCGTGACAAGTAGGAAGATTTCGGTTTTAACAGACGAAACATCTTCCTTCTCTTGGGGACCAATCCTTACAAAACCAATCCCGTCCTCGTTCTCCGGAGAAAATATCAGCGTGTACAGGGGATTGGCGCACCTTAAATATGCCGTGGTCCAAACATCCGCATGCATGTGTTAAGTGCTGGGGATTCCAGCTCATGTGTTGTCCTCGTCATCTGACCTTGGTTCAAAATTTCTGAGGCAGTGTTTCCCGGTAATTCCTTTGGGATACATCTCAAACATTCGAACATGGATCCTTTGTAGTAGAGGAGACATGACGTCACTCTCGCTAACATCAAAGTGAAGCCAACATGTATGGCCTCTGATACGTGGTTAATTACGTCATTCCATTCATAAATGTTCACTGTTACACATTTCCCAATTCATCAGCCAATCGCGAGTATTTTTTAATTCATACTTTTGAAGAGATAACACGTGATATGGGCCTTTCGCTCTGAGATGTGGGCTTCACGATTATGACGTCATATTCTCTCTACTACAGACCATTCATGCTCGAAGTCTCAAACCGTCGGCGTCGCCAATAGCTTTTCTAGTGCGACGTTATTTAAACCTTCTCTATAGAAAAATGTGGCTGGAATTCCATTAAAGAGTTTTCATTACGTTATTAGGCCAATGATAATTCTTTATAAAACTTTGTTTGTAACTTCCTTATATTAAATTGTTATTTATTTACTGAAGTTACGATTTGTTTGCAATCAAATTCACTTCAATAGTTTTCGCAAACTCAATTCAATTGTAATTACTTAATTTTACCTTTCTGTACTCGAAAAAGGACGTGTTTAATATTTACGTTCTTTTTATGAAACAATTACATCCCATTCTTGTTCTTTTGAAATAGCTGTTTTTTAGAGAGTTCTTTTAACGTTTAGGGTGGGTAATTATAATTTTTTTTTTTATGAATTTCTATTTAAGTTTGTGAGAGAATAACATTTTAACCCTTTGCACTCCGACGTCGCCTCAGGCGCCAACATAACGACCAGTTCTTTTGTTTCACTGTTCTTTAAAATAAACGAGAACAGCATGATCTTGTGTTTAGAACATCAATCTTCTTCAACCTGTTCTCTTGCAAATACAAAACAGATTAGGACTTTTTTCCCTTTATGAATATAAAAAAAATCTGTGGAAAAGAACGTAAAGAGGAATAACTGTTCCATATAAAGAACACAAATCGCAAAGTGTTCTTGGAGTGCAACGGGTTAACATTAGGAATATGTCGTTCTTTTTCATTCTGAAGAACAGAGGTAAAAAAAATGTCGTTCTTTTTCATTCTGAAGAACAGAGGTAAAAAAAATGTCGTTCTTTTTCATTCTGAAGAACAGAGGTAAAAAAAAAAAAAGAACGCATCATTATGTTGGTGATTTAAAAACGACACTCGAATGCAAAGTGTTTGTTTATAAAATATGATAAAACCCAAGTAATGTCATACTTTTAAATGGAGTTGGATAAAGAACAAGCTGAATAGAACAGGTAACAAAAGAACAGCTTGTTATTTAGGTGACTGAGATTTAAAACTCGAGCACAAACGGTTAAATAAAGAAATCTAAATTTTTCGCGTTCTTATTTCTAAAAATCAATAACACAAATAAGTGTGCCTCATTTTTTAATTTGCCTTTGTTCAGAAAACCAGTTTTTGTATTTGGGCAAGTAGAAAGTTCATTGTTTTTACCTTTCAAGGAATCGCATTGTAATTATGTGGATGGCTTTCCTGGAATAACGCCTGCAGTGTTTTGTTTTGCTGTGCATTCATCGGATTCTATTCTTTATAGTTTTTCTTTAATTGCTCAATACGTTTTTGAATTGCTCGTAGAAACAAATGAAAAAAAAAAGCAATTTTGAACTATTTGCATAGTAAACTATTTTGAAATATCCTATTAGCTTACTTTTCTTTGATGGAGTTCGCCGAAAAGGAGAAGTTGCTTTTAAATTGCTTTCGGAAAGTGAGTTTTATAGAAAGTGGTTTAAACGGAAGCTAAAATAAAGAAATGCAAGTTGACAAAAAAAAAAAAAGAATATATTTGTAAATCGAATTTTTGTGTCACCTTTTGTCAATATATTTTTAATTTGTGACATAGTTTTTAAAATAATATTTAAAAAATAGCCCGATTTATAAAAGAACGTACAGGCCAAACTCCTTCCAAAAAGATGTAAAAATGTTAAAAATCTCGAAAATAACTTTACTTGGTCCAGGCTGCATTTCTTTTGTAATACAAAAGGTACCTCCTCCCTTGCCCTTCTAGCTGTCATCAGGGTCTACGCATCCCCACTGAGCAGTCAGTTTTGGCACCGGGCTATGGCACATTGTTAAAAAAAGAAAAAAGCTGGTAACCCCTTCGAGCAGTCATTTGGAACTACTCATCCCTAAAATAATTAATAAGTCATACAAATTGTAAGATATTTTTTTATTTTATTTAAAATTTATTTAAAAAAAGTTATTTACAATTATTTAATTCATATTTATAATCAATAACCTGTATTTAAAATTGTTTAATGCCATGAGCAAATATATAGTTAAAGTTTTGAACGATATTAAGGCGATAAATAAAGATGGGGGGCAATCCGGATGTATGGAACTCACCTGACCTAGCAACAAAGATGCCGAGGTATAGCGACATCCTAGCAACATCATCTAGTGCTATCATCAACCTACAAATAAAGTAATAGTGTTCAATAAATGTAAAATAGTATCGCCTGGCTTAAATGCATGGAGGAACCAAAATGGGTATCGAAAATTCAAATTTCTTTCTAAAATTAAATTGTATTAATTCATTTAGTTAACATTGACGTTTTTTTTTATGTTTTACAAGTGCCCATTTTTAATGTGCAACTGCCTATTTTCAAATTTTCAACTGCCTATTTTTAATTTACGACTGTCTATTTTCAAATTTACAACTGCCCATTTTTAATTTACGACTGTCTATTTTCATATTTACAACTGCCTATTTTTAATTTACGACTGTCTATTTTCAAATTTACAACTGCCTATTTTTCATTTACGACTGTCTATTTTCAAATTTACAACTGTTCATTTTTAATTTACGGTTGTCTATTTTCAAATATACAACTGTCCATTTTTAATTTACGACTGTCAATTTACAAGTGCCCATTTTTAATTTACGACTGTCTATTTTCAAATTTACAACTGCCCATTTTTTTTATTTACGACTGCCAATTTACAACTGCCCATTTTTAAATAACGGCTGCTGAATTAAGCCACGGCGCCCGTTAGAATAAGCAGTGAGCGTTTTGAATCTTTATGATGCTGATGGCCTCACACCTCCTGCATCTAACAGTTATCTTTAGTTCCACTTGCAAAGTGGAGCCACAACGTAAATTTTCAATTTCTGCCAAACCCGGTTCTCTTTACGTACCCAAAACAATGGGAAACGTTGGCAAAATCCAACGCTTTCTATTGTCGCGGTAGCGTACACAACCGTTAACATTGAACCTCTATAATAAACAACTCCTTTTCACTGTGCCGCTTTCCTTTTGTGGTGGCACATAAAAAAAATTCCTGAAAGGAAACGTGCCCACAGGGCACTCCGGAGAAAAAAAAAGGGCAACGCCATTAAAAACCATTTTACGGAGACTTGCTCGAGTTTGCTTGTAGGGGTGCCATGCCAATTTGGTCATTTGAATTTTGAATGCCGCCTAGCATCATTGAAAGAATCGCCAAATCTATAATGACAAAAAAAAGGAATCTGTGGATTGCAAAACATTTACATATTCTACGTATAAAAGGCTGTAAATTTATATATAATTACTATTTCATCCTCAAGATGTGCACCGGAGGCTCTGATTTGTAACATTCCGTTTAGTTTTTTAAATGACTGTTAAGAATTTTAGAAATATTTCAGAAATAATCATCTTAAAAAATATTTCCAAGATGCAGAACGTGCCTTTGTAGCTTATTCGGTAGCGCCTTGTCCTTCGGTATAATTAGTCGCGGGTTCGAGTTCCAACAGAACACGTTTTTTATGTATATGCTTTAAAGGGTTCCCCTGGAACGCGAGGCCGAACAGCGATAGCAGTTTAGTTTATAGACAAAATATTTTTTGTTTAATGTTAATGAGTAATATACAAAAAAATTAATTTACTTCTTAAATCTTAAATAGATAAATTCAAAATATTTTTCAACTTTTATGTTAAAAACCCTTTTTTACTGAAGCATACATTTTTAGAAAACAATACAAAAATGAAAATAACTATGAACTCTTATACCCATTTTGTTTTACGAAACAGTTATTCAGTTATTCCCATTTTTTTTTCTTTCAAAAAACCCTTTCAGTGCTGCTACTGGAAGCAAAAGATAACATTCCGTTTTGGAGTTTGTGTTAGAACAAGCTAAAGAAAAAACGACATTTTATAAACACAAAAAAATGCTCCTGAACAGGTCGTTAATTTATACTAAATTTTGTTCCAGAATCCACTTCAATAAAAAAAGTTCCCATCCCAAACCATAAAAAATCTCCAAACTAGCGATTTTCCACCAAAATGACACCCATGTTCGCTCGTTGAAAGGAAGAAGGCAAGAAACTGGTTCTTGAAACCGAATTCGAAGAATATATCCACTGAAGAAGAAAGAAAAAAAATTCTGACCTATTGCTCTGCTCTTTAAACTGCTGTGCCCCCAAACGACGTCTGTGATTGGCGGGGAAGGGAGCGTTCGAATTCGATTCGAATGTCCCTTGAGGAACATTCCTCGCAATGCGTGAGGTCCCTGTGGTGAAAGTGTTCAATATGCCCCTATTGGATAATATCGGGTGATAAGGGAATGTGTTAAGAGTTTTATATCGCATGCATAGTCATTTCAATTCAGTAAATAGTCATTTCAATTCAATAAATAGTCATTTCAATTCAATAAATAGTCATTTCAATTCAATAAATAGTAATTTCAATTCAGTAAATAGTCATTTCAATTCAGTAAATAGTCACTTCAATTCAATAAATAGTCATTTCAATTCAATAAATAGTCATTTCAATTCAATAAATAGTCATTTCAATTCAATTCATAGTCATTTCAATTCAGTTAATAGTCATTTCAATTCAATAAATAGTCATTTCAATTCAATAAATAGTCATTTCAATAAATAGTCATTTCATTTCAATAAATAGTAATTTCAATTCAGTAAATAGTCATTTCAATTCAATAAATAGTCATTTCAATTCAATAAATAGTCATTTCAATTAAGTAAATAGCAATTTCGGTTCCATATGGTAAATTCTGTGAAAATTCCGCTGGAATACAATCATCCGCGCAAATATCAAACCTGCAATAAACTTTTCTTTGAGTATATGGTGAATACTGTGGAAATACGCCAATTGCCTTCACTTCTTGACCTTCCATCTCGATGCTGAAAAGACACCTTTGAAAAAGCCGATTTCGAGACCATAAAAATCCTTCAGAATTTCTCAGCAAACATTTCCTTTGTGGTTTTTTTTGTTAGAATTTGTTCACACTGATTACATATGCGTCGAAGTCAACTGCATTGCCGATCTACTATTTCTTTGTATGAAAATTCCTCTTTTGAATCTATTGTTTATTTGGAGAAAAAAAAATTCTGTTCTGTCCTCTAAAACTTCTAGCATTCGCGAACGCCCTCTGTTCCTGTGTTATTTCGTGTCTGGATATCGAATTGCTTTGTAATGACAAGGGTCGGTTTCATATGGAGATTTTATTGTCCAGCGCAAAAGTTTTCATCTCGTTGTCAATAACTCGACCATAGTTATTCATCTGTTTGTTTTTCTGGGGGCGATATCTAAATAAACTCCAATCATTGTTCTCTTAAGGACAGAGACGTAACTATAGGAATAGTATTTGCAAGGTTGCCTTAGCTGCCGCGGGGCCATTAAGCTTTGAGTGTTGTTAAAATCTCCCCCTCTCCCTAAAAAATCTAACTATTTTATTTTGACTTCAATTTGTGTAGTGGAGTTCAAAATTCAATTTTTATGCAGAATCTTCTGTTGAAAGATCAGTACTGTCTTACCACCACGAGATGAGCTCTCGCCAGAGTTTTGTTGCTATGGCAACTGGCGAATTTATTCGATTCGGGGGGTTGAATGCAAAAGGAATAATTCTGTTCGGTGAATTGAAGAAATCATTCTTCGCATTTACGTCCGTTTCTGATTATGTTAAACTCCGCTATCCCTGCTTCATTTGGAATTTTCCGCGCTGGCAACCCAACTCAGAGTTCAACTCGTGGTGGGAAGACAGTAGATATATAAGTAACCACAAATTAAAAAAAAAATCTAATGGAATTTTTAGAAATATGATAATTCATTTTCTTCTAAAATACTTTTATCGTTTTTTTTTTTTTTAATGTGAGCGTTCAGCCGCTATGAAAGTAGTGCCGGATTTACCATTAGGCAGACTATAGGCAGCTGCCTATGATAACAGGCTCAGGGAAACCGCAATCTAAAATATATGTTTTTTTTACAGAAGTATATATTTACAGAAGTTCGATATTTGTAAAATAACCCAAAATGACGCATAGCTCTTTAATATTTTGAAAAAGTTTGCTACTTGAAATCACGCATTTTTCTTGTTCCCTACTGGTTTTAAAATGAGAAAGAGTACTTATCGAAATATTTCGCCAAGACCACAAAATTCTTAAATCTGGCACTTTCTAAAAGCGCGGGTGTCGCACACCTAATACATTCTCTCTCCAATGCATTTAAGAAATCAACCAATTAAAAATAGCATAGTCTAATTATAACGTTACACTTCCCATTTATTACTTAATAAGTTGAAATAATAATTACTATTAGCTAATTAAAGTAGCATTGCAATAATTGTAAGATAAGTCAACCAAGTTAATTTTATAGTAGTTAAATTTTAATGGCTTATATTATACAAACTATACAAACAATTTGTTAATTATTGGTAATTAAAATAATTTGCAATAGTTTTTCTTGAAGATAAATGTAGTATTTCGTTATCAATACTTACTGCTATAGTATTTACAATAATACTAAGAAGAATTTAAACAAGGTTACATTGTTTTAATGATTTGATATCAGCTGTTTGGTTCATCCCTACTGAGGAAATATACGTTATATTAGCTATTAGTTCATAAATAAGAAAGTAAGCAATACTAACTATTACAAAGATATTACAATGTACGAACCTACACATATTAAATTACAATAAAGTTGGAATACATGCAAAACATAATCTTTATTCAATTTGCTGAAGATGGGAGAAAAATGTAAAACTGGCTCACTCTCTCAATTCTCAAAACTGGCTTCATCGAATCAACAAACAAGTTCGGACTCAGCAGCCAATCATTTATCTGTATTATATGACGTCACAGCAGCCATTTAGTCAGATTCGCATTTCAAAATGCCATGTACTGGCCACTTGTCATAGAAAGCTGTCAATTGACACTCCAGCCTGAATAGAAAAATGGTGTTGGTCAATTGATTGTTAAGCTTGAGCTAAAATTCATTTATGATGATTTCTGCTATTTTACGCTTGGTTGCCTATCCGAACAGAAGCAAATAATACATTTTGGGAGATGTTCTTCAATGTTTTGGTAACCTGCGATACTTATCGCAGTTCTCGTCTTGTAAACGAGTTTCGTCAACAACTCTTCTACGGCGGTAAGACGAAAGACGCTATCTCATTTTGAAGGATTATCGCTTCTAATGATACATAAACGTCAAAAGAAAATAAACATTTCTTCAACAGAATAATGAATAGACGAGGTCATTCTATTATTTTCACATCACTGGCGTATTGCCACCTTTTAAGGAGAAAAGTTGCACTTCTTTTCGCCCCGAATCAAACTGATCTACTACGCCGCATCACTCTGTATATCTGTCAGGTTTAATCCTTTGCGCTCGAGGAGCATGTTTGAAATTTACGTTCTTTTCATGGAACAGTTACATTCCCCGTTCCTGTTCTTTAAAAATAGGTATTAATCTCATTATACCAAACATACATTTAGTGGTTTATGAAATTTGTTAAATGTTTTTTAATTAAAAAAAAACAGTTTTAGGTCGCCAACATACTTGGGGTGCTTGTTAATGTCTATTAAAGTTTGTGAGAGAATAACTTTTGAAACTCTAGAACATATTGTTCTCTTTCATTTCGAAGAACAGAGAAAAAAAATAACACGTCGTTATTTTGGTGACTTAAAAGTGCCAAAATGCAAAGGGTTAATACAATGTGTTGATACCCATGTGATGTCATACATTTAACCCTTTGCACTCCGTTGGCGCCGCTCAGGCGACAACATAACGACCCGTTCTTTTTGGTTCCCTGTTCTTTAAAATAAACGAGAGCAGCATGATCTTGTGTTTAAAAAACATCGATATTTTTTTCAAATCGTTCTTTTGCAGATCCAAAACAGATTAGGTTTCTTTTTTCTATAAGCATAACAAATTCTAGGGAAAAGAACATAAGGATGAATAACTGATCCGTAGAAAGAGCGGAAAACGCAAGGTGTTCTTGGAGTGCAAAGTGCTAAATGGAGTTAGATAAATAATACGTCGCTATTTTAGTGTCTTAAAGGCCCTACCCGAGTGCAAATGATAATAAAATATATTGATACCCATGTGATCTCTTACATTTAAATGGAGATGGATAAAGAACAAGCTAAAAGAACTGAACACTTTTTAATGGTCAAGAACATGCAGTTCTCGTTCAAAACGAAGAACTGGGAACAAAAGAACATGTCGTTGTTTCGGTGACTGAGAGTCACTACTCGAGTCCGAAGCAGTGGCGGCTCGTCCACTACAGCAAGTACAGCGGGGCTGCACCTAAATTCAGTATTTTAAAACTAAAATCAGATAGTATACTAATTTTTTTTAATGAAGATTAGAATTGAAAATGAAATTTCTACGGTAGTAAACAAAATCTTCAATAAATAGCAAGACTGTTACTGTAATGTACAATTCAGGAGGGGAAAAAACTCCATTCAATCAAAACTGCAGCCAAAATGCGAAATTCGAAATCGGCTGCATCGTTGCCATGGCAACCTCTACGTAGTATGGAGATTCCTCCCCCTGCCAATGCTCTGCATTTGTGAGAAGGTACAGCCGAAATGAATTTTCGTGTTTTAGCTGCACTTGAGATTCGATATGCTGATTGGCTTCGTGGATGAAACGCTGGGATGGGTGGGTGAAACGATAACTTACGAGAGAATATCTCCAAACGAAAATGGTTTTCGTGAAAAATTTACTGTGTGCTGTTGTTTTAGGACATGGTCCTACTGTTGTTTTGTTATTTAATTTATTATTAAAATGACCGATTTGCGTGTTTAAAAGAAAGGATTGCTTTAATTTAAGAAAAATAAGTAAGTGTTTTCTATTTTTTTCGCATGTTATCATTTTGTAAAAATTGAAAGGAAACTTTGATTTGAGTAATAAATAATAAAGAATCTCCCTTTATGTATGGGTTGTGGAAAATGGGGGGTTCACATGATTTCGGCTGCACTAACATGTTCGACCACGGGCCGTCACTGGTCCGAAGGGTCAAATCTCACAATAATCTGCGACTCTACCAATGCCCATTTTATCGTTTTCCATTTAGCAATTTCGTGGTCTGCTATCACGCATGAACCTGGGATCGTCATCAAGCGAACTGTTGTTCTTTTAATGAAACGAGCAATTAGAGCGTCGTGTGTGATGGAGGCGGACATATACGGCGACCATTAGTTTCGGTTCATCGCCCCCCCCCCCCCCCCCCCTTCTGGTGACAACAATGGAGCTGTTGGACGATTCCGAGAGGACCTCTTTTTTTTCCCCTTTTAAATTGCCTTTGTTCTTGGATCGCGGAAGATCGCCGAGTAATAAAAGTGGCCTGGATTCTGTGGTAAATGCCCTAAGTGGCGTGTGCACTGTGCAATGACACATGTATTTGTGGAGGAGATTTGATCGAGAAGTTTGGTGTTCATGTTTTTTTTTGTTGCTATGGAAACGTTTTTAATATCGGTTTGGGTACTTGTCCGCAAGGAGTCGTGACCTAAAGAGTGAGATTCTGCCAATCCTTATAATTCCATTTGGAATCAGAATGGGAATGGAGATAAATAACCTACTATCGTGTACTGTAGAGGAAAGTAGACCACGCCGACCATGTTGCCATTTATGCTTTTTACCGCAAGAGGTGGGGAGAAAGGGCATAATGAGGCAAATTTCCGCCAGAGAAGCAGCAGGCCGAGCAGGCGTGAGTACAAAATATTCACGAACTAAACCACTGTGTATTGTGGGAACTGATTTCCCCCATTTTTTTGTCTTTAACTTTATTGATATATATGCTGGATCGGAGCTCGGGACTTTTCGTATGGCAGCCGATGTTTTACCATTTGACTAAAATGATCACCAAGGGAGTGTTCATTTAGTACATCACTATTTTTAATCCTTTTTTACACACCCTCCCTCTTGTTACGTTAGCCTTCTGAATTAAAAAATATTTTAATTTATTAATGTACACAATTAAAAAAATATTTAATTAAGGGCTTTTATTAAAAAATATATTTTGAGTCTCAAGAAATTTTAAATTAAATTTATTTTAATTAATTTTATTTTAAATTAAAGGCCTCAATTAAAAAAATGTTTAATTTAAGGGTCTCAATTAAAAAAAAAAATATATTAATTAAGGTCTCAATTTATTTTTCCCACAGAATAGAATTCATTATGTCTCGCTGAAAAATTATTGTCTAGTAACTTTCCATCAGCATTCATTCATAATATCAGAGGTGAAAACGTCAAACATTATTATCTTCCCTTTTCTTGTTAATACACCTTACAAAAGCTCATCTGTCTGATAACACTTTCATCGAATATCTTACTACATCTGCAATTGTAATTGATAATGCAAGAGATACATGAAGATAACAGATTTGATTTATGATTCACATGTGGAGATTCGTACCTAACTGGAATATTAAGTGCCTAACACATAAGAATAAGATTAGCCGCGCACTGACAACTATCGTGCATGCAACTTGAGATATCCTTTCGTTCGCTACCAGGCTGATAGCTTCGAAAAGTAATCGACAATTTGTCAGTTTTGTATGGATTGTGTCTATTCGAAGTTCGGCGATTTTTCGCGTTCACTTTGACAATTGCGAAATCTGAGACCTGGCATGTCTGAGTTGAACCAATTAAACAATCGTCAGCAGTTGGTGTGTGAATTTTTAGTTGCTTTGTTTGCTTGTCTGCAAGTACAATTTTTCAAGAGCGGATAATGGTACTATAGCCAGTGGCATACACAAGTGGAGATAAAGGGGATCATAACCCTACTCATTGATTTATAGATGTCCGATTATTGATGTAATTACGTCTTTAAAATCGGCACGGGTACACCGGCAGTTAATCTACACCGAAAGAGTTGATATTTTAAAGTCCCATAACTCTAAGAGGAATCAACCTATGGAGATACATGACCTACCATCGTGCAGAGAAGATGACACATTTCGAACAGGCCGATTGTTAAACCCATCATTTGCTCTTTGGTCGCCATACTTGTATTCAGTTATGGAATTTCTTTCAAGAGCACTGATATCCTATTTCTGACTTTCACTCTTCTAGGCGCACATTTTAGAGGTGGCGTGCCATGGTTACCAAGCATGCAACTAAAATTGTAATGATTTTATATGTTCACACAATTGCCGAAGTATTTTATAAATTTGAGGAAAATCAGAAAACTTGGATTTGCAAAGGAAATTTTTCATACAAAGTTATTTTGCATGTATATAAGTTTTACACACAAGCTTGAAACTTCCACTCAAACGTGGGTATGCAGGATACGCAAGAAATTCCAATTCTTCTTGTATTTTTGTTCAATAAACATCAAACATTCCGCCATCTGACCTTTGTAGAACTTGAGAGCAGAGTTTCGATCAAACGCAGTGTACGATTCCACCAAATAATTCTACGTGGAATCATCCCATGTGGACAATTGACATACCATTGTGTAGATAGAGGAAGGTCGGCAGCGTCGACCAGGCTGATTTTTAAGCCGTTGCCCCTCTGATCTTTGTACCGCGTGGGGAGAAGGCCTTGGCTGGAGTATGCTCTTCCGCCCTATAACTCCACGGATAATCAGACTTTATGGATGAATGATACACCACTGTGTAGAGAAAAGAAGGTGGGCCGCTTCAACCATGTTGGACATTTATCCTTCCCCCTCTCTGAACTTTGTACCGCATGGGGACCAAAAGTATTCACGAACAAACCTTGCAGTACAGTGCGGCTTGTACCTACCCGAATTTTTTTTTTATTATAACAGTAATTAAATACAAAATGACATTAACAATCAATTACATTCCAAATCTGATATAGTACATTTTAATCCTTAGCTAGAGATTCCTGACTATAACCGCCACTCTCCGTTACAACCTACTTTGTGAAAGAACTCAAAGTTCATTAAACACGACACCTCAGAGTGCAGTATGTCAAGCAGCACCGTTGGGTTTGAATCCACCCCCTCGTGCCTTGTAGGGGGGGTCTCGCGAAATCTCCGCAGTTTGGAAATTCCTTTGCACAGGGGGGATCTTTCTCTCAACGGACAGGACGATATACGATACGCTGCCAACACCAGAGTCAGGAGAGTTGTTGTCAGAACGTGACGCCGATTTTATCCGATTTTCGCGGAAAAAAACAGCTACTTTGTTTTGTTGTTTGTCTGCCAGTTCGAGGTTTGGACACGGAGTCCCATTGAGTTTTCGTAGACGTCGTGCTTCGTCTGTGACTGTGGAGACTTTAGGAATAAATATTTGAGATTTTATCGTTATCTTTTCTACATCTTGTTTTGTTCTTTTTTGTGCTACGATTCGTAGATAGACAGTTTCGCGACTACAGGGCCTGATTGTCCATTAGGCATGTTAAACCCAGGCCTAGAGTCCCCGGCTTTAGGGACCCCAACTTTTATTTAATTGCACCAAAGTTGCCTATACTTTGAATTTTTTTTTTTTACTGATATTGGAATTTTTTATAACTCTTAATAATTATAACTGGTTTTTTTTTATAATTGTTTATAACTGTTTTTTTTTATAACTGTTATATAATTTCATTGTTTTTTAGATGAATAATATACGAAATATGGGATGTTTTTAATTCTTAGAGAATTTTTTTATGAGATGGGCCAATAAATGGCATTGTGCCTTTAATACTGAACTTTCAAAATCAGGCCCTGCGAGACTGCTGAAATCGTAAAGATATGCATGCACGGGCGAGAAACACTCGAGTTGTTAGTCTTCCACAAATATAATTTAAGCTGCAACTCAATTTAAGTGAGAAACAATACTAATTACTCTTGCGTTCGTGAACATAGTTGTTTGGCACACATTGTTCTTTACAAGGTAAAACATTTGAGTACGAATTACCATAATTAACTGCTCGAAGGGTGTTGCTAATCTGAGGAGTTGGAGGCCGAAGGACGGAGACCTCAATTGCCCGGAGTCATAAATCGACGTTAGGAGTTTTTGACACGTATGACGCAGTATCAAGGAGAAAAGCATGACTTTTACTCACATTTTCAGAATCGCGACAAAAATAGAAGACTCGCGATAAGGGGTATCGTAAGTTAGGAATTAAACATAAATCCATGCAGGACAGAAAATCTTTTCCCTTACATGTGCGTTATGCAATATATGGACGACCCCTCGTACGAACCTGCCAAATTTACCTACATTTACAATCACCGGCATAAAAACTATTTGAAAACTTTATTATAACGAATATAAAAACCAATGCAGACACCATTCCAAGATGGCTCCTTTAACAGACACGTAACCACATACGGATGTACCACATTCTGATATACAGCAAGCAACTCTTCTGCAATGTCCATCAGTTATAAATTGCCTGATCAGTCCGAACACGACACAGAGGCACCTGAGAGTGTTCGACGACCTCAAAAAAACCATCTTCCTTATGAGTTTAGTGCCCACGCACTGAGGAAGTAAAACGGAAGGGTCATCAATCTGCCATCGCCAAAAGAGGATATAGGATTGAGTTACACAGTTTTGTTCGAAGTGGACACTGGACTAGATATGGGCGGAAGGGCAACATTTACGTGTACCACAGGTGCCTTCGCACAACCCAACAAAAAAAGTCAGCATAAAACTTTCATCAAAATTGTCAAATTGAAGGTTTTATAAAGGATATTGAAACAAAAACTGCAGTTTTTTTAAAGTTTTTAATTTTCCTGCATTAAACTTTTAAAATATCTGCATTTTTCCTTCATGATTAAAAATTGAAGGTTTTTTGCAGTTTTTATGAAGGACATTAAAACAAAATCCTTTAATTTTATAGATCTTCAAAAAAAACTGCGGTTTTCCTGCATAAAACCTTCAATTTCAAAATTTTAATGAACGTTTTATGCTGACATTTTTTTGCTGGGAAGGCTGAGAAGGAAGCACATTTCTTAAGAAAAAAATCAAATATTTATCAAATATAGATTTTCACTTGAAACGTCTTAAAAATCACCTACATGGAGTATTAAGACCGAAACGTTATGTTACACCATTTGGAAGATCCATTCGTACATTATAACTGTGATAAATAGTACGATTGACATAAATTGGGCCTCGTTCGATTTCGATAGGAAATTAGGCGCGATATGTATTAAAACTTTAAATAAAAAAAACATATATGCGGTATGGATGGGGGCACTCACCTGCGGATGAAACAGTTTGTTTATGGTCGTTCTGTTGGCGACAAATCCATATTACTATATTCTGTTAAAATGACAACTGGTGATTAAAACTGTTTGTTGGCTGTTTTGCTGGTGTGTGAAAAAAAGACCTTAAGGTTAAAGTCATTGCCAGATTTTATTTTTTTATTTAAGGAGAGTTTAAATTTTTAGAACGAATTTAAATTTGAGATTATCAAATATTTAAAAGCATTGTATGTGGAGTAATATTTAATAATTAATTAATGAGTAATTTGCGAATTTATGTATTTTGTATACAGTCAAGATTTATAAGTCGAAGAATTTAAAGATAGAGATATATCCAAATAGATAAAATAGATATATCCAAATAGATACAATAAATATATACAAATAGATATAATATATATAGATATATAATCAAGTTTTTTTTATTATGATACTTATAAAAATCAAGTTTGGTTAATTATAACTTTATTTTAAATTCAATACTGCAATGTTATGTTTATTTAAATTTTAAATGGAAAATAAAACTTTTACATATCGAAACTTTCGAACACTGTTTATTCATAACATCGATGATTGATTCAAGAACAATCGATATTTTTTCCAGTATCATAAAAAAAAACTATATAGTTCATTCGATTGCTTTTGTCTCTTGTTATCGTTTGCAAGTCAAAGTTTATGCAATTAAACTCTACGTGGCAACATTTCATTTTAAAGTCAAAGGGGAAATAAAAAGAATCACTTTCACTTTTCGGATTCTAAACAATTGTTTTGCTTTTCCATTTAAATGCTTATTATCTTTAACAATTTCCTATTGTTTTTTTAAAAAAACTAGTCGAACTACAACTTTTTAAATCCTGTTATAGCAGTTTTCGAATTACGCTTTCATCTCAGCTTTTTTTAGGCATTGTTTTAGTGGCAACACCAATCCTGAAATAAAAGAAAGAAAAAGCAGAACCTTCGAATGTTTAGTCTAGCTAAGGAGACTAAATATCCAAAAGGTGATTGTAAAGTATTCGGTATTCCAATAAAAGTTTTACGGTCTGTCGTAAAGGCCAAGACGGTTTTCCTCAAAGTTTTCCGTTCATAAGAGATTATACTTTTTTACTCTATAACAGCGAAACACATATGCGTTTAGGTTAATTTGTTATTGTCTTAGGTAGTTCATTTTATAGTCAGGAATGAAATAAATTATATTTCTTATAAGTACTTATATAAGTTATTTTCTTATAAGTACTTATATAAGTTATTTTCTTATAAGTACTTATATAAGTTATTTTCTTATAAGTACTTATATAAGTTATTTTCTTATAAGTACTTATATAAGTTATTTTCTTATAAGTACTTATATAAGTTATTTTCTTATAAGTACTTATATAAGTTATTTTCTTATAACTACTTATATAAGTTATTTTCTTATAAGTACTTATATAAATTATTTTCTTATAAGTACTTATATAAGTTATTTTCTTATAAGTACTTATATAAGTTATTTTCTTATAAGTACTTATATAAGTTATTTTTATAAGTACTTATATAAGTTATTTTCTTATAAGTACTTATATAAGTTATTTTCTTATAAGTACTTATATAAGTTATTTTCTTATAAGTACTTATATAAGTTATTTTCTTAAAAGTACTTATATAAGTTATTTTCTTATAAGTACTTATATAAGTTATTTTTATAAGTACTTATATAAGTTATTTTCTTATAAGTACTTATATAAGTTATTTTCTTATAAGTACTTATATAAGTTATTTTCTTATAAGTACTTATATAAGTTATTTTCTTATAAGTACTTATATAAGTTATTTTCTTATAAGTACTTATATAAGTTATTTTCTTAAAAGTACTTATATAAGTTATTTTCTTAAAAGTACTTATATAAGTTATTTTCTTAAAAGTACTTATATAAGTTATTTTCTTATAAGTACTTATATAAGTTATTTTTATAAGTACTTATATAAGTTATTTTCTTATAAGTACTTATATAAGTTATTTTCTTATAAGTACTTATATAAGTTATTTTCTTATAAGTACTTATATAAGTTATTTTTCTTATTAAGTGTCAGAAGAAAAAAATACTCCCTTTAACAAAATTTAAATCCAACAACGATGTTATTCTTAAGAATACGATTTTTCTGAAATGAAGTGGCTTTCAGTTGTGAGTTTTAGGAAAATATTTAGTCCAAATCCCCTTAATTCTCTTCACGTGATGCGTGACGTAATAAGTGACGGACTCTTAACAAAAAAAATATGCTATCCCAGTCCTTATCTTTTTAATTTCGTCCCACCTTCGATTCGATTCGCCTTGGATTGTTCCTCTCGGGCACATCGCGAGCTCTGCAGTGTTAATAATAGTATAACAAAGATGCAGATATCCATAATCAATTAAATTTTTTATTCTAATTTATTATACTTTATGACTGCTGATTTCAAATTTACGACGCGCCAATTAATCTACGACTGCCTGTTAAAATAGGCATAGGCTCTAGTTACCAGGATTTAGAGGTAGTGGGCCCTTGGGCTGAATATGTGGTGCGCTCCCCCCCTCCCAACTCTTCGAGGGGAGTTGGGGGGGGGGGGCGCACCATAAACAAAGAAGAGAGGGGATCAGAATATTTTTGAAAAATATCTATTACAAAGCTTTCAATTCTATCTTATAAAATTTCAACGGTTTCCAGGAATCTCGAGGTGCAATGACATTCTGAAACCGATGAAAATTATACATTATTGCACTCGTCTTTGTATTACCCACATGTGGCTCTTAAGAAAAACAAAAATGTAAGAAAATAAAAATAACTGATTTTCGCTAAAAGTAAAACAATGACATTGTAATTATCACAAATTAAACATGTATTTTTAAAAAAACATAAAAGTATTAACTTTTCTCTCTCGTAAAAAGATTGTAGTATACTATTTTCATTAGGATTTGGATTATCATCTTTCTTTAATAATTTTTTTTCCGTAAGTTGACTCTTTTGTTTTTGGTGTGTGGTGCGAGCCCCTAGACTGCAGTCTATGCCTAAATTCGGCCCCGGCTCTAGTTAAATCAACGAACCGAAATGTGATAAACTCGGGGGAAAAACAAATAAATCTTCCTAATCAGAGTCTCTGATCAAAATTGCTTTACGCTGCGAATTCTACCCGCATAGCTGCCAACAGAATGCCTCTTTTAACAAGGAAACCGTCACTGGTTGGAATTGTAAGTCTGATTTATAGGGGTCCACAAACCTTATTTCTAAGAAAACGAATTTCTTGGTATTCGCAGATTTTTTTTTTCTGCATTTAGACTTCTCAGGTGTGCTGCGATTGTTCGGCTGCTGTGCCGTCGTAGCCCGACTGAAATGCGAAGTATAAACAGCATAAATCAGCTTGCGTGCTGCGCGAGTACGGTTACAGTTTTATTGCGTTCTTCGGAATTCCGTTGTGGAATATTGATCTGTTGGTTTTGTCGTTGGCGGAGGTTTATTTTGTAAATGGAAATAATTCATGGTTGGGCAATGGTTCGTGTTGGTTTTCGGGGGGAATTTATACAAATTAAAATATTTTTGTATTAAGGGAAATTCGTTCGAATTAAAAGTCGAATCCGGGCTGTAAATTTATTTATTTTCATTGCAAGAGAGTTTAACCCTTTGGGCTGGAGTGACGATTCTCAGTCACCAAAATAACGACCCGTTCTTTTGTTTCCCTGTTCTTTAAAATTAACGAGAAAAGCATGATCTTGTGTTTAGAACATCAATCTTTTTTTTAACTTGTTCTCTTGCAAATACAAAACATATTAGGATTTTTTTTCCCTTGATGAGTATAAAAAAAAAATCTGTGGAAAAGAACGTAAAGAGGAATAACTGTTCCATAGAAAGAACACAAATCGCAAAGTGTTCTTGGAGTGCAAAGGCTTAACCCTTTGGGCTGGAGGGACGATTCTCAGTCACCAAAATAACGACTTGTTTATTTCTTTCGTGTTCTTCAAAATAAGCGAGAACTACGTGTTCTTTTCGTTACCTTGTTCTTTATCTAAATCCATTTACAGCAGGACATCAACCTATTTTATTTTCCCGTTTTTGCATGTCGCCTTTAAATCACCGAAATAACGAGGCGTTATTTTATTTCTCTGTTATTCAGAATGAAAGGGAACAACCTATTCTTGAGTTAAAAAAGTTATTCTCGCACAAAATTTAGAAGAAATTATTTTTGTCATCTAGAAGCACCAAAAGTATGTGGGCGATCTAAAACTGTCTTCAGAATTGAAATTCTTCATAATCCCTGTTTTTTTTTAGTTTTTTCGATAACAAATGTCATCAACCATTAAATATATGGCATACTGAGATTAATATTCGGCAGCTTCAAGCATTACTTTTTATTTATTTTTTATAATTATCCACTCTTAAATATAGAGCTAAAGAACACAAACGAGATGTAACTGTTCTATAAAAATAACATAAATATCAAACAATCTTTCCCGAGCGCATACAGGATTAAGTTTGAAACAGATATAAAACAACGTTAAATACTTAGCACATATCAAAGACAACTAATTATTCTACTTATTTCATTTGGAGATCTTAAGGGGAGATAGTAGTTTTCAAAGGTGAAATTGGCTGGTATTTGACAATTATTTCGAACTTGAATAAAATAATAGGTTTTGCATATTTATAATTAAAATTTTTGGAACTTAAACTATTGAATGTTGGCTTTATTAAAATATTATTATAAATTAAATCAATTGCTTGGTTGTTTTTTAAAAATATATTTTGAAGTACAAGTCATTGCTAAAAATATGTTAAATAGAGTTCACCGTTAGATAGGTTACTTATTATTTAAACACACTAGAAACAAATTTATTTTTAAAATGTGAAGCTATATAATACTTCTATACTCCAAACCAAAAAAAAATTAAATATTTAATGAAAAGTATTTTTAAAAAAAATCAAAATTTTAATTTTTGAAAATTTGTTTTTTAATGATATAAAAATATTTTTTTATTGAAAAATATTGCGTTAAAAAACCTTTTTTTAGGTTTAGTGCATGCATATTTGATAGTTGAACATGTATAATAAATTTAAAGTGAATTGAAAGAAAACTTTTTTTGTAATCATGCGGATCCACATAAAAATGTGAAACTGAGAAAAAGAGGTTTAAAGATAGAATTGTATATAATTACCCATATTTCTTTACTTTCTTTTTCATCGCTGTGTGTTTAATTTTTGTCCAATTTTAATGCGGTTTGGCTTAAATAAATCCTAATAAAGCATATTATTTTTTAAAAATAATTTTAAAAAATCGTTTTTTTTTTAAAGTTTAAAACTACTATCTCCCCTTAAGAACACAATCAGTCCACAAACCACCATTTTTATTTTTCAAGAAATCAGCTTTCTCCACATTGCTATCAGTGGCGGCTGGTCCACTACCAGCAAGTACAGCCGGGCTGCACATAATTTTATTATATTTTAAAACTAAAATTATATATTTTACTAATTTTCTTAAATGAAGATTAGAATTGGAAATGGAGATTAAATTTCAACTCTTAAGTAATAAAAAATCTCCGATAAATAGCAAGCGTGTTTCCGTAATGCACAAATTCAGGAGAAGAAAAAACAAAAACTCCATTCAATCAAAATTGCAGCTAAAAAGCGAAGTTCGAAATCGGCTGCATCGTTGCCATGACAACCTTACGTAGTATGACTTCCCCAGCACGCTAAAATAGAGGATGTGACGACACAAACGTAGCGCAAAAGGATTTTTTCAAATTAGCTGTACTAGGGATTTCGAATAAATGATTGGTTCATTGCTGAATCGGCGAGGCGGGTGGAGGAAAACGATAATTTTGAAGAATCTCTCCAAACGGAAATAGTTTTCGATAAGTTTGCACGTGTGTTGTTGTTTCTTTACTTAAATTAATATTAAAATTGACCGATTCGCAAGTTTGATGGGAGGATTGATTTTATTTTCAAAAAATAAGTAAGTGTTGTCTATTATTTTTGCATGTTATCTTTCATAAAAGTTGAACGGAAACTTTGGTTTGAGTATTAAATTTTAAAGAATGTCCGTTCGTGTATGGTTGTGAAAAAGGGGGGAGTTACCGGCTGCACTAACATTTTTGACCACGGGCCGCCACTGATTGCTATATGTTGGTCTGTAATATTGTTTTCGGATATTCGATATCCACTAGGCTATTTGTATTGTTATAAAGCTTGTCGAGCTGTATACATTGATACCGATATCTAAAAAAGAGAACAAAGAAATGATTTTATCAGTTTGTATTTTCAGCCCTCCATTTATGTTTTTGGATTATTTTCATTCTTATTGATGCATTGAAAAAATCGCTTCAGAATGTTTTGTTAAAGTTCAAATTTATGATTATTTTTTGTTTTGGATTCATACGTGTTTACGATATACATATTTTGTTCTGATATTGTTTTCAGAAATGCTTATTTTATATAAATAGTATCGACTTTAAAGTTCAAAAAATTTATAAATAATAAGAATATAAGGGTCTGACCACTTGATTTTAACACAACAAAGAGCATAGTGGACGGAAAGTACGAAGTTGTTCCTCACATTGTTTTGTGGTTTAAAATATGGGCAAGTTAAAATATTATTTCCTCAAAAGTAGTATATAGTTTTTTATCTGAAAGAATATGGAAAATTTTGTCGTAAGCGTCTGTTTGATAAATGCAATATATTTTGTTATATTGGATGGTATAAATAGTTTTAGTGTATTCTTCAAAAATTTAAAATAAAGTTTATTTGATTTAAAACTGCATCGAAAAGTGTAAACGGGTATATATGTGGCTATATATGTGGCATATATATGTGGCTCTAATAAAATAAACGTGGTGAATTCAGCTTTCTCTAGAACTGGAATGGGAGCCGCACTATTTTTACCCATAAAAGTAATGCAAAATAGATTATGCCTCAAAATTCAAAACTTGACCACTATGTCCTTGTTGGTGGGACTTCATCATCGTGGTATAAAGTTGTTAAATAAAAAAAAAGTTGTTTTGAACATATTTTTTTTGCTTTCCGGTCCTCCTTAATAGTATCTACGATCAGGTTGCGTGATTTCGTTTTTGCAAAAAAAAAAAAAAATCCTTGAACCACGCCTCTGACTTTATATCTGTAGTCGAGCTCATTTTTCCTGCAGCATAGTTTTTATTTATTGTCAAAAAGCCTTCATTAACTGACACTAGATAACTTATGATAGGAGAACGTAAATACCCTGGATATATGAGTAAACACAGATAAAAAATAATCCAAGTTAAGTTTTAAAAATAACAAATTTATTCATTTTACTATTTTAGATGGGCGCGGGGTTACTCCAAAAGCGCCGGCCCTATGCCGTGGCACTCGTCGCACACTCCTAAGGGCATCCCAGCCCTTTTTATTTTCCCGTCTTTGACCTTTATGTTTTCTTTCAGGATCAGTTATCAATGATTTCGTTCTTTTTAGGGAACAGTTATCCCCATTTACGTGTTCTTTACTTAACACCTACTCCTGTTTCCGCCCTTTTCCATAAAAAAAATGTTGTAATCCAAAAATAATAATTTTTGAGTTTGAATAAGAGAACAAGATTAAAAAATATTGAGGTTCTTTTTAAAGTTCAAAAACATGCCATTTTCGTGCATTTTAAAGAACATGGAAATAAAAGAACTGATTGTTTATTTTCTGACCTTAGAGGTCACAGTGGAGTCCAAAAGGCTAATTTTATTTTGTTACAATGAACTTTCCGGACCTCCCAGGTTGAGAAAGCTTCTAAGCAACTTTCTGTTATAATTTTTTTTAATTAACATTCCCTTCTTTTTATTTCTATTTAAAAGTCATATTACAAGGTAAATAAAGGTTTATTTTTTTGTATATTATGTGTGTAAGTGCATTCACAAACTCCAATTCCCAGGATCTTGAACAAAAAAATTTAATTTATTTTAAAATACTGCTATTTTTTTAATTAAAATCTGTATATTTCGATTCCAAGTAATGTCGCTTTAGACTTGGGCGAACATTTTATGGTTCACGTAGTTTATGACAACCCCGAAGACAAGTTGGCTGAAGACTCGCTGAAGCTCAAAATTAATCTTTAAGATCCAGTTTCGCAAATGCTTTTGCATTTCTTTGAAATGTACGGTGGTTTAACGGCCCACCCTGGTAGTAGAGGAATTTACGGTAGTTTTTATCTTTCGAAGCTTACCTAAGGTAAACAGTTTTTACGCCGTTGAAATTGCTTGCCTAGATTCAATGGCATTACAATAATAAAGAATTTTCGGAGAATATTTGAAAATTTTATTTTAGTAATTGCTTAAAAATAACAAGTTCATCCACCTTTTGGAATTTTTTTAAACCTCTTATGTTTGTTTATGGCTTAATATTTTTGAGTTCGTGCGTCTATTAGAAAGATCGAGTGTTTTTAAACTTTACAGGTCAAACGCAGGTACCTTACTTTCCGACGGATTTGTCTAAAATAAACCTCGAAAAATCTAATTTCGGTATCTATATCAAAGGCGTTGTTTGATTTTGGTTATTTCCGAATTACTCAAAAATGGCGCTAACAAATTTCGTAAATTGTTTTAACAACATGATTTAGGTGCTCTTAGACAATTGATATGAATAAATCTCAGAACAAATTATTTAAACTTGTACACAATTCAACATTCAAAATGTGTTTTGTATATATTTTATATTATTAAGGCATTTTTTTGCATTAGCAGTGGATTCGTTATTTATACCACATAAAAAAACTATATAAAAATATTTAAATACTGAATTTGAGGCAAATCGATATATATTTTTAGCGATGTAACACCGCTTAACTATTTTTCCAAAACCATTATCAGTTTTGATAAAATTTGTTCCATTTTCACTCACTACTTATTTTTTTAAAATACCCAAGACATTCTCTGAAAAAAGTAAACACCTATATTTTACAAATCTCGTACGAACAGTGTGGTGCAACCAAACGATTCGCAAGTATCATCTGCGGCCGATATCGTTTTAATTTGCCGACTTTGCGTGTGTTGGAGTCGCCATCTGTATTATCCCCCTCTTTTACGGGTTACGAAAAAAAAAAAGAATCGAACATCTGCGAGCGATACCCCTAATACTAGTTGGAAAGTTATTATTATTTGGCAACGTACACCTTTTGTGCTTCACCGAAACAGCTGTTGTACTCCCGTAGGGGGCTCTTCGATGTCATCTGTTGCTTGAAGGTACAACGCGCGAACCTTCCTAAATTAATAAAATTCAGGAATTCATTTGCGGTTTCTTTTTTTACTTCCTGATGACAATCACGCGATTTCTTTATCTGTATATCGATGATGCGGTATCTTCGTAATCGACTATTCTAATACGACCATTCGTCAGTTCGTCTGTAAGTTTGTTACGCTGTCACAACCAAACGAGTTGTTCAATTTTTATTAATTTGACAGGTACGTTCAATTAAGTCATTAAAGTCAATAAAAAATTGGTTTTTTTTGGTCTACTGTTTCCAGAACTAGTAGTGGTAATGTTCGAGGCTGAAGGAATAAGAGGTTGTAGGCCCTATTCTTAATATCATGTAGTTTTATAACTTTGCTAGTTTCGTAGTAGAGACACACCTAGTACTAAATTTACAACTATTAAAAGTTTCGAAACTAGTATTAGTTAGTAAGCTAGTAATTACTTAAATATCTAATAACTAATAATATAAATAACTGATAATTTAAATAACTGATAACTAGTGATATAAATAACTATAATTATTCGTTATGTGAATAACAAATAGCTTGCAAAATTATACAACTAATAGCTAGTAGTTTTAATAACTAATAATTTAAATAACTAGTACTATCAATAACAAATAAATTAAATAAGTAATAACTATTGATATAAATAACTAATAATTAGTTATATGATAATAATTAGTAATGTGAACAACTAATAATTAATTATATGAATAACTCATAATTAGTTATATAAGAATAACTGATAATATGAATGACTAATAATTAGTTATCTGAATAACTAATAGATTTCAAAATTAAACAACTAATAACTAGTAGTTTCAATAAATAATAATTTAAATTACTAGTAATATAAATAACTAATAAATTAAATAATAACTAGTAATATAATTTACTAATAATTTAAATTACTAGTAATATAAATAACTAATAAATTAAATAATAACTAGTAATATAATTTACTAATAATTTAAATAAATAATAACTAGTGATATAAAGAAAAATTGACAACTGCAATATAAATGACTAATAACTATTAATATGATAGGTATCCTCAAAACAAATAACTATAGTAATAGTTTCATAACTAGATATGCAACTAATATTCGCTTTTTAATTAGATAACTAGTATTAAATTTATAATTAGTACTGTTTTATAACTAGCACTAGCATTCTAACTTTTCTTGAAAATACAAAAGCAGTTATATATCTATTCAAAAAGAAAAAAAAACTTAATTTGACTAAAATTAATTGTCATGCTGGTTTTTTAATTTTATATAATTTATTAATTGTGCACCCTCAATTCTTAATTTACAATATTTTTTATATTTCTAAAAAATTAGATTTAATCCGTTAATAAAAAAATTCCAAAATAAGTGTTAATTCTTAGGAAATAATATGATTTGACGATTATAATTTAATATTTGAAATTGCAATTGTTTAGAATTTCGTTCATTTGAAAATATTATTATTTCCAAATATAAATATTGGAAACACAGAATCTAAGTTTATTTTATATTTTGGATTTCGCCAAAACGTGTTATCAAAATATTTCCATCCTTCCAGTACTTTTAAGCTGTGAAAAGAAATTCATGAAAAATAAGGAATACCAAATAAAATAAGTTCATAATGTTTTCACGATTTTGCCGCATTGTTGCTTGAGAAAAATCGATTTTAACGTTTTTATATTTTGGGTCAGCGGATCATTTCAAAGCGCCGCACCTCGGCCATAAAAATCGGTTTGCTCACAAAAAAACATCCGGGATTCGAACGTAAAGCCGAAATCGTTTGCTATTCTCAACAAAGCCACCCTTTGATCAAACAAGACCTCTTCTGTGCAACGAAGGGGAAAAAATATCTTTTGATTTTTTATGGTTGCCAGATTATGTAAGAAAACTTCGAAGTTATGAGTTCTAGAAAAATAATATAAATAAACGCCCTTTTCGAAAAGTTTTCGTGCTCGCAATTTTCATATATTATCTTTGACGAAATAATGGAATTTGATAAAGTTCCAGAAGAAGGATCGTGCATAGTTGATTGTGTAGATCAGACAAAAAAAGATAGAGTACTCCAAATGCAAAAGCGGTAATATACAAATATTCGGAAAATGAGATTTTGGTATGAATAGTAAATTTATAACTTTGACTTCAATTTTAAATTACAATAAAGAAGCAAAATCCGTTATTTAATAATGAAACTTATAAAAAGAAGTCACTCATAAGCAAAAGTAGCTATATCCAGTAAACGTGATTTCTGATTGGTTGAAATGTGGAAGCTTTTGCTTCTTGAACAAAAAAGAAGATGGTGACGCGCCCAGTTGCAAACCAGTTAAATCTTCAATGAAGTTGCAAAACGAGTTACGTGAAAATTAGAATTAAAAAAAATATATGTGTAAATTATTAAGCAATCTGAGAACTTGCGCATTTTTGTAAATATTTTTTGTGTATTTTTTCTTCATTTTTACAATAATTTTTTCACGATTTACTCAAAAATGAATTTTTGGCATATAGCTGCTTTTGCAGCTAACAACACGATTGTACACAATCACACATTATATCTGTACCATTGCAGTACAACTTTTGATTTATTTTTATGAAACGGTTACATTAATTTCTGTTCTATTTCTAAAAAAATTTGTCTCTTCTAGATTTGAAATACAATAAGCTGTTTTGTAGTTGGGGACGACCGAACAAGTTTGCAAAAGTAAGACGTTTTTCAAATGCAGGAACTAGCTGTTCATGTTAACTTTGAAGAACAGGGAAATTATAGAGCCAGACCGTTAGTTTAGTTACCTAAGATTGTGCAGAAAAAAAAGCAAAGGGCTTAAATTCGAAATAATGCTCGTAGAAAAGTTGAATTAACTTTGAAATCAAACACACACACATAAAATTCTTCTACTTGCAGTTAGGCAGTCTTCTGTTTTGATTTATTTAACACCAAGTGTCTACGAACAATGGCATCAGGAATTTTATGTGCTACGCTCTCGTATTTTGTATTGTTAGATCGTGATCTAAGATTCATTTTTAATAGAATGCTTCACCAAGGAAATACAGCTTCTTTTTCGAACGCATTGCATTCTCACAATTTTGGTTTATGAGTTGCATCGGTATCCTCTCTACGTTTACTTAAATTTACGTAAGTTTTAATGCATAGGAAATCCTTAAAATTTATACGAAACCTAATCATTTGATTTAAATTAACAGAGAATAGAAGAAGAATTATCCATCAATTGAGAATAGAAGAAGAATTATTCATTTGCGATATTCTCACTAAAGAAAAAACATGTTATAACTTAAAGTTATTTTTTTTATTATCGAGTATTAACTAGGTTCCAATATATCCATTTCAAATTTGGAATTGTATGTCCATGGAACAAAGGGAATTTTTTTATCTTGAGGTAATGAAATGAAGCCAATAATTGTAATCGATTAGATAGCAGCAAGAGGGTGTCATGCTCTACTCACATTCATAAAATTAGTGTTTCTTACTTATTAATTAAAATAAACCTCTGCATTTTAACATATAGAACGTTATATCGTCAATTTCGAACGTTTGCTAAAGTGCTTTGATTGTGATGCACATGAGCAGTGGCCATATTGCTACTATAAAACTGGTTCAGTTACTTTAAAGAAATCAATTGAAAGTGTTAAAATAGGCACTTGACTTTTTTGTGTGCTTCGATGTTTGGAACACATCCATGCCATATCGAATGTTATATTGTCGGTTTCGAGCATTACAGTTAATCTAAATATTGCTAAAGCGTTTGTGATTCTACTGCACAAGTGCGGTATATAGTAACTATAAAACTAAGAACTGACATAGAAGTTCATTAAAGGCAATCAAATGAAAATATATGAACCGACAAATCCTTTTCCAATGTCTAGTACACGTATAGGCATAGAATTTAACAAAGCACGTCGTTATTTTGGTGTTTAAAAAGCAATACTCGAGCAAAGGTTTAATAAAATATGTTGATACTCAAGTGATGTCATGCTTTTAATTGGAGCTAAATAGAGAAAAAAAGCTAACGAAAGAAGAGTGTTCTATTTTGTTCAAGAGCATGCAGTTATCGTTCAATTTGGAGAACTGGGAACAGAAGAACAGGTCGTTATTTTGGTGACTGAGTATCACTTTTTTTTTATTTAAGAACATACAGTTATCGTTCAATTTGGAGAACTGGGAACAGAAGAACAGGTCGTTATTTTGGTGACTGAGTATCACTTTTTTTTTATTTAAGAACATACAGTTATCGTTCAATTTGGAGAACGGAACAGAAGAACAGGTCGTTATTTTGATGATTGAGTATCACTACTTTTTTTTTATTCAAGAACATGCAGTTATCGTTCAATTTGAAGAACTGGGAACATAAGAACAGGTCATTATTTTGGTGACTGAGAATCGCTACTTTTTTTTGTTCAAGAACATGCAGTTATCGTTCAATTTGAAGAACTGGGAACAGAAGAACAGGTCGTTATTCGGGTGACTAAGAATCGCTACTTTTTTTTTTATCAAGAAAATGCAGTTGTCGTACAATTTGAAGAACTGGGAGAAGAAGAACTGGTCGTTATTTTGGTAACTGAGAATTACTACTTTTTTTTGTTCAAGAGCATGCAGTTATCGTTCTATTTGGGGAACTGGGAACAGGTGACTGAAAGTTGCTGCTCGAGTCCAAAAGATTAACACCTTGCTTTAGCAGAAAAGAATAAAATAATTATCGAACGGGAAAAAGGGACGTACAGACACAGAAAGAAAAATAAATTTAGATCTCGAGAGAATAAAGAGAAAAACCGAAGAAAATCGAGAAGTGCACGTGTGTGGAGAGAAGTTCTTGGAAGCGGTAAATTATTTTCGGTTACCTCCACAGCAGAAAAAACTCTTTAACTGTGCAGTGAAGCGTGAAGCAGTTACAGCAAAAATAATATATTTTCGGAAATTGCGTAGGGAAAACACTCTTTTCAGAGAAGGGAATTGAAAATGAAGCCGTAATCTGCTTTGCATTAGTGTGATTATCCAAGATGGCCGTTTCGGGACTTCCTTTTTTTTTTTTTTAATGTTCCGATGTGTTCCTTGTCAATTTGGGAAGGGCCTTTCAGAGGTAGCCTGGGACAACGAAACATGTAGACCGCTAAATTGTTTTTATAATTTTCTAAAGCAAATGCATTTTTTACGCAATCTACATACGGGAACTTATGAATGTTTCAGTGACTTAGAATTTACATGATACAGTTAAAAAAAACGAAAAGTTTATTTTAAAATTAAAAATATTTTTAAACTTTTAACACTTTATTTTTAACTTAAAGTCGTTTTTTTTATAAAGATTATTTTATTTACCCTTTTTAGATTTTTATTTAGCAGAAGGCTTCGCCCCCATCATTTATTTACCAGAATACTCAAGTTTTTTGTTGACTTTTCCCACACGCTCCAGATATTACACTAAATAATCCGATTTCATAAATGCCAGAACAATATCATATTGCAGTTCTCACTAATTGCGAGATTCCATTTAAATAATAAAATCGCAGAAAATGATTACAAAATCCAGTTAACTGTTCATTTATTTAAAAAAAATGCGTTATCGATATTGCCAGTTTATTGAATTGTCTCGATAGTTGAATATCGGATAACCGAAAATTTTACATTCGATTTTAAGCGAAAACAATCCCTATCTAACAATGAAAATATTTTTAAATCGGGGAAAATGTTTATAGAAAAAAATTCGCATGCCCATCGGTTATATTGCAACATAAAAATAAGCCATCAAACAGTTATTTTTCACGTTAATCGTTCAACTTGTGCAACACTTGAGATGGCACCCCACTCACTGCACTTAGAAGATTCTTTTGGGGTAGATTGCAAATAGTCACCTCTCTCTGCAGCTTTAAACCTTATTTACTATTATGTTATTGAATTTAAAACTGTACACAGCTGTTTTACTTCAAAAGTTGTATTATCGGTGATAACGTGTGGCGCTTTTTTTTGCGTTTTGCTTAGTACCACCTACTAGTCATAGACTTCAAGAAAGTTGAAAATTTACCGGCCAGCAAGATTAGTTTTAGGTTTATGTGAGGGATTGCAGTTCTTAAAGTTCCTGTTGCCAATAATTCTTTTAAATTTAAAAGTTATATCATTAATATTCGGAGATTTTTAAAATACGAAACTAAATTTACACTGGATTACATGATATATTTAATTGAGACGCAAAAAGCAGCTATACGCACTTTCAATTTTTTTTTTTGAGTAATTAGCGAAAAACTGTGAAAAACTATTAAAAAATAAAACTATTAAAAACAAAACTAAAGTTAATAAAATAATGTGTTATTGCTGTAAGAATGAAAAAAACAATAAAAACAGCATTTCTTTTTTTTTTTACTAAAATGGGTCATTTCCAAATAACTTTTATTCAAAATTTTAATTTTCAGATCGCTTAGGAGATACTTCTTTTTAAAAATTTTTTTTATTAGTTGCTAACGATTTTTACTCTTTTATAATATTTTAAAATTGAAGCCGAATTGATAAAGCAGCTGACGATACCCAAACAATATTTTATTAGTTTTTTTATAACCTATTTTGCGTCAAGGTTATTCGTATAAAGTCCCTATATAACCTTTAAAAGCACTAACGCTCTCTCTCCAGAAGATCCTGTGTACCCTCCCTAGAATCTACACACGTTTTATTTTAAAGGGGCCCCTCTTGTCGCGGATACGGGTGCTTTCGACAAGTGTAACGACTTAAAAGCCGCAAACGTTACACGGCAATTCCATGGGAAACTCCCGCAAGTTAGACGCTACTTACTGCCACTACAAATGCGGTGACACGTTTTGTCATGGACAAGGAGTAGAAACAAGAGGAAACGGGCAATTGAGCGGCAAGGAAAGACTTTTCTCGGATGTGGGCCGTGACTTATGGCAGAAACACGGGACGGCATTTGTGACATATTGCCATGCAGCCCGTATAAGGAGTTGAAATTTCAACTGGGTATTTTTTTTTTAAAGGAGAAAGGGGGCTTTTTGCTGTGAGGGACCGTTTGGTAAATAGGACGTGAAGGGGGGGGGGGGGGGGACAATTTCTTCCATTTGTGTATGTGTCTATAATTTTGTTATTTTCTAGGAGGGTAAGTTTGTCAAAAGAAAATTTTCTATTGTTTTTAAAATATAAGGATCATTAAGTGTGATTGCATGTTAATAAATAATCCGAATAATATAATGGATTAAAAATTATTAATTAATAGTTTATCTCTTGTTAACTATTAATTTAAACAACTAAACGGGATTTTTTTTTAATAAATAATACACCTAACGCAGTTTTCATTGGCGTTTCCATGATGTAGTGTCGTTGGAGTAAGATTGTTAAATTAACATTTTCAATTAAAGAAAAATATATATAATAAAGGCTATTTAACATAAATGGATTTGAATAAATATTCCAATTACTATTGTCTAATCAAATGAATAATGTAGGTCTTGTAATTAAAACTAACTGGTAAATAGCTTTATTCTTCAAATTAATAATTAATGAATAATTTAGTTATTGTAGTTAAAACAACTAAACGGTAAATATCTTTATTCTTCAAATTAATAATTAAGAATTTAATAATTTAGTTATTGTAATTAAAACAACAAACGGTAAATATATTTATTCTTCAAATTAATAATTAAGAATTTAATAATTTAGTTATTGTAATTAAAACAACTAAACAGTAAATAGCTTTATTCTTCAAATTAATAATTTAGTTCTTGTAATTAAAACGACTAAACGGTAAATAGCTTTATTTTTAAAATTAATGATTAATTAATAATGTGGTTCTTGTAATTAAATGCTGAATAGCTTTATTTTTCGTGAAGCTAATTCCTGATTTAAATAAACCTATTTTTATTTATTGCGCGAATAAAAATAATAAGAAATGAGCAAAACTTCATCATACAATATTGTAGACTTTAAAAATATGACACTGAAATAATTTTAGTATTGTATATTATGTAGACGAATTAAAAAAAAATTGAAAAAAATAATAATAATAAATTGAGCTACAATGCCTATGGCATCTCCACTATAGACTACCAACGATGCATGGGTGTTGATGCAAAAATAGTCATACAATCAACCGAAGTCATAACGATAAAGTCTGTAGAGGAAACATGTATTTTTGCTTAGCTCGAGGGTTTATTCAAGCATTTATCGGTGTGCTCAGCTCTCCACTGAAGGGCCATGATAACGGAAAATATGGAAAGTTGACAGATAAAGGTTAAGGCCTTAAGATTGGTGCCAGCATATGATAAAAAAATACGGTGTTTGTATTATTTTTGTCTATTTACGTACAAAAATGTAGGGTGCGTAGAATTAAGTTGTCAGAGGCGTTGGCGTGGATAACGAAGGTTTAAATCCTACCCCTTTTGGATCGTTCGATATGAAATGAAACTCATAATTAGTATGATATATGTTATGCAGAAATCAGTGTATCTGCAGACTTACTAGGGATTCTGCAAAAAAAAGTTATTAGAAATTAAATTGATATTTTTAATTATAAATAAATGTGATGTTCTCTGAGTTAATTTAGGTGTTGAAGAAATAATTAAAATTTCCTTTCCATTTTTTTTGTTTGTTTGCTATTTACTTCACACAACACGATATTAAACCCATACATTAAAATGTAATCCCAATCAAAAGATAAATATTTCAAACTCAAACATTTTAAATTTAGAGCACACCTTCCCCCTCTTCTTTTTTACCGCCAACGATCGTCGTAACCCATTCTTAAAAACCCTTTCAAGATCAACCGCCAGCGACCGTACACAACCCTTAACCACAGACCACGGCCCCTTTACATTGTCTGTCCTCTCTCTCTCATCCACCGCCTTCAAGATACAACTCTCTCCTTTCGAACTTTTGAACAATTACCCGCCAAAAGAAACAACAAAAACTTCAAAAAAGACCACCACTCATAAAACAAACGATAAAAGGAAAGAAAAAACGCAAACGATAAAAAGAAAGCCCTGTTTACACCCGTGTTCCTTCAATTCTCAGTAAAAAGACGACAATAAAAAAAAAAGGAAAGGAATGTGGGGACCTTCGGGCACTGGGGCGGGCGTTGCACACCCCCTCTTCTAGTCACTCCCCCCCCCCCCTCTCGTACTCTCGTAGCTAGTTCCAGTTGCGGTGCCCTTTGAAGCGGATAAGAAGTTTTGGTTAGGAGGGAAGGGGAGGAATTCTGAGAATTTTGGACGTGAACGTAGTTGAGGGGGAGTACCTGTGGCGACCTCTGGTGGTGGGGGACCGTTATCTGGTTTGGACACTAAGCTAAATTAATATAAACACTGGAGCGAGGACTCCCGTTGAGCGACAATGTACTTTACCGCGTCGTGCGGACGCATACTATTCGGAATATATCTTGGCTATACGGAAGCCACAAATGTGTTTTTAAATATATGCGAAATAAATTTTTTTCTCTCAAAAAGGTGTACAAGTTAATATATTTTTAAATACAAATATTGACGACCAACAACAGGCTCAAGGCCCAACAAGGTTGGTCCATCTAGTACCTCTTAACTATCCCCCAATGCATATCTAACTTCTTCTTAAAATCCGTTACTCCTTTACAATTAACAATATTCACTGGCAAGTTGTTCCATTTGTCTATTACCCTATTATAGAAATAGTGTTTTCTCTCTTCCCGATTAAAATGAAATTTGTTTAACTTAAACCCATGGCGTCTCGTTCTATCACTCATATTAAAATCTAAACCCTCCACATCCCCTTGTTTGATAAATTTGAACAGTTGAATCAAATCACCCCTAACCCTTCTCTCTGCCAGAGTATACATATTCAAATTTCTCAATCTATCTTCATAATTCATGCCTGAAAACCCTTGAACCATTTTAGTAGCCCTGTGCTGAATTTTCTCTAACAATTCAATGTCTTTTTTAAGATGTGGTGACCAAAACTGTTCAGCATACTCAAGATGTGTTTAGTTCAAGATTAAGTTGACCAAAATTGTATTGCTTACTAAAGATGAGGCCTAACCAACAACCCCCTGTGCAATGGTTTTATGTTATTAAATCTTTGGATTTATATAAAACATTCCCAACATACAGAAAAAAATATTTGTTGATTAAAAAAAAACTTACTTTAAAAACGATTTTCTTTACTTTTGTATAAAATGTTGCTATTATATAAATGTATATTTAAATATAGTATGTAGCTAATATAAAAAATCAAAATTTTGATATCCAAAAACAAATTTATTTGTATTTTTTTAACTAGTAAAGGTATTCTTTTGTATTTATTTAAATACTACAAACTACTTTGTTTTAATTTTTTTTATTTCTTTTAGGGATTACTTTTACTTTAAAATGAGTTAATCTATAAAATAAATATAAAACAATTAAACAATAATAATTTTTGGCTATTATGACTAATTTTTTTCAAAGACCTGTTCAAGCTATTACTAAATGAATTACTTGGTTACTTATTTTAGAATAAGGTGAACAAATGCATCAAATTTCAGACCATTATATATGATTTGGGAGGGAACCAGACCCCCATTTTACTTTTCCTTTAAGCTCTAACTTTTTAATTGTAAACATCAAAGGGCTTATTACATCAATTACAAAACACTATTCCGTTCGTAACTTAACTATGCTGGACAGACTATCCTTGTTCTAGCAATTTATGTTGTAGGTGTGATCCTTCTGCCGAAAAATATAGTTATATATAAAAAAAAGCAAAGAAGACATCGGAATATAAAAAGGACAATGAACAAAACTTTCAATGAAATTTGACTATTCTAATACTGCTGTGAAATTAAACTGTTTTTACTTTTAAAATGTTGTGTATTTTGGTAATTTACTATCGGATGACGTAATGTCAGTATTAAGGAATAAAAAGTTCCAGATCGTCTGTGTTCATTAACCCAAGAATTTGGCGAGGAAATAGTTCAATCTCTAAGGGAAGGAAGATAAGAAAGTGTATTATGAATGATGTGTGTTGAACAATTTGCCGAAAAGGCAGCGATAAGGTGTCTCAAATACGATGGCTTTGATTCGTACTCATTTCTTGCTTGTTTTTAAGGCAGCGGATGAATTATTTTTTAGCCAATCAGCCATTGATATGTGCGTGTGAGCTTTTTTACAGATCATATCTTTCGCTTTAAGGTAGACCCCCAGTTTCGTGTTTTATAACATACTCGCCAAACCCTGAACGTTGATGTAGATGGCGCCACGATGATAATTAATAATTGTTTAACAGTTAATAGATTGCTTAGTATTTTAAAGTTCTAGAATATCTACAATTCACTCTTTTTCAAATGACACATTGATAATAAAAAAATAGTTATATACTTTAAGTGAAATGAATCTTACAACAAAATATCGTCTTTTGTATTAAAAAAATATATATAATTTTATTCTCTCGTCTTTTCACTTTATTCAATGCTGTGAAAATATAAATCTTGACGTATGCGTCCTACTAATCCCCATACTTTTCCTTCCAACAGCCGTGTCCGACCTCAACACAACCGCTCGCCTTCTGCGCTCGGAGAAGCCCTTCCTCACCGAGCACGAGCAGAGCACGCAACTCTTCCTCCCCTCCACTCGCCCCCCGTGCGTCGACCACCTCTATGGATTGGCCTGCGCGACCCCCGTCCCCCTCATGTGCACCATCGACAGGTATCGAACCGACGGACTCTCCGCCTCCGATCTCTTCATGGTGACGCCCGTCCTTGGAGGTGGGGAGGGGAAGAAGCGGAGGAGGAGGCTACTGGAGATAGAGACGAGGAAGGTGAGGAATTATTATGTTATTTATGTTATTTTTGTTATTATATGTTATTATACGTTATTTATGTTATTATATGTTATTTATGTTATTATATGTTATTTATGGTATTTTATGTTATTTTTGTTATTTTTGTTATTATATGTTATTTATGTTATTATATGTTATTATATGTTATTTTTGTTATTATATGTTATTTTTGTTATTATATGTTATTTATGTTATTATATGTCATTTATGTTATTATATGCTATTTATGTTATTATATGTTATTTATGTTATTATTTGTCATTTATGTTATTATATGTTATTTATGTTATTATATGTTATTTATGTTATTATATGTTATTTATGTTATTATATGTTGTTTTTGAAAAAAATATTTACTTCCCTTGGGACTGGAGTGGCGACTCACCAAAATAACGACCTGTTCTTTTCGCTGTTCTTTAAATTGCTGATAAGTACTTGTTCTTGAGCGTAGAAAACTGTTCCTTTCGTTAGCTTGTTCTTTGTCTAACAATATTGAACTATTCGAAGTCGAGAGGTGACTCTCGACCACCAGAAGAACGATCTGTTCTTTTGTTTATTTTTCTTCAAAGTGAACGAGAACTGTATGTTCTTGAACATAATAAACTATTTTCTTTGGTTAGTTTTCTCTTGATCTAACTCTATTTAAAAGTATCGCATCACTTGGGTATCGACGCATTTTATTTACCCATTGGTCACCTTTAAGTCACCAAAATAACGACATGTTATTCCCCCCTATCAGTTCTTTTGGTGTTTAAAAAGTTATTATCTCGCAAACTTTAATAGAAATTATTTTTGTCATATAGAAGCAACAAGTATGTGGGTGATCTGAATCTTTCTTCGGATTGAAATTCCACACAACCCCTGATTTTTTTTAAACCTTTGACAAATGTCATAAACCACTAAATAACTGTTTGGTATACTGATATTAATATTGGGGCTTCACGCGTAACTTTTATACAGTAGACTCTCGATAACTCGAACTTCGATAACTCGAATTTTTCGATATCTCGAAAAAAATCTATTTCCCTGCACCTTCATTACTTATTTAATGTAATTTTATCTCTTTAATTCGAAGTTTTTCGTCGTTATTTTCAATAACTGGAAGTTTCCTCACAACTCAAAATTTTGTTTTCCTCTCAAAACTAATGATTTTGAAGAACCTTTAGCATATATGTAATTGCCACGTTCTTCTTTATCAGTTATCTTTCTTATTGTGCGTTATTGAAAGGGTATACTTACAATGGATTCCTACCTGTGCCTCACCCTTTTGTTTGAATGTCGCCAGACTCGATTCCCTTAGCTGTACCCCCTCTTCTTTAACGTAGAGTCAGTCCAACAAGGAAGATTAATGATTTATCGTCCCTCAAGCCAGCTGGTGTTTTCGGTAAAGTGCGAGTCACTTTCTTGGAACATTACCGACCGTCCAGAAAGCAACTCACTTAAAATATGAAGACGACACTCGACCCCTTTTCATTTTTGTTTAGGCAATGCACTCTCTATAGCAGCATTTGATGAGAGATCGCTCTCAGAAGAAGAATGAAAATTAAGAATGCTAACCTCCTCCAAAGATAACTTTGTAAGAGGCTCTATCTTCGATAAAATCTATGCGTGCATTCATTGAATCCAGGCCGGAAATGAAAACATCAGAGACATTTCAAGCAATCTTGCATTTGGAAAATATAATTGATTTCGAAAAAAATAAAAATAGTACTCACCAAACTATTTTGGATAGATATGTTAAATAAAGTCGTGTAAGTATACTAGTATTTTTTTTTTTATCAAAACAGCTTTTTTATATGATTTTCGATAACTCGAATTTTCGATATCTCGAATTTTTATACGCTTCCCTTCTAGTTCGAGATAACGAGAGTTGTCTGTATTTTTATAATTATCCACACTAAACGTGAAAAGAACACTCAAGAATAACTGAAAAAAACAAACAGGAAAGGGGGTATTTAACTGTTTCATAAAAAGAACGTAAATATTAAACATGTTCATTGAGTGCAAGAGTTAAAAGTATGTGTCCGCTCATCCAACGGCCAGGATCGCCCTCAGCAGACGCCGTGCCCGTTGCACCCAAAGCAAACGAAAAAAGCTTGTTAAATGTTTAGTCAGAGCATTTAAAGACTATTTATAAAACAATTTGCTAAATAAACTTGTACTTACTTTTTCACATTTTGTATAGATACTTTTATTACGTTTTGACAATGAGTACACAGTTTCTCTTATAGGATTTACGTAAAGAGATAAACTCGTTTAACAAATATTTCAATTAAAACCAATATTATTTTTATTCCCTCTTTTCTTCTCTTCAAGTAATAAGTGTTTTGTTTTAGTGACCAGAATAAAAATGCAGCAATGGCGAACTTTCCTTTCGAAATTTCAATTAATTGTTTTCCTTGTCATTTATGTACTTTTCTTGTTAAAACCTTTGCAAAACATTCTAATCTAATTAAATTGTAAATAAGAAAGTTATTTTATAAATTTTCAAGTGAATTAAGTGCATACTTCCTAACGCGGGGCCCCCATCCAAAGTGCTGAGCCCAGTGCAAAGACGCTTTTAGAACACCGTTAAGGAATATCCTTGCGCCTGTTTTGAATCCTGTTAGTAATTGATAATATTGCTTCTAGATGGCAGCACTGAAGTAATGATTTTTTTCAATGAGCAGACCAAATGCAAAAGCAGCTGTATACACTTTAAACTTTTTCGAAGAAATCACAAAAAATGTTCGAAACTTAACTAATGTTAATACAATAATAATATTTTGTTAAAATAAAGAAAAAAAATTAACAATATTTCATTAAAATGTGTATGTTCTCAGATTACTGAATAATTTATAACCTAAATTTTAATTTTCTCATAACTTGTTTTGTAATTGGAATAAGGATTTAATTGGTTCTGCAAATGTATTTACCACCTTTTAGTTTTATTTCAAGAAGCAAAATAAGTCATATCAATATTCTAACCAATCAGAAATCACAATTCGCGGTCGTTTACGTTTGCTGGATATAACTGCTTTTGCATCTGTATACTTCTTAATTAGCGTGGATATAGCTGCTTTTTCTTCTATGCTTCTAAGTGCTTTCTATTTATTTTTTTAATTTATTAAGTTAATTTATTATTAATTTTTAAAATATAATATTTTATTATGACCATATTTATTTTCAGAATAGAATTTTCCCATTACTTCTCTTTCCACAATTGGTTAAAAATAGGTACTTTTTTAAAACCTGCCATCAAAATCTTAAGAAATATATTGTTCTCTTTTTCACAGCCCGCCAACTTTAGTCTTGTTGTCACAAACCAAGATCGCATAGAGTCTGGCTCCGCTTCCCTTCCTTCCATGGTGCTGCCATCTAGGGGCTACATCCTGAAACAGAACGAGAGCCTGGAACTCGAGCGTCTCCCCTCTCCCGAAGAACAGGCCATGCTGGTGTCGCTCGAGTACCCGTCTACTATAATACCCGTGGACACCAGCGGGAAGAGCTTCAGCAGGATGTCTCTCATGAGAAGGTCTCTCATTCATGTAAGTAGATTCGTCTGTTATAATTATCTATAATATCCACTGAACTACTAATATCTTAGTTTCATGGTATAACGATATTTGAAGTATCGTGTCATTAAATTATTATTAGAATCTAGTGTTGAGATCGCTTTGTGTCTCGAATTTTATCTCAATTGGCTGTTGTAATATCTGTAAAACCTACTATACTGAGAGACTACATGACTAGACCCTGAAGCAAAGAGCCAAAGATTATCTTTGCTTCAGGGCTTAGCTGTACAAATCTTTGGCTCTGATTGGCTAACCAATTTATTCGGCTGTCCAGCCCTGGGGCATTCAGCGACGATGTTGGCCGGGGATGACTTGTCGGTCGCCGCGAAAGCAACCCTGCTCAGTTTCAATTAAATTATTAATTTCAATGTTCAGTTTTATTTGCTATTTAGACTCTGACTGGAGATTCGCTAGATTTACCAATTCACTTTCCCTTATTTTACTTTATTGAGATTGCTAAATTGTTACATTATATTTGATAGTTTCCAATTTTACACGCTTCACCACAATAGGTGGTGGATATACTACAATATATATTTATTTATTGGAAACAAGGATAAAAGATCAACAGTAACATAATTTGAACATATATACACTACCCTCAATCTAGGGTTAAATTATACATTTTCAGAGAATCGCCACTAGGACATGATGACTCATCTGTAACGTTGAAATTATAATAAGGTGGGTGACCTAGCCCCACACTGGCCGGGGTAACACTGTCCTCTCCAACCGCCGCCGCATAATTAGCGCCACTCCCTGGAGTGCCGCGGCATCGTTAAGGACTGTTTTGAGAGAGTTCAGTTGTCTGTAGTATTTCGTTCGTATTTGATCGTGTTCGCCGCACCTCATTAGTACATGATGTCTTGTTCCAATTGCTCCACATTCGCACTTGTTGTCTTTGTCGAAAAATCTAGATTGATACGCGGGGAACGCCCCGTGCCCCGTCATGGCTTGAGTAACGTAAAAATTTTCAAAGTTTAGATACTTTTTGACACTAACTTTGGGAACTATTCTATATAAGGGACGTCCTTTTACCGAGAGATCCCATCTTGACTGCCAGGAATTCATTTGCTCCTTTTTCATTAAGTTTTTGAGTTGTGTTTTTGACCATTTTGTATGTATGTCGACTCTATCTCGTTTAGTGGCTGTTTTGGCTTGGAGGTCTGCTTCTTCATTCCCCCAGAGGCCGACGTGAGCTTTTGTCCAATATAATTTAATTGACTGTTTCTTGTTTAATTCAACTATTAATTTCCTTATCTGATTTACTAAGTTGTTATCCGTTTGGAAACTGCATATTTTTTGAACCGAAGACTTTGAGTCAGATATAATATTGACAGTTTTCTCATTTTGATAGTGTCCTTTAATTGTTGTCAGTGATTTCCATATTGCTATCAACTCAGCTGTGTAGACGGTGGAGTTGTCCGATAGTCTATATTCCTCTTTATCAATTATTCGTTGACTTTTAGTGATTATTAATCCACTTCCGATGGTACCGTCGATTTTAGATCCATCAGTGTATATATCTAATGTTATGTTTTTAGATTTATTTTCCTTCCATTGTTCTGATTGGCTAAAAGTAATTCGCTGCCTTTAAAAATAAATGTGCATTAATAACTATGCATTAAAGTCGTTATATTTGGCGTGTATCGCCACCTTTTCGCAAACTATTTAATACACGTCATTTAGAATACACTTTCTTATCTTTCTTCCTTTAGATATTGAATTATTTTCTCGCCAAATTCAATGATTGATGTACTGTACATCAAAGACCTGGAGCTTTTTATTTGTTAAAATTGATATTACGTCATCTGATAGTTAGTTAACCAAAATGTAAAAGTAAAAATAGTTTAATTTCACTATAGTATTATGAACAATATTCGAATTCCATTGAAAGTTTTGTTTATCGTCCATTATATTGGATGTATTTTCTTTGCTCTTTTGATAACTATATTTTTCGACGGAAGGATCATCTCTACAGCATAAATGCTTAGGATCATGATAGGTTGTCCCCAAGTATAGTAATTAAAATAGATTGACATATCTATCCCCCTGCCAATGCCCAAAACAAGTTGACAAGATTTTTTTATAGAAATTACTAATTAAAAATTAACATATTTTTAACAATTATGTAGAACACGCTTTAGAACATAATTGAGCATTAAAATTTCAAATAAATTTAAAAAGCATTTATTGCATGCCTTATTCAATAAGCAATTGCATATTTATTGATCTCTATTTAAAGACCTACTCTCTGAGAGATCAATTTTTTATAAAACTACAAAGGGTCTTCTTATAGGTTTAATCGGATTAAAAAAATCTATTTTATTTTAAAACCGTGTGATAAACCTGGTAGTCAAGGCAATGGTCTCTAGTTTGTGTTCCGATTTTGCTAATCCAAGATCCACTTTGTAAAAAATTGGTGCAAATTACATTTATAGTAGTCATTACTATAGTTTTCGTGTTGAAGTTCTTGTGTTGTCTTCGTCATCTGACCGTGGTTCAAACTTAAAAGTGTGTTCCTGCATCATTTTTTCTGAATGAATGCCGAACAGTCACCAATTGCTCTTTGTGTAGCTTTAATGTGACGTTAATCCATCCAAATTGTCAACGATTTTTTTTTCTAAATAGAACTAATATACAATTGTTGATCCCATAATGACCAATGTAGAGGGATATTTGATGTGGAAGACAGTAAGTCACAAAAAGTAAATTTTACAGGGGAAGCATTTGTTCTCCAGGCCAAATATCGTGGACTACATGCAAGTGCCATCTTCCGTCGCTCGTAAACACTAAACCATTTTGCCGATTGACTTACGGTTTATTCCATTCCATTGGCTTGAGCGTTTACTGTTTATTCCGTGAAAAAAAACGAAAAACTAGAAATTTGTGACTTACTGTCTTTCCCCATGTCAGCCCCTCAATTGTGGTATAGGAAACTTAAACAGATTAAAAAAGTAGGTTCAAGACAAAAAAAATTCGAAAAGCGTGTAAAGATCTAGAGCTTGCGGAAAACGCAAGAAGAAGCAGGCGTGCGTACAAACTATTCACCTACCAAACCTTACTGTACAGTAGAAACAATGCCTATACGATGTCTTAATTAAGTTTGTACATCTTATGTGTGTCACTTTATTACCTGTAACACTCAAATTGATCTCCACAGGTGGACTTCGTGATCAAGCACAGAAAGTCCAAGAAAAAGCGATCGAAGCGCCGCCACACCTTCTGCGAGGGACAGAACCGCGAACTGGAGCAGGCGATCCGGAACGTGACCAACACCTCCTGTCAGACGGACGACACGACGCTCGACACCACCGCCTCCTCCACCTCCACGCTCATGAGGATGTCGATGAGGAGGCGGTCCAGGTCTGTCCAGGACAACTCCAGGCGCCTGGCCCTGGACGAGCTGGAGGCGATGGGCCAGGAGGAGAAGGACTCGGCCACAGAGGAGGACAAGGGAGCCACACCCACAAAGGTATGAAACCTCGTTAATTGTTATTGTAAAATATTCAGACTGGTTGTATCGGGGAAGGTACGAGAAACGTTTTGCGCGTGTTGCAGAAGGTGTATGGGCACTAGGGTACAGAAATGACGTAACCAAATACACAACTTACACATATTCACGTATTACAAAGCTTACATGCTCAACTTATGTATGCTGCAGCCAGTGGGGGTGTCACTATGGAGACGGACACGTTCCAGCAAAGGATTGGGTGGGGATTGGGGCACTAGGGTACAGAAATGACGTAACCGAATACACAACTTACACTTATTCACGTATTACAAAGCTTACATGCTCAACTTACGTATGCTGCAGCCAGTGGGGGTGTCACTATGGAGACGGACACGTTCCAGCAAAGGATTGGGCGGGGATTGGGGCACTAGGGTACAGAAATGACGTAACCGAATACACAACTTACACTTATTCACGTATTACAAAGCTTACATGCTCAACTTACGTATGCTGCAGCCAGTGAGGGTGTCACTATGGAGACGGACACGTTCCAGCAAAGGGTTAGGCGGGGATTTGACATCCCACTGTCTTCCCGCCATTTCTGGACCCCGTGTCGAACGTGGGTTCGCCATTGCCGAGCAGCCGTCAAATATCTGCAATAAATTACACACTCGTATGATGACGTTCTCATATTTAAGTTACCGTACTTTCTCAAAAATGAGCAGTGGGTTTTAATATTCCTAATCTTAGCTTCTGTTCAAGCCATCTTAACAAAGCGACCTGACACACTTAAAATAGGTATTCAGAAGATGGCTTTCCACATTACTTGATGTAGATTGCTTAAATGGAAACTGAGTTATTACAACTCCATTATTTTACTTTATATTCTTTTGGCACACGTTTTTAACATTTCTTCTGTTTATAACTTCTTCACATCGTCCTGGTAGTAAAACGGAGAACGTATTGGGCTGCGATCCCCGACGACCTGGGTTCGATCTCCGACAAGTCTTAGTTGTCATTGTCGATATTTATTGAAAGAGATTAATGAAGGCAGCCTGTGTTGGCTAGCATCTGCTCTTTTTATTCATTTTTACCCATTGTGCTTATTTTTGAGTACATATATTTTTCAAAATTGAAACTTATATATTCAGAACTATGAAAATCATCGAATATACTCAAATGAGTACATTTTACGTGTGTTTGAATACCTATTTTTAACAATGTACTTTATCTTTAAAGTTAACTCTATTTCGCTTATCATGTGAAGTGACACACTCCAATACCGAATCCTTCTTCTTCCCCCCCTCCCCCCCAGAGCTTCGTCACCTCCTCCAAGAAATCCCTCCGCAGCCTGGCGCAGGGCTTCAACTCCTCCTTGTCCGCTGCCATCTCCGCCGTCAAGATGCGTGGCTCCTCCAGGAAACAGGACGACGGCCGCTCCTCCAGCGGGAACTGGTCCGCCTCCAGCTCCACCAGGGCGTCCGTGGACTCGTCAGATCACCCCGCGGCGACCCTGTGCAGCCCCTCGAGGAGCTCGCTGGGAAAAGACTCGCTTCTGTCGGATGCTACTCAGCAGGATCCGCACAACAGGTGAGTGCTGTTCGAATAGATGATAAATACTCTCAGAAAATAGAACTGTCATTTTTGAGAATTCTGCGATTGTCATAACTACTTTCGTTATATAACTATATTAACATTCGTTATATAACTACATTAACATTCGTTATATAACTACATTAACATTCGTTATATAACTACATTAACATTCGTTACATAACTACATTAATATTCGTTACATAACTACATTAACATTCGTTATATAACTACATTAACATTCGTTATATAACTACATTAACATTCGTTATATAACTACATTAACATTCGTTATATAACTACATTAACATTCGTTATATAACTACATTAACATTCGTTATATAACTACATTAACATTCGTTATATAACTACATTAACATTCGTTATATAACTACATTAACATTCGTTATATAACTACATTAACATTCGTTATATAACTACATTAACATTCGTTATATAACTATATTAACATTCGTTATATAACTATATTAACATTCGTTATATAACTACATTAACATTCGTTATATAACTACATTAACATTCGTTACATTAACATTCGTTACATTAAACATTCGTTACATTAACATTCGTTACATTAACATTCGTTACATTAACATTCGTTACATTAACATTCGTTACATTACTACATTAAAATTCGTTATATAACTACATTAACATTCGTTACATTAACATTCGTTACATTAACATTCGTTACATTAACATTCGTTACATTAACATTCGTTACATTAACATTCGTTACATTAACATTCGTTACATTAACATTCGTTACATTACTACATTAAAATTCGTTATATAACTACATTAACATTCGTTACATTAACATTCGTTACATTACTACATTAAAATTCGTTATATAACTACATTAACATTCGTTATATAACTACATTAACATTCGTTATTATATAACTACATTAACATTCGTTATATAACTACATTAACATTCGTTATATAACTACATTAACATTCGTTATATAACTACATTAACATTCGTTATACAGTAGACGCTCGTTTTTACGAACTCGTAAGGAACAACCAAATTGTTCGCATAATCGAAAGTTCGTAAAATAGAATATCATAAGAAGTAGATAAATTTTATGCTTATTTTTATTAAACTGTCTTCTCTTTATAAATGAAGCATTATTTAGATTTATATTAGGAAATAAAGTTATATATGTTATTTTATATAAGAAACAATTGTAAACTAAAATAGTTAAATAAAAAATAAAAAGTATACCTTTACTGATGAAAAATAAAGCATCAGAATAATCGTTAGTTTTTCTGTTTTAAAACAACATTTTGAAAAATACATGTTTTCATTTTATCGATGTTTGAAAGTATTTCACTATTGTCCTCCTCAAAAGAAGGCTACTCTTGATAACCATTCAGTTTCTTGAAGCTCAACCCGTGTCTGGATTTAAATTTTTGCAGCCAACCGTCCGATGCCTTGAAGTATTTGATGTTGACCATTAAAACAAAGTTTAATTGTTCCTTAAGCACATTTCATTAAATGGAATGTTCGTTCCTATAATTTGCTCATTCAAGCAAGCAAAGTTTTTTTCAGTTTGGGATATTTTGCTGCTCTAAAATATTTTAGAGAGGGGCACTCTTGCTGGTTTTGTTGCATATCCAACGATTTTTTCTCTTGCTCTTAAAATTATCTAAAGGCTATTCTTTGGAATTCCATATTTCTTAGAGATTTCTGTCTTGCTTAAAATTTTCTCTTCTACTTCTTTTAAAATTTTCTTTTTTGCCTCAGCAGATAAACTAGTGCGTTTCTTCAACTGCGACATGACTAAATTTCCTCAACTAAAACTGGCTCCAACTCCCTCTGAACTCACACGAAACTTCAGACAATGAGGGTTCAGATGAAACTAACCAGCTACAAAACATAATCTTATAACAAAGCACCCCCTTTCCCCGCTCGACATTGACACACGCTTATTGAATGTAAGAGAGGGGTAAAGATTGACGTCGAACTGCCGCTCTCCAATCACATGCTTGCTACCCACCTGCTGTTGGCCGCTGAAAATTTTCTCAGAATGATCTTGAAATGTTTGTATGTGTTCCATTGTTACTCCCTAAATATATAAGCTTTTAAACTTTGTCTGATGTCAGGTAAACGCTCGCAAAGTATGAAAATGAGTTGCAAAAAGAGATTTTTCAAAATTTTAGTTCGTAAATGGGAATTAAAAATATCATTATACTTATGGGACCATGTTCGGGACCAGACACTAGTTCGTAAAATAGTAAGTGTTCGTAAATTAGAGGTTCGTAAAAACGAGCGTCTACTGTATAACTACATTATCACATTGAATCATGTGACTTTTTGACTTTAATCTGAATTTCATTTTCCAGATCCAGAGACGACATCCTCCCCATCCAGATGCTGTCTCATTCTCCAGTGAAGAAGAAGAAATTCGCCCACATGGGCCTTCCGTGGGAGACGAATCGGAATCGCACCTCGAACACCCCGACCCCGGAGCTCGCCTCGAACGGCACGCCGCTCGTCCGATCGCCATACGCTGGACGACGCGGCGTCAGCGACGACGGCGACTCTTCGGTCTACTCAGTCGACACCGACGGCTACTACACCTCCATGCACACCGACAGCGGCCTCTGGTGCAACGCCGTTCCGGACCTCAAATCCGAAGACGTCCTGGCAGACCTAGCAGCATTCAGGCAACGGAAAGAATCGCAGAGCTCCGTCAGCACCAACGACAACAGCAGCATCAACAGCTTCTTGTCGAAATCGGCAACCGAATGCTCGTCCAACAGCGATAGTTTCAAGCTGAATTCGTGCCCGCAGCCGCCGGTGCGCGTGTCCAGCTGCAAGAATGACGCCGCCGCCGAACATCCCGCACACGCAAGAACCGACGCCGTCGCCGACGTTCCCACGCCGGAGTTGGACGACAGCGACAAGTCCTACTCTCCTCATCCGCCGAACGGTTCCAATTCGGAATCGGAACACGAGGTGAGGGACCGCATCCGGTACAAGACGGCGATCACCCCCCACAGGTATCCGTCCATGTGCGCGGTGTCGCCGGAGACGAGCGACGACGAGATCACCGACTTGAAGCGTCGAACCGTCATTCCCAACGTCAATGTTATCGTCGCGGAGATCCACCGGGAGGAAGTCATGTGCGACGAGACTGAAAGGAGAAACGAGAAGACTGATATCGAGCAAGTTCCTAAACCTGACAGTCATCCACATTCACCGGGCCATTTATCCTCGGCAATCAATATGTACAGATGCGAGACCCCAGTGCCATCAAACTTTTCTTCCTCGATGTTATGCAGTCAACCTGTCGGGACGTCGACGCCGAGATCCGGCGTCAGTATCACAACTTTCTCGACGGAATTCAACGAAACCATCAACCCTAACACTAAAGGGAGCAATTTTGAAACGGGAAACCATGCGTTGGTGGCACACAAGTCTGACTCGCCTCTGCCAAAGACTGATAAAACCCTCATACCTCTCAAATATGCTCAGAGAATCACAGTGACGCCAATTGCTAGGAACGATGCACCTTCTGGCTGCACTGGGACTATCAAGAGGACGCCCCTGAAGCAGCTTTCTTCTAATGAGACGAAGACTGAGAAACAGGCTTTGCTACAGTGCATCAAAAACGACGCTGCCTCGTCCTATGTTTCATTTAAAGCTCCGGATTCACCGGTGTCATCATTGACCAGTTTTAAAATGGGCCCTGAAGGAAAACTGACGAGTCCTACTGGTTCTTTGTCGCGTCCTATAGCCAGTCCTACTGGTTCTTTGTCGCGTCCTATAGCCAGTCCTACTGGTTCTCTGTCTCGCGCTGTATCCAGCCCTACTGGATCCTTGTCTCGTCCCGTTGCCAGAGTGACTTTGGATCCATCCGGAAAAGTTGTATATGCGTCAAACTCTCTTGAACGATCGAGAACTGTCAGTCCTAGCCAGAACATTTCTGAACAACAAAGTTATGCTACCCTCCCAATGTATCAGAGCAATGTTGTCCCTAGATCGGCAACTCCTATCGGAAATCAATACACTATACCTGCTAATGAAACATCTATAACCTCTGTCAGCCACAGATCTACACCAGCAGTGAACAATAGATCTACTTCAGTTACCCATAGAGCCACAACTCCAGATAACAACAGATCAATTACTCCAATTAGCAATAGATCAACAACTCCAGTTAACAACAGTTCAACTACCCCAATTAACAACAGATCAACGACCCCAGTTAACAACAGATCAACAACTCCAGTTATCAACAGATCAACGACTCCAGTTAACAACAGATCGACAACTCCAGTTAACAACAGATCCACTACTCCAGTTAACAACAGATCCACTACACCTGTTAACAACAGATTCACTACTCCAATTAGTATTAGAGCCATAACTCCTGTTAACAACATATCAACTATTCCAGTTAGCAGCAGATCGACAATTCCTATTAAGATGTCTGCAGCTGAGGTTAACAACAGATATACAACCCCAGTAAACAACATAAGTATAAATTCAGACAGCAATAGATCTACAAACATTATTAATAACAGAGTATCGATCCCAGTTAATCATACACCATCTAACAACAGATCTATGTCTGCCAGACCTACCATACCTATTGTCACTAGATGCACAACTCGTATGAGAGAAGTACAAAGTAGAGAAACGAACGATTTAACAGCCAGGGATCCAAATAATGGGTTTGATTGTGCTGTATCTAAAATCAGTGTTCAACCTGAGCAGAAACAACCGCAGCAATATCAATTTTCTTCTTTCAAGTCTTCTAATGCAGGAACAGATTTCAACTTCAGACCTTCCAGGGGAGGAAGGTTTTGTCGATCCTACTTCCCATCTCATCTCATATCTCCTCTTTCAGGGCAAACCACAAACGGGAACATCAGTCCAGCAACGACTTCCCCTTCTTCGTCTCCCGCATCAGTCCGACAATCACTGGAAGCAAAAAATTCATCAAGCTCCTCCCACGATTATTCTGCAGGACGGAATCATCCAATCCCCCACCCACAAACAACTCTTCGCTCCAATCAAACCATGGACCTGCCTTCGAGTTACCAACCAAATCCTTCCGGGTATGTGCCAAATCCTCAAAGTGATATCCCTGATGGACAGTCTTCCTTCAACCCATCCATATGGCCAAACCGATACCACACTCCGCCTACAAACAATAGATATTCGGGATCTAAGCCTGATTGGGTATCCCAAACTTCTGGGTCTCCTAATTCCGTTTCAACAAGGAATGGTTTTAAATCGTCGTCATCGCTTAGTCCCCCTGATCTGATACCATCCGGACAATCGCCTTCGTCCACTTTAGATGTCACTTCGTCCACTCGTAAGTCCTTCAGGGCAGACAACCTTTCGAAAGAGCAAGACGGCGACAAGAAGAACATCAAATCCTTATCTGCTAATGAGCTGTTTGCCATTATACACAGCTCCAAAAAGAAGCACAACATCAAGTCCGAATCCGAGCTGTCCATGTCTCCGATGTCGTCCCGGTCTGTCTCTCCGGCCCTCAGCCAGTCTTCCACGTCCAGACTCCAGCCTGTCGAGACTGGCGTCCTGTCCAGACGCTACGACAACCCTAACTCGCCGGACAGATCGAAGTGGTACAACAGCCTCCCGTCCAGCAAGAAACTCCCCGAAAAGCAGCTCACCAAACCGACCAGCATGCGCGATTTCAAGATGTTGCTCTTGCAGACGAGGACAGGGACCCAGGACAGCAGTCCCAGACCTTCCGCTGCTGAACTGCTGAAAGTCTCGCCTCCTAAATCGTCCACACCCACAGTGCCTTCCGTCCCTTTCAAGTCGCCTGTTTCATACACCACCCCGGTCGGTACATACTCACCAGGACATGGTACAGTTCCTTTGAAAAGGAGTATGAGGACTCGATCGCCGTACCTGACCAGGTACGACTCGGCGTATCCGCCAATCATCGAAGACTGTTCTGAAGAGATGGAATCGTACGAGGACAGCAAGTGCCTTTCGCCCAACAATCTGCCTTATAAGACTCTTAACAACCATCAGCCGTCTTCTTCTCAGTCTTCCGCGAAGAAAGCCACAAGCACGTGGGTGTAGAAGCGTTGTTCTTTGAGACTGTGTTTTGTTAGTACGTACAGTTTGCGTGTGTTTTACTAATGTTGTAAATAGTAGGTATCTTGTCTGTATTTAGGTAGAATAAGGGTAAATGTCCAAGTTGACTATTTTCAGTTATGTTCAGTAAATCAGTACCGATAATTATTGCATAAACACCCCTCCACCCACACATAGTTGTTAACTACTCATAGATGACATTCCGTTCAAATAATTCTACCCATAGATGGCAGCACTACTGACGGTTCGTTTAAAAACTGCTTGGAAACTAATTATTTTTAAATGCCCTATTAAATAGAAAAAAATCAAAAACTAATTTAAATAGTAACTAGTGAGAATAGAAAAAGTTTCCCTATTAAATAGTAAGTAGTGAGAATAACTGAAAATTATGGCTTGGGACATATGCTTTTTCTACCAAAGTGCAATGATAAAAAGTGCATGTTTTAGTAATAATGCAAGGATAGAAATGAATTTTAACATTGTTTGTCATGTATAAAAAAAAATCAAAAACTGATTTCAGCTCTTTTCTGGCAGCTCTGTACTCATAAAAGTTCCGAAAAACTTATTTTTCATATTTTCATTCATTTTCATTTTATAACAACCAATACACATTTAATCATTTGCCTGTTTAGTAACTCTAGTTTTGATGATATTGAACTTTACAGGTGCCAAAACCATGTTGCAATTATAGTTAACCGTATAGGTTTGCTGCAATTAAAAAAAATTACTGTCAATTTCAATTCAAGCAGTAATTTTTCTATGCAGGAATTTCAATGATAAAAGTGTAGGCTAACTCATTGGCATGAGAATCGCTTTTTTTTTGCAATGGTACCGTTTAATTAAATATAAAGCTTTACATTTATTTTGTATGTATTGCAATTGCTAAGGTTGTTCATCTGAGAGAAAGTCTTGATAATGATATAAAAAAAAGACAATTCATTAAAATGAAACTAAATATCTTATAATTCATTTGACTGTTTTTAAAAGTCATCATGATCAAAGTACAAACCTATCTAATCTTTTATCCTATATTTTTTATTGTATGAATTTTAAGCAGATACGTGACAATTTGTGAATCCCCAATGCTTTTACAATGTACACAAGTTACTAAACTTATAAATATATATTGATTTCCTAATTTTTAAGACTGTCAAATTATTTTGAAAAGTAAAGACTGATTTGTAATAAAAAAAAGATTAAAAAGAAAATAAATATCTTATTTATTTTTATTATTAAAAGAAATTATGAGCGGGATTTGCATAATTATTTGCATAATTTAATCATATTTTTATTGAATGAATTTTTAGTTTATACCATTACTTTGTGCAATTTTTCAGCTTATAATTATAATTCGTATGCATGTTCAGTTTATACTTATAATTTGGTGAATCGTCCATTCATTTACATTCTACACTATTCACTAAACGTATCAGTATATATTTTAAGTTCCTAATTTATAGATTTTATTTTAAAGAGACTGATTTACAATAAACTAGTTTGGATTATTAAATAGTTTTTATGTTAAACTAAAAAACATAGTTTTAAATAGATTTACAGTGAAACTCACAAATAAAAATTCACAATGATGTCCAGTTGTATTTTAAATACAAGCACTTTAAAAAAAAATTCTATTATTTTTCGATTTCTATAGATAATAAAGTATATAGAGAATAAATTTTAATACAATAATTAAATTATTATTTGCTATCTTTGAAGTTCATGATTTAAATAATTTTGCATATAATTTGTTTTAATTTTCTATCAAAGAAAGGTCAATTTAAAAAAAAAATAGTAATAAAAAACTGCTAGTTTTGTAAGTTCATGATTTAAATAATTTTGCATATAATTTGTTTTAATTTTCTAGCAAAGAAAGGTCAATTTAAAAAAAAAAAATTAGTAATAAAAAACTGCTAGTTTTGTAAACAAAGACTTTTATTAATCATAGCTAATACTATTTATTTACTATTGATGAAGATATTTCTCGTTAAAAATACAAGTCTGATTTTAATTTTTGTCATATTGAAATAAATATCTACTTATTAACAATTGAAGACATGGGTGCAAGAACAAGGCAGCTCCACTTTTTCTGATTTATACTTTTTCACTTATTCCTATAAAGAAAAAAATCCTTTATCGATTGGTGCAAGAACTAGACAGCTCCAAGCAATGGATAGAGATATAAATGAAAATTAATTGTACTTTTGTATTAAGCGATGCGTGAAACGTAGTTACAGTATTTTTCGTCCTACCTAAACAATTTTGAAAACTGGAGCTGTCTGGACACCCTCGTCTCCAATCGATTTATTTATTGTTTGTGTGATTTTAACAATATTTTTTAATGTATTTTTTACTATTTAAAGAATTGTCTAAAACACTATATACAATTTTTTAATGCTACATAGTATTTTCATAGAAAATTAAATTTATATGAAACGTGCAGAACTTCAAACACATTTTATTCAACTAAATCGCCTTGTTGTTAAATATTGAATTTTGTTTGTTAATCATATAAATGGTCAATGAATTATTTGTAGAAATAGACTGTTTTTAATCCATATTTATATTTGAAATTTTTAGAAAGATAACGTAGAGATCCTGATAACAAATAAACATTTTTGTTATTCATATTAATCTTCAAACAATGAATTATTTCTAAAAAATAGAATGTTAATACAGTTTTATATCGGAATTTTTTTAGAAAAAGAACTACATTATATCCTGGTGAAAGATTTCCAATTTACTTTTGAGAATTTGTCGTCAAATAAACATGTTAAACTCTTGTATATAGAATAGAGTTATATTTTCTTTTTTGACCCCCATAAAAAGAAAAACGTTTCCCGTTTTTATTAAAATAATGAATTATGCTGAAAAATAATTTTAAAAAAATAGTTTTTGTATAATTGTTGAAATACTGAATAAATAATCGAACAAGAAAAAGAAAAGTTTTAAGATGTTGGTTAATCCGGAAGAATGGCATGTTTTATACTGATTTTGAAACATTACATTTTTATGAATGCTGAATTTAACATAGAAAGTATAAGGTAGAAAGTGATGGCATGTATTCACATTCCTTATTTATTGTGGCTAATAAAAATATTTCATTTCAATATGTGTATTGTTTTATTTGTTAGATATTGTTTTATTTGTTGTCCGTTCATTCAATCATATTTCATGAGCAGGCCTGCGCGTTGTTTTGTTTTGGACAAAGTTATGTGATGTAATAACAAAAAGAATTTAACTGTCTTAACTTTTCACATACCAGTAAATAACATCCTTAACGAATACAGATATCTCGGTAGTACTCCTCGGTAGCAGGGCTCGAAATAAGCCCTCGCGAGTTACCTCAAAATTGTTACCACAATTATTGTCTCTAATGGCGAATATTGCTTCGAGTATTTGGAACCTTAATTTTTTTTCACTGAATTACTTTTTATTTCCTCCCTCTACATGTCATCGCTCCTCATAATAAAGCATATCTGCATTCTGTAATATACTTGTATATGTATTTAATTTTTTTTTTTTAAATCCGATGTATTCAAATTCGTTTTTTTTTTATCTCGCATATATTTTTGTGTTTTCTATAAGCTTCTAGTTCACAAACTAAGTTAGCCAATATTTTTTCATTATTTGTTTGTTCAAATGCTTTAAAATTCATACAAAAGAAACTGAAAATTACAGATTGTCTTTTTCTTTAATTTTTTTTATTTTAAAAATAAATATAAACCTGAAGTCTCATTATAATTAATATTAAATGTTAATAATTAATAATAATATATAATTTAATCTTAAATGCTATCATTCCCGGTTTAAAACGATGTTCCAGAGATGTAATCTTATTTGGCGAGATTAAATAACTGGCTAAAAATCGGTTTGTCCTGTGTAATCTTGACTTTCTTAGTAGGATCCCATAATAATACTTTACTTTGTTAAAATAATGCAAACAGGTTTGAAACAGATAGGTGCAACATTCTAAAATATTTTGATAACATTTCTGTTGGCAAAACCTTTTTTAAGAATTTTTCTTTCACTTTCATTTTGATAAAAAAAAAGTATTATCAATATAACTAAAGAATTACAACATGAGCGGATAATGAGTAACGTCACATCGAGATGACTTTTCAAAGAAAGTGATATCAAATTAATATGAGGTATGAATCCCAATACTTATCCTATTGTTCGAGAATTCGATAAATAATTGTGATAAGTAAAGGTATAAAAGTAAGATGACATTTTGATAGAGAAATCAGTTTTGAATTGTGATCTCCTTCTGTGAGAGTACAGAAGAACATATTTATAATTTTGTGTTGTCAAACGTTTGAACTTGGATTGAAGCTACTTAGGTTTTAAGTCGAAAGCCGAAATGCATCTGTTGAGGTTATTTCCCATTTTGTGCGCTGTTTTAATTTCCGTTGTTTCCGTAGAAATCACGGATTCGCCGAAGGAGATTGAATTTGTAAATACTACGGAAATCAGTGGGGTTATAGGTAAGTGAATTTATTTAATGGACCCGTATAAAAAAAGGACACGATGAAAACTTTATTTATTTTAAACAAATATTTCAGGAATCAGACAAACGGACAAAATATAATTACAAAATAACATCTGGTGCATCACGTAAGTTTTCTATTTCATTTTATCAGCTAGAAAAATTCAAAATTAGCTAAAATCAGTTTGATAAAAGTTGTTATTTAAATGAAAAGTTGATATATTTCTTAAAAAATGCGGCTTTGTTTGTTTTTTAAAGATACTGCGGTGGGACACGCTATAAGTAGTCAATTCGTACTCCATGGAGTACATTTTGGCCGCGAGGGTTTTCGCGTCTTGCAACAGATCGAAAGATTCCACGGTAGAATCCCAGCTCAGCGTCCTTCGCTGCAAGACTAATAGATTCACTGTGCGTAGAAAATGAAACAGTTCTGCATAACTTGCAATAAGAAATCAAACTATTTTATAATCTATTATCAATATTCAGAATTATAGGTTTAGCTTAAAAAAATTAAATAAATGTTTCTAATAATAAACTAATTAAGTGTTTGTTTGTTATTTTGATTTATTGTAGGTAAATGAAAGTAATCTTTCACGAAAACAACTTCAAAGTTGGATTTACAGTTTTTTACGCGTTGCAATGTTCCACTGGTTAGAAAGAGTTTTTAAGTAGACATTTGCTTGCGACTTTCTATGGGTACATAAAATATCTTATCTAACAATAACTATACCAATGACAATTATATAGTTCATATTTACACTTGTTACAGGTGTTTATTTGATTTAAGTGGGTATGGGACATCAAATCATTAAAAATAAGCAAAAAAGACTTGATTGATTTAAAAAAAAAAATTCACATTATTTTTAACCTAAAGATACCAAAGTTATATTTCTTCTTCAAGTTCAACTAATTTTTTTTTTCGAAACAATATTTAGCTATGGAGCTGGAATACCTGAACTTGTAACTTTGAACTAATTTTTTTCAATGAAGATTTTTATCACTTTTTATCGAGGTTAATTTGATAAGATTTCAGATCTATTCAAAGAAATTGATCTGAATTTGTTACAGTGTATTTTCAAGCACAATAATAATAATATTTCTTTAGTAATTCGTAATATATGAATTTCTATTTTTAAGTATTTTTTAAAAAATAGTTTGACAAGTAAAATTAATGATTTTTTTAAAAATTGTTATCAAAATTCTGTAAATAACAAAAAATTGAAGACATTTTGCTAAACATATTATTTTGTTTATAAAACATTATTTTGTTTATATATATATATATATATATATATATATTATATATATATTATAATGTTTATATTATAATGTTTAACCATGTGATTGTGTTAATATTTTTTGTACACTTATGTGAAAAAAATAGAATTACATTTTATAAAATTAAAAAAAAAGTTTAATGTGTCCAATACCCTCTTAATATCAAGAGTGATGACTTCAAAGTGATGACGTGAAATAGAATATTAAAAAAAAAAGGATTATTTAAGCTTTTCAGGTATTGCTTGAAAATACCGCTATTGACATGGAATTAGCATGATAATTTTTTTAAAGATTATCTTAGTATTGAGATTTTTTAAAGATGTATATAATTAAAAAAGAGAAGGAAAAAAACTCTTATTGATTCTAAATAGATCTTTTTGAGTATGAGTAGAATTTAAAAAACAACAACATAAAAACAATTGAATTTGTGTTTAGCTAAAATAATAAAAGAAGAAACATAAAGCGACACTCGTATCAAGAATATTCGAAACATATACAGTTATATTTGATATGTCTTGTTGTAGAGTGTAATTGTGGAAAGAACAGTTACTGCGGAATCGACATCAGGAAGAAGACACACTGCCTATGCGACGCTGGATACAAATACCTCCAAGGAGAATGCGATAGTATGATGTACTTTTTCATTTGGCGATTTTCTTTTTTACTGCAGAAAATGTCTCCGAAATTTTTGAAAGGCATGTGCAATGAGAAGAAATATTTATTTAAGTCACATAACAACAAGCGATTCACATTACATTTCGCAGAAAAAGAGAGGAAATATTTATTAGAAATTAGTGTAAATTGACATTTCGGGAGGGAGCAATAAACATGTGCATATTCCTTAATGTTGGTTTTTAATTTGCTCATTGTCATGTTTGTCTCTTTACACTAAATTTAGTAAAAGTAAAGAATAAGGAGGCACTTCGCCAAATCAAGCGTCATCCACAGCTTTGGCTTGGAAGGCCTAGGGTTTCCATTTTTACCGAGATATCGATGTCACGTAAACACGTAGGTGGAGATATTTGCTGTAGGTTAAATCAATGGGAGACACGGAATGGAAAACTTTCCTGACGTCATTTTGGCGATGTTTTATAATTGAAACTATTACTGTTACGAAATAATTAAATTAACGTAGTTAATAACAAAATGCCGATTGGGAAACTAACAAAATTGCGATTTGGATTCGAATAATTTGCACATGCTCGTAGAATATATAACTTAACTATTTGCGCACGAGTGGGAAACTTATTACGCAAGTATCGTGCATGGTCGCCAATTTGAATTGAAATCAAATTTTGGCGACATTAATTTTGACACCTTGATGGACTGAACAGGTTTCTTTATTGTAACTCTCAATTGAGTGATTTTGTAGAAAATACAGCGTTGATATTTGTTTTTTTTCTTTAAACATTATATCGTTTTATTAATTTTCATTTCCGCGTAACCTCTTTCAGGGTGTGACTGTGGAGCAGGAGAGAGAATCTGTGACTTCAAAGGCGGTGTTCGAACCTGCAGTTGTAAAGACGGTTACGCTACCACAGAAACAGGAGGAGCTTGTATAGGTGAGTGACTTCGCGTTTTCTTATTATTATAGCAAATTGAAACTTCCTTTTTATCCACATCATTAAATACCAATTTTTAATAATAAGTAGAAAAATACATAGGGTGAAATGGGGTAAGAGCAACCGGATTCATATACTTATTAATTTTAAACTGTTACAAATACAAATATTGACGACAAACAACAGGCTCAAGGCCCAACAAGGTTGGTCCAGCTAGTACCTCCTACCTATCCCCCAATGAACATCTAACTTCTTCTTAAAATCCGTTACTCCTGTACAATTAACAATATTTGATGGCAAGTTGTTCCATTACTGTGAGATAACTGTAAGCAATACGAAAGTAAAACAAACAACCATAGTTGCATATACCCCACGTGCAAAAATGAAGGGGCATGTGTAACCACGGCAGCCAATGCTAAACGCATTAGTTCAATTTCAAAAAAAGGTGTATGGTTGAAAACTACACATTAAACTTGATAAGAATACAAAGTTTTGATATTCTAAATAGCAGAACAAAAACAAAAACAAGTGACAAACTTTAATGACCGAACTTCCATTGAGGGCTAAAATGTGAGCACATTAAAAAAGGCAATATTAAGATAGAAATTGCCATACTTTTTGGTGAACATCACAGACAAAGATTCCAAAATTGTATACTCATTGATTTTTTTTGTTACAGAAATATCAATATTTAAAAAAAAAAAAACCCAGCGGTTTAAACACTTGCTCCGTGACATCACTTACCCCACTTCACCCTACATAACAACATACACTTCGAATTGATATCCTCTTCTTTCGAGCTTAGTTAACGCCTGAAGTCGATTAAAAAGTCAAAATTCTTTGCCTTAAAAATAGCAACGAGCGTATATAGCCTATGTGGTACACATAACTAGTGCAGTCAAGCATCATTACCATCGTTTATAGTCATTGTTTTCATAGGATAGTGTATAGCCGTTGCATTTACATTTACTCATAAAAATGCCTTGACATTGTAGTTAGCTATCATAGTCTTTATAGATACTTGTCAGTGCAATGACTATACACTACCCTATGTAAACAATCTTTGCAATATGTCACCTACTATTCTTAATTGTTATACTTAATCGTTGTATTTACTCATCAAAGTCGTTGTCGTTGTGTTTGCTTATCATAATGCCTAGTGATTGGGGTTAATATTTATGAAGTTGCTATAGTTACACACCATAGTCTTACGTATAGTTACATAACATATACTTATAGTTACACTCGAGATTACTTATTTTAGTTACATACGCTATAGTTACACACCGTAGTCTTTGTTGTTACAGATACTTATCTTACTCTTTATTTTGATCGCCGTAGGCGAACTTAGCTACATACCGACTAGGGTTTCCAGCTATAGAGTTCATGTCGAAAAGAGAAAAACTTAATCGGCTGGTTTGTTAATTTCTTATCATACTCATGTATAACTATAATTATTTATCTTACTAACTACAGATGACTTCATCAGTCAGTATTTTTTTTAATTATTATTATTGAAGACAAAATAAATCCCGGTGCACCATAAAATATCCTACGGGGCTTACAGATGTAAATATAAACATTTAATACATAGAACAATCGTGAATAAAAAAATTAGTCATTTAGAAAACATGTAAAAAAAATTTAAAAGAAAAACTATATTACAAAGTAAAAATGAATAAAATTACAAATCACATTGAAATTGCACTTTTGTTTAACAATTTGGAGACCAATTGATGCTTTTAAATTTCAGTTCCCTTTTAAGAACCTCTCTCCCTGTGAAGCATTGGACAAAGAATATGTTGGTCATTTTGAATTACTTCTGTACACCTACAATTACATATATTTGATGGTGACCTTTGAAATTTATATAAATATGGTTTAAAATTACCATGACCGGTTCAAAATTGGGTGATTTTAAAATTTATAATAAAGTGAATACAGTTAGTTCTATAATAAATTGAAGGAAAGTATTTTTTAGTTGTCATTGCATTAGGAGATCGTATATAGAGATCGTATATATGTGTGGTTCCACAACTCAACGACTTGTTTTTCTGATAATGTTTTAAAATGAGATTTTGGGATATATATCAGTATTTAGAGTTACAATATTCATTTCTATCAAACCCAATATATTCTAAGTGTGACCGTTGACGTGACAGTTATTTATTATCTGAGAGCTGATAATTTATATCATTATCAAGTTCATCCCCATTATCATTATTGTACAGTTTTCACAACAAAAATCAAACGCTAGTACCATTCTTATTGAATCTAACAAGATTTATTATAAAAATAGAAACAAATTAATTTCTTTAAAATTATACAGAGTGAAAGAAAATAAATAAAAATTCCATTATTTGAAAACTAAAAATCAATTCGGACAATTCTAGATCTAATCTGACAACAGTTTTTTTTATTATAAAATATTCTTCGGTTTTTCTGTGCATATCGGTAAAAACAGCATCGTGCTATTGCCTATACTTTTCGAATTATTCACAATTTTTACTTTTTTTTGTTACTTTTGGATCATCCTGTATTTTTTTTTTAAATATCATCGTCTATACGTATCTATACGTCTATACGTCATCGTATATATATCGTCGGGGACAACCTAAGTAGAACCTGAAACGGAAGCTATGATATGTATAAATATTCAATTGCTTTCGGCTCAACTTAGGTTGTCCCCGAGTATAGTTTGTTTTTGACTTATTTTGTGTTCCCCAGAGAAGTGCAACGGCACTCAAGCCTGTCAGAACGGAGGGACGTGCGTCGAAAGCGCATGTCGCTGTCTGAACGGCACGAGCGGAGATTTCTGTCAGACTGTCGACTACTGTCGCGACAAGTGCGGAAAGGTCGCCGAATGCGTCTACAACGTGACGTCTCAGGAGGCCTCCTGCAAGTGCAAGGACTCAACACTCATCTTTGATGAATACTGGCGAAGGTGTAGCGGTGAGTTTATTTGTTGAAAATTGTAAGAATTGTCTTTATAAGGTAAATATGTAGTGCAATATTTGATGGAAACAGGAAACTGGGCCCATAACCTGATGGTTTTATACTTTATAACAGCAGCTAGTGGAAGCAATTTAGGGTACACAGGGAGGATTAAGAACGAATTCATTAAGAATAAATGGACGGTAGAAAACTATAGAGTGCAAGCTTTAAAATGTAAACAGAAAAGAAGAAAGCAACAGGTGTTGCCAGATACAAAACTAGAAACTATCACCAATATGAACGATTACGATTAATTACAAAAATAGTATCGATAATTTCAACAATATTTAATTTATTTTATTGGCCCGTCCTGTCCCTAAGGATATTCGGGCAACATGTTGTGACTTCAAAGTAATTTTCTCCATTTACATTTTGTACTCGTGAATATCCAGCACTTAGTGAGTGTGAGCAACACCCACGAAATATTTGTAACATAAGATATTTTAAGAATACAATTTTACAACAATGCTGGGTGGTTGCCCACAGGTGGAGGCGTACCTGGAAAAAATATGCATGGAAATACAAGACTTAATAACTAACTTAAATTCTAGAAAAATGTGCATGGAAATACAAGACTTAATAACTAACTTAAATTCTATACAAGAACAGTGATGTACCGAAGAGTGAGTGATAAACTCATTGTCTATCAGAGCATTTCCATAGATTCAAATAAATAATAGACTTAGGTGTTACTGTTAACCTATATGAAAAGGAGTTTATAGTAATGTCCGTGAGAGTTCAGACAGTTAGAGTTTCCAGCAATTTTTAGTACCCAAAAAGTTAGTGCAATATTTAATACAAATCGATATTATACAAATCTAGTAGGGGGTGAAATTTTAGTAAGGCCCACTTTCGGAATCACCAAGATGCATTGTGTCCTATCTTACAGCAAGCGAAGTAAGAATTTGTTTGCGAAGCAAACCAACGTAGCAATACTTCGAGAATCGACTAGCGTTCGCGAGTAAGGGGAGGAGCCCCTTAGTATCTTAAAAACGGTAAAAAAAATCTTAAAAGTCTCTTAAAACTAAGTATCTCAATTTTTTTTAAAAAAATTTTACTTCATTATTTTTTTTATTATCATATTATATATTTTTAATAGGATATTACAGGGTGAGCCAATAGTCCTTGATATATTTAAAATATATAATATAAAGTCAAGTAATGACGTAAAAGAATGGGGTTTGTACTAAAATGCTTCTATATTTTTAAAAGTTTTGTTTCAAAATGGCGTTATACCTTAAAAATATCTAATAAAGATCATAACTCGAATAGGTGTATCGATTTGGAGTGCTGTTTGGATGCTCAATCAACAAAGGGCGAACACATTGAAATGTATGGTAGTGGATTTGATAAATGATAAATTATTTGAAAACTGCCAGTAAAAAAATATCATTGTGTAACTGATTGCCTTGAGTTTTTGATAATTTTTTTTCTGATGTTTTTAAAGCACTGCGAAATTTTTAACTAAATTGTGTATTTGCTTAATGAAACTTTTCATCTGGAGAAATATTATTTCTTTATTCTGCAGAATTTCTCAAGAAAGCTCTGTTATTGGTTCGAAGGTTTTGTATGCTATTTAGGCATCGATCTCATGCCCATGTAACGATGTTAAACTGGTGTTCGAAAAGAGAAAATGTAACAATGGTTGAGTGAGATGAATGCACATTTCATGAGCTGTTTAATGATATTCCCTGGAGAGTTATAATTCATGAGCGATTTAAGGACCAAAGTGAAGTGTTTTAGAAATGGATCAGGATATAGAGAGGCATGGAAAGTTACATTTAAGGAAATTAAATTTGGAGTAAGGGGTAGCATGTTTGGGTAATTTTTTTTTACCATAATGCTATTACTTTCGAACTTTATTGAGTTAATAGTATATGTGCTTCTATTAAACCTCTGTCGAAGTTTAGCTATGTCTAACTCAATTAATCGCACTGTGCATTTGCAGTGTGTGATTGTGGCGTCCATGCCAAGGAGTGCACTTTCGTACGTGGGCAGAAAAACTGTTCGTGTTGGGATGGGTATGCTGACCGATCAGGGAAATGCACGCGTAAGTATCTTCATTATCTTTTTTTTAATTTAAACATTTTTTTTATCATACTTCATAGCTTTTTTATATAAATATTTACGAGTTTCTAACTTTTACAACTTTTTAATAAGACAATTTAGCTGTTTTACATAAATCCATAGGCGAACCATCATTTTGGATACGAGTCGCTCAATTCTAAAATATAACTTGTCCTCTTTTTACAGTTTACTGTAAATAATGTTTTTTTTGTATGACATTTTGTTTCTTCAACTGGAATAAAAGTAGTTTGTTGTTTAATGTGTAAAAACAACTACCTGAACACATTAAATGTCATAAAACATTTGGAAAATTTCTTTGTGATGTCACACTTCTTGTAACCCTCCCTTCTTGTCACAAAGTGTCACAGCTTCGTGAACCCATCCCCCAGTCAGAGCGTCACATCATTTGTAGACAGCCCCTATGCTGTGACATAAATATTTATATGATTTAGGATATAACCAGTGTAGGGAGTAGTTGTGTTTTCAAATTTGTCAACCCCCCCAAAAAAAGAAGAATACTTTTCAAATTGAGTAGTGCAGTTTCAAAATTTATCTTGCGAGTCGACCAATTAAAAAAAAATCTCTTGTCCACTTTTTTTGGAATGTGTTTTTTTGATTTCTTATCATTTGTTTATACCATCTGATGAAGAATCAACAACATTTCAGAAAAAAAGGCCCAAATCGGCCACTTGTGTCGCTTGGATCTTAAAGCAGCCCCTGATGGAACTAGAACTTTATTTGATTGAATTCTCGTTTGTATTGGGATAGTTAAAATATGTGATTTCCATATATGATTATCATAAAAATGGATAAGACAAGTTTGTGAATTGCACTCTTCAAATTCTCTTAGTTGCTGTAAGGTGAGACAAATCTTAACCCTTGGCAGTCGAGAGGGGATTCTAAAGCACCAATGTAAGAAATTCCCTAAATAATGGGTGTGCTTATTCATCCGAGCGACAGTGGAGGCTCGTCCACTACAGCAAGTACAGCCGGGCTGCACCTAAATTCAGTATTTTAAAACTAAAATCACATATTTTACTAATTTTCTTAAATGAAGGTTAGATTAGAGAATGAAATTTCTACGGTGGTAAACAAAATCTCCGATAAATAGGAAGCCTGTTACCGTAATGTACAATTCAGGAGGGGAAAAAACTCCATTCAATCAAAACTGCAGACAAAAAGTGAAATTCGAAATCGGCTGCATCGTTGCCACGGCAACGTCTACGTAGTATGGAGATTGCTCCCCATGCTAATGCACTGCATTTGTGAGAAGGTACAGCCGAAATGAATAGTCTTGTTTTAGCTGCACTTGAGATTCGATATGCTGATTGGCTCGTCCGTGAAACGCTGGAATAGGTGGGTGAAACGATAACTTACGAGAATATCTCCAAACGGAAATGGTTTTCGAGATAAATTTACTGTGTGCTGTTGTTTCAGGACATGGTCCTGCTGTTGTTTTGTTATTTAAGCTAATACTAAAAGTGACCGATTCGCATGTTTAAAAGAAAGGAGGATTGCTTTAATTAAAAAAAAAATAAGTAAGTGTTTTCTATTTTTTTCGCATGTTATCATTTCGTAAAAATTGAAAGCAAACTTTGATTTGAGTAGTAAATAATAAAGAATTTCGGTTCATGTATGGGTTGTGGAAAGTAAGGGGGAATCATGTGAATCCCCACCATTGAAAATAAAATTTTCAATGGTAGGGATTCACATGATTTCGGCTGCACTTACATTTTCGACCACGGGCCGCCACTGCCGAGCGAATAAAGGTCTGAACCACCGCAAAGAGCTGGACTTGTTGCCATTTTGATCACTTCTAATATAATCATTTCTAACAGTGTGTTTCTGCACTGGGAAGAGCAGCTCCACCGGTTGCCGTTTCGATGGACAGGGAACAAAGGTATGCAACTGCTCAAAGGGATACGAGCAGCATGGGGAAGAATGCGAAGGTGAGTCAGGAAAATATGTTTTTGTAATGTGGCTTTATTGAAACAGCGACATTTTTACTTAACTTATATTCTTACTTAACCTCCACTGTTAAAAATAGGTACTCAAAAATAAGTAAAATGTACTCATATTTTTGAGTACATTCGATGTTTATCTTAGCTCCGAAGACATACGTTTCATTTTTGAAAAAAGCATGCACTCAAAAATTAATAAAAAGAGAGGTTGCTTGCTTACATAGGCAGTCTTCATAAATCACTTTCAATAAATATCAACAATTACAACTAAGACTTACCGGGAATCGAACCCATATCCTCAGGCACCACAGACCTTGTACTACCAGGGCGACGTGAAGAAGTTATAAAGAAAAGAAATGTTAAAAAGGTGTGCCAAAAGAATGGGAAGTAAGATAATTGAGTTTAATATAACTCAGTTTCCATTTTAGCAATCGAAATCAAATCATGTGGAAAACTATCTTCTGAACAACTATTTTAGTTTGTCAGGTCGCTTTGACACTGCTCATTTTTGAGAAAGTACGTTTACTTAAATTTGAGAACGTTGAGTACAATGCAATTGTACTCAAAAGAAAAACGTGTATGTTCAGGTACTCATGTTTAAGTACCTTTTTTTTAACAGTGTATTCGGTCAGTAGGAGGTCGGTTTCAGTAAACGTCCTTCTATTGACCGAAATAGAAGTAGTTTTATATGCCAAAATATGCTCATTAGATGCGTAAGCATCCGTTGAGGTTGTTATTACTATTTCAGAGTGCGACTGTGGACCAAACGGAAAATGCCGTTTCAACAGTTGGGGCGACAAATATTGCAACTGCGATGAGGGATACTCACTACTTTCCACCGAAACTTGTAAAGGTGGGTTTTCTTCTAACAAATAATTTTAAGAGGGCCTGTCCAAAAAAAGTGAACCCTGTGGACTCGAATGGCGATTATCAGTCATCAAAATAACGACTTGTTATTTTGTTCCCTGTTCTTCAAATTGAATGAGAACTGCCTGTTCCTGAACATAAAAAACTCTTTTATTCGTTAGCCTTGTTCTTTGTCTAACTCCATTTAAAAGTATGGCAACACTTGGGTATCAACATATTTAACCCTTTGCACTCCGCGAACATCTTTGACATTGCGTTCTTTCCACGGAACAGTTATTCTTCTTTCTGTTCTTTTACCCACAATTTTTTATGCTCATAGAGGGGAGAAAATCGTAATATGTTTTGGATCTGCAAGAGAACAATTGGAATTTTTTTTAAAAAAAATTTAAACACAAGATTACGTTCTTTTTATTTTAAAGAACAGGGAACTAAAAGAACAAGTTGTTATGTTGGCGCCTGAAAGGCAACATCGGAGTGCAAACTTACCTTTGTATTCGAGTTTTGCCTTTAAATCACCAGAATAACGACTTGTTATTTTTTTTCTCTGTTCTTCAAATTAAAAGAGACTGACATATTTTTGATTAAAAAAAGTTATTCAACTTTAATAGAAATTATGTGTGTCATTTGAAATCACCAAGTATGTTGGGGATCTAAAACTTTCTTCAAATTGAAATTACTCACATTCCATATTCGCTTGTAACCAACTTGTTTTTTTAAACATGTGAAAATCATCATAACCACTAAATATAGGTTTGGTAAGTAGTGTAATTTGACGGGTACGAAGCCGCGGAGTACGGCGGAGTAATGAGGAATAGGAGGTGCTGTGTGGATTTTGGTGGATTTTGGCGGTGCTCTGTGGAGTTTGGTGGTGCTGTGAGAATCAGGGCGGATCTCGTCTGTCAAGCCGAAAGGGCGTGGCCTAATGGAGATGACCTCAACCAATCAGGTGTCAGTAAGTGACGTCACATGCAGGGGACATGGGAACAGGTGCTGATGACTCATCGCTGCCCGTGGGCATGTCGCCGATGGGCATGTCCCATCGTGTCTCAACGTGTTTGTACAGGAACGGACCAATCATGTTCTTGTGTGAGGATGACCTCATGAACAACCAATCAGGTATCAGTAAGTGACGTCACACGCTGTCGGGGCAAGGTTTTACTAGTTCTGCTTGTAACCGCAAGGCGGCGCTGCATGTAGGGGAACGGACCAATCAGATGCTTGCTTAAGGATGACATCATGAAGAACCAATCAGGTGTCAGTAAAGGTTGTCTTACGGAGTGTCATGTGACATGGAAGTTGTTTTTTTTAAATTAAATTTGGGTATTGGTGGAAATTTTCGTCGCACTGCATCTACGCATTTTTTAATTTTAAGCTGAGGGTTATGACAAATGTTAGGAATAGTTGGTTGTTAAAAATAATATGAGCTGTATATGCAATTTTGAGACAGTAAATAAAAATAATTAGACTAATATTAGTATTTAATATTTTATTTTAATATTTCTTTATTTTTTTTTATATTTCTTTATATTTTGATATTTATTTGTATTTGAATATATTTTTTTTTATTATTTATTTATATTTTTATTATTTATTTATATTATTTATTTATATTTTTATTATTGATCTATATTTTAGCTTTTATATTTTTTATTATTTATTTATATTTTAACTTTTATATTTTATTATTCATTTATATTTTATTACACATTTATCTTTCACATATGTTTTAATATTTATTTGTATTTTATATACGCATACATCTGTGCCAAAAAAAGTAACTCAGTGAGAGCAATCACGTCCCACTAGAGCTGCACAATGAACTTATGTTAAAGGGAAAGACACTAGTGTATATATTTTAACTATGGTTAGTACAAAAGAAAAGAATTTTGCAAGAATGGTTTTAGAAAAATATATTTTATGTGACCAACTCCAGCATATAATTTCGCAATATAACTCTATGAGGAATCATCCTATGGGGGTAAATAACATACCATCGTGTACAGGAAGGTAGACCAGATTAATAAGTAAAGCTTTTTTTACCTTTTGACATGTGTACTAAGGGTATAAAAAATGACAGTCTGGGGTTCTATGAAAATAATGTTTATAACAATATACGTTTAAATTACAATTTATATAACGGAAATCAGTCTCAGTGGATGAAAAAAAAGTAATTAATATGAAAGCTGATACTTTGAAAAAGAACCTTGGGAACCAAAACCTTGTATTACGGTTAATTAAACTTTTTATAAAAGTAATGTGTTCTTTAAATGTTTTTCACATCATACGTAAAATTATTATTTTAAGAGGGAAAATATCATATCGTTATGACTAGAAGGAAGGATCTCACCTTGATCACAATTGGATGCATTAGAATTGCTTACTGTTTAGGAATATGATGTAAAAGTTACTCTATCGCACTGTTTGTTGTGCTGGGCTTGATAAGAGCAGATTTGGGGTTGGTATGTAAGATAATGGATCTATTACTTGTTCTAATACGTGTTGAATAAGGGAATTTGTCTTAGATGTTGCTGTTTTAGGGGTGTTTTATAATTGGTTGTTTGATTGAACGATACAGTGCAGCTATACAAAGGGGTTTATTTATACGCTTGGTACAAGTACACATTTTTTCTTATGTCATAAAATTACACTATAACAAAACGCATAGGTGGATGGTAGAAATGAAGTAGCACCATACAAGGGGAATTATTATGGCTGGCTGATTAAATTTTCAAAGACTAAGAGGCAACAAGTTCCCATATGAGTACAATTGAGGGTGAATGTGTAGAATTTGGCGACATCAAGTATCCACAAGGGGACAATTTGAGAGGTGTATTCGTAAAATTGGCGACATAAAGTACTCATAGGGAGACGTTTGTAGGCGTATACATAAAATTGGGGTGAAAGCGGGGTTTGTAGTTGTACATTAGACAAGAATAAATGAAAAAGTTTAAGTTTGAAATAAATTATAAAAAGAATAAATGTTAAAAAAAAAAAGTTAAAATACAATTTAAAAAGCAAAATGTAAAAAAAAAAAAAAGTTTAAAAAGAAAAATGTAAAAATAAAAAAAAGTTTAAGTGTGAATTAAAAACTAAAAGGTTAAGTAAGAAAAAAAAATAACTAAAAGTGAAAAAAAAATTTTAAAAGTGAAAAAAAATATATATATATTTATATAAAAAAATATTTGAAAAAAGTTTAAGTGTGAAATAAATTATAAAACTAATAAATGTAAAATAAAAAGTTTACGTGTGAAATAGATTATAAAAAGTATAAATGTAAAAAAATAAATAAAAAGTTTAAGTGAAAAATATAATGTAAAGATAAAAAAGTTAAAAAACAGTAACTGTAAAATAAAAAAAAAGTTTGTATAAAATGAACTTTTAAAAGAAAAATGAAAAAAAAAAGTAAAAACAATATATATAAAAAAAGTTTTAAGTGTAAAAATAAAATTAAAAAAAGAAAATTAAAAAAAAAAAAAAAGACAAATGTAAAAAAGAAAAACGTAAAAAAAAATTTAAAATTTAAAAAAAAAAATTTACAAACGAAAAATATGAAAAAAAAAAAAAGAAACGTTAAAAGAAAATTGCTAAATGTAAAAAAGAAATGTGTTAAATGTAAAAGATTAACCATCATAAGTTTTTTACCCGAATCGATCCAAAGCCATATGGTGTTACGGAACGTACTAGCCCCATATAGGCACAGATGCCCGTGGTGAGTTCTGTGAATGGTCTACCCACTAATCAAACGACAAGTACCACAATTACATTAAATAATTAGCAACAAAAAAAGCAGGAAATACTACTATAGATATAAAAAATATTAACAAAGTATCGAAAATAGAACCAAAGGTAACTAATAAATCTGTATAGAATGAGTGTCTATAAATGTATAAGAGAAACCAATGTATATATTTCTACTAAAATGTTGACACATATACTAAATTTTTAACAAATTAAGTCAAATATTTGCGAAATAGAGAAAAAAATACATACTTTTTAAAATTGTATCAAATAGTCTATGAATGGATAAAAAAAAATATCATGACATGTATTAAAAAAAAAATTAAAATAATGGACTTACGTGTAACACATTAAGTTAAGAAATTTATACTTATCAAAGAAAGTAACGTAAGTCATATAAAAAAAAAAACCTGTAGTTAAGTACAATTGTTAATTGAATATGCTACAAAATATTGTCAAATTACACCATTTTTAGTGATAGGACAAGCAAACTTGTTAAAATGTCATATAATTATCAAAAATATTATACAAAGTACGAATTTAAAAAAAAAAAGTAAATGCAAAAAGAAAAAAAAGTTTAAGTGTAAAATAAAATGTAAAAAAAATAAATGTAAAAAATAAAAAAAAGTTTAATAAAAAAAAAGTTAAAAAATAATAAAAAAAAAATTTAAGTGTAAAATACAATTTAAAAAAAAATGTAAAAAGAAAAAAGTTTAATAAAAATTACATGTAAAAAGAAAAAAGTAAAAAAAAAAAATAAAAGAAAAAAAGTTAAAAAAGAAAAGAAAAAGTTAAAAAAGAAATAAAAAGTTAAAAAAGAAAAAAAAGTTAAAAAAGAAAAAAAAAAGTTTAAAAAGAAAAAAAAAAAGTTTAAAAAGAAAAAAAAAGTTTAAAAAGAAAAAAAAAATTAAAAAAGAAAAAAAAATTAAAAAAGAAAAAAAAATTAAAAAAGAAAAAAAAATTAAAAAAAAAGAAAAAAAATTTTTAAAAAAAAAAGTTAAAAAAGAAAAAAAAAAAAAAAGTTTAAAAAAAATAGTTAAAGTGTAAAATACAATTTAAAAAAAAAAAATGAAAACATAAAAAATTTAAAAAAAAAATGTAAGTGTAAAATTACATTTTAAAAGAAAATGTGAAAATAGAAAAAAAAATAAAAAGAAAATTGCTAAAAGTAAAAAAAAATAAAGGTGTAAAATGTTAAATAAAAAGACCTTAAGTGTAAAAAATAGAAGAAAAAAGTTTAAGTGTAAAATATTACTCATCATAAGCTTTTTTACTCGTATCCACCCAAAGTTATATGGCGTTACGGAGCGTACTAGCCCCATATAGGCGCAGATTCCTTGGTGAGTTCTGTGAATGGTCTACCCACTAATCAAACGATAAGTACAATAATTATATTAAAATATTAGCAAAAAAAAAGCAGAAAATACTAATATAGATATAAAAAATATTATCAAAGTATAGAAAATAGAACCAAGAATAACTAATAAATCTGTATAGAATGAGTGTCTATAAATGTATAAGAGAAACCAATGTATATATTTCTACTAAAATGTTGACACATATACTAAATTTTTAACAAATTAAGTCAAATATTTGCGAAATAGAGAAAATAATACATACTTTTTAAAATTGTATCAAATAGTCTATGAATGGATAAAAAAAAAATATCATGACATGTATTAAAAAAAAAATTAAAATAATGGACTTACGTGTAACACATTAAGTTAAGAAATTTATACTTATCAAAGAAAGTAACGTAAGTCATATAAAAAAAAAAAACCTGTAGTTAAGTACAATTGTTAATTGAATATGCTACAAAATATTGTCAAATTACACCATTTTTAGTGATAGGACAAGCAAACTTGTTAAAATGTCATACAATTATCAAAAATATTATACAAAGTACGAATTTAAAAAAAAAAAAGTAAATGCAAAAAGAAAAAAAAGTTTAAGTGTAAAATAAAATGTAAAAAAAAATAAATGTAAAAAATAAAAAAAAGTTTAATAAAAAAAAAGTTAAAAGATAATAAAAAGTATTAAAATAATGGACTTACGCGTGACAGTTTAAGTTAAAAAATTTATATTTACCAAAGAAATTAACATAAGTTATTATAAAAAAAAAAACTGTAATTAAGTATAATTGTTAATTGAATATGCTACAAAATATTGCCAAGTTATTCCATGGTAGCGATTTAACAACCAAACACTTTGTCTTTAAAGATTACGATAACGCAGTTTTAGAAACTAACATAGGGGCAAATGTGTATAATTATCATAAAATACTTCACATTACTGTTAAAATGTCATATAATTATCAAATATATTAAACAAAGTAAGAAAAATATTACTTAATATGTTAAAATATTACCAATAGTACATGCCCAACAGATCAAAATGACCTTCAGCACCCTACGACACATGAAAACTTACGGAGATTAACAGCAATCTTGCCTCAAAAAATAAAACCAATAGTGTGCTGCTAAGGATAAAATGTCAAGTACACACCCAGTGTAGGAGATGTATACAAATAATATTGTTGAATTATTAACAAAGTGATTTCATTAATACTAAAATAAGGTCTTTGTTACAATAATATATATATATATGGAAATTAAGTTCTTATTAGTAAAATTTATGTAATATTTTTAGACTGCTTTGTTCAATTTATAATATGTAGGTAGAATTTTTACATAAAAAAAAACCCCTTTGTGTTTATCAAAAATATTTCACAAATTAAGAAGAAGAATACCTAAGGAAGGTCTTTGCACATGATTATAGTACAAAACCATGTGGATTTACATCAATTTTACCAGGAACAAGGGGGTCAGTATACGGCTATGAGTCAAATAGTCAATTTTTCACCACATTCAGGCATTTGTGTTATTAATGCCTGAATGTGGTTTTAAAATTGACTATTTGACTCATAGCCGTATACTGACCCCCTTGTTCCTTGTAAAATTGATGTAAATCCACATGGTTTTGTACTATAATCATGTGCAAAGACCTTCCTTAGGTATTCTTCTTCTTAATTTGTGAAATATTTTTGATAAACACAAAGGGGTTTTTTTTTATGTAAAAATTCTACCTACATATTATAAATTGAACAAAGCAGTCTAAAAATATTACATAAATTTTACTAATAAGAACTTAATTTCCATATATATATATATTATTGTAACAAAGACCTTATTTTAGTATTAATGAAATCACTTTGTTAATAATTCAACAATATTATTTGTATACATCTCCTACACTGGGTGTGTACTTGACATTTTATCCTTAGCAGCACACTATTGGTTTTATTTTTTGAGGCAAGATTGCTGTTAATCTCCGTAAGTTTTCATGTGTCGTAGGGTGCTGAAGGTCATTTTGATCTGTTGGGCATGTACTATTGGTAATATTTTAACATATTAAGTAATATTTTTCTTACTTTGTTTAATATATTTGATAATTATATGACATTTTAACAGTAATGTGAAGTATTTTATGATAATTATACACATTTGCCCCTATGTTAGTTTCTAAAACTGCGTTATCGTAATCTTTAAAGACAAAGTGTTTGGTTGTTAAATCGCTACCATGGAATAACTTGGCAATATTTTGTAGCATATTCAATTAACAATTATACTTAATTACAGTTTTTTTTTTTATAATAACTTATGTTAATTTCTTTGGTAAATATAAATTTTTTAACTTAAACTGTCACGCGTAAGTCCATTATTTTAATACTTTTTATTATCTTTTAACTTTTTTTTTATTAAACTTTTTTTTATTTTTTACATTTATTTTTTTTTACATTTTATTTTACACTTAAACTTTTTTTTCTTTTTGCATTTACTTTTTTTTTTTTAAATTCGTACTTTGTATAATATTTTTGATAATTGTATGACATTTTAACAAGTTTGCTTGTCCTATCACTAAAAATGGTGTAATTTGACAATATTTTGTAGCATATTCAATTAACAATTGTACTTAACTACAGGTTTTTTTTTTTTATATGACTTACGTTACTTTCTTTGATAAGTATAAATTTCTTAACTTAATGTGTTACACGTAAGTCCATTATTTTAATTTTTTTTTTAATACATGTCATGATATTTTTTTTTATCCATTCATAGACTATTTGATACAATTTTAAAAAGTATGTATTATTTTCTCTATTTCGCAAATATTTGACTTAATTTGTTAAAAATTTAGTATATGTGTCAACATTTTAGTAGAAATATATACATTGGTTTCTCTTATACATTTATAGACACTCATTCTATACAGATTTATTAGTTATTCTTGGTTCTATTTTCTATACTTTGATAATATTTTTTATATCTATATTAGTATTTTCTGCTTTTTTTTTTGCTAATATTTTAATATAATTATTGTACTTATCGTTTGATTAGTGGGTAGACCATTCACAGAACTCACCAAGGAATCTGCGCCTATATGGGGCTAGTACGCTCCGTAACGCCATATAACTTTGGGTGGATACGAGTAAAAAAGCTTATGATGAGTAATATTTTACACTTAAACTTTTTTCTTCTATTTTTTACACTTAAGGTCTTTTTATTTAACATTTTACACCTTTATTTTTTTTTACTTTTAGCAATTTTCTTTTTATTTTTTTTTCTATTTTCACATTTTCTTTTAAAATGTAATTTTACACTTACATTTTTTTTTTAAATTTTTTATGTTTTCATTTTTTTTTTTAAATTGTATTTTACACTTTAACTATTTTTTTTAAACTTTTTTTTTTTTTTTCTTTTTTAACTTTTTTTTTTTAAATTTTTTTTTCTTTTTTTTTAATTTTTTTTTCTTTTTTAATTTTTTTTTCTTTTTTAATTTTTTTTTCTTTTTTAATTTTTTTTTTCTTTTTAAACTTTTTTTTTCTTTTTAAACTTTTTTTTTTCTTTTTAAACTTTTTTTTTTCTTTTTTAACTTTTTTTTCTTTTTTAACTTTTTATTTCTTTTTTAACTTTTTCTTTTCTTTTTTAACTTTTTTTCTTTTATTTTTTTTTTTTACTTTTTTCTTTTTACATGTAATTTTTATTAAACTTTTTTCTTTTTACATTTTTTTTTAAATTGTATTTTACACTTAAATTTTTTTTTTATTATTTTTTAACTTTTTTTTTATTAAACTTTTTTTTATTTTTTACATTTATTTTTTTTACATTTTATTTTACACTTAAACTTTTTTTTCTTTTTGCATTTACTTTTTTTTTTTAAATTCGTACTTTGTATAATATTTTTGATAATTATATGACATTTTAACAAGTTTGCTTGTCCTATCACTAAAAATGGTGTAATTTGACAATATTTTGTAGCATATTCAATTAACAATTGTACTTAACTACAGGTTTTTTTTTTATATGACTTACGTTACTTTCTTTGATAAGTATAAATTTCTTAACTTAATGTGTTACACGTAAGTCCATTATTTTAATTTTTTTTTTAATACATGTCATGATATTTTTTTTTATCCATTCATAGACTATTTGATACAATTTTAAAAAGTATGTATTTTTTTCTCTATTTCGCAAATATTTGACTTAATTTGTTAAAAATTTAGTATATGTGTCAACATTTTAGTAGAAATATATACATTGGTTTCTCTTATACATTTATAGACACTCATTCTATACAGATTTATTAGTTACCTTTGGTTCTATTTTCGATACTTTGTTAATATTTTTTATATCTATAGTAGTATTTCCTGCTTTTTTTGTTGCTAATTATTTAATGTAATTGTGGTACTTGTCGTTTGATTAGTGGGTAGACCATTCACAGAACTCACCACGGGCATCTGTGCCTATATGGGGCTAGTACGTTCCGTAACACCATATGGCTTTGGATCGATTCGGGTAAAAAACTTATGATGGTTAATCTTTTACATTTAACACATTTCTTTTTTACATTTAGCAATTTTCTTTTAACGTTTCTTTTTTTTTTTTTTCATATTTTTCGTTTGTAAATTTTTTTTTTTAAATTTTAAATTTTTTTTTTACGTTTTTCTTTTTTACATTTGTCTTTTTTTTTTTTTTTAATTTTCTTTTTTTAATTTTATTTTTACACTTAAATTTTTTTTATATATATTGTTTTTACTTTTTTTTTTCATTTTTCTTTTAAAAGTTCATTTTATACAAACTTTTTTTTTATTTTACAGTTACTGTTTTTTAACTTTTTTATCTTTACATTATATTTTTCACTTAAACTTTTTATTTATTTTTTTACATTTATACTTTTTATAATCTATTTCACACGTAAACTTTTTATTTTACATTTATTAGTTTTATAATTTATTTCACACTTAAACTTTTTTCAAATATTTTTTTATATAAATATATATATATTTTTTTTCACTTTTAAAATTTTTTTTTCACTTTTAGTTATTTTTTTTTCTTACTTAACCTTTTAGTTTTTAATTCACACTTAAACTTTTTTTTATTTTTACATTTTTCTTTTTAAACTTTTTTTTTTTTTTACATTTTGCTTTTTAAATTGTATTTTAACTTTTTTTTTTTAACATTTATTCTTTTTATAATTTATTTCAAACTTAAACTTTTTCATTTATTCTTGTCTAATGTACAACTACAAACCCCGCTTTCACCCCAATTTTATGTATACGCCTACAAACGTCTCCCTATGAGTACTTTATGTCGCCAATTTTACGAATACACCTCTCAAATTGTCCCCTTGTGGATACTTGATGTCGCCAAATTCTACACATTCACCCTCAATTGTACTCATATGGGAACTTGTTGCCTCTTAGTCTTTGAAAATTTAATCAGCCAGCCATAATAATTCCCCTTGTATGGTGCTACTTCATTTCTACCATCCACCTATGCGTTTTGTTATAGTGTAATTTTATGACATAAGAAAAAATGTGTACTTGTACCAAGCGTATAAATAAACCCCTTTGTATAGCTGCACTGTATCGTTCAATCAAACAACCAATTATAAAACACCCCTAAAACAGCAACATCTAAGACAAATTCCCTTATTCAACACGTATTAGAACAAGTAATAGATCCATTATCTTACATACCAACCCCAAATCTGCTCTTATCAAGCCCAGCACAACAAACAGTGCGATAGAGTAACTTTTACATCATATTCCTAAACAGTAAGCAATTCTAATGCATCCAATTGTGATCAAGGTGAGATCCTTCCTTCTAGTCATAACGATATGATATTTTCCCTCTTAAAATAATAATTTTACGTATGATGTGAAAAACATTTAAAGAACACATTACTTTTATAAAAAGTTTAATTAACCGTAATACAAGGTTTTGGTTCCCAAGGTTCTTTTTCAAAGTATCAGCTTTCATATTAATTACTTTTTTTTCATCCACTGAGACTGATTTCCGTTATATAAATTGTAATTTAAACGTATATTGTTATAAACATTATTTTCATAGAACCCCAGACTGTCATTTTTTATACCCTTAGTACACATGTCAAAAGGTAAAAAAAGCTTTACTTATTAATCTGGTCTACCTTCCTGTACACGATGGTATGTTATTTACCCCCATAGGATGATTCCTCATAGAGTTATATTGCGAAATTATATGCTGGAGTTGGTCACATAAAATATATTTTTCTAAAACCATTCTTGCAAAATTCTTTTCTTTTGTACTAACCATAGTTAAAATATATACACTAGTGTCTTTCCCTTTAACATAAGTTCATTGTGCAGCTCTAGTGGGACGTGATTGCTCTCACTGAGTTACTTTTTTTGGCACAGATGTATGCGTATATAAAATACAAATAAATATTAAAACATATGTGAAAGATAAATGTGTAATAAAATATAAATGAATAATAAAATATAAAAGTTAAAATATAAATAAATAATAAAAAATATAAAAGCTAAAATATAGATCAATAATAAAAATATAAATAAATAATATAAATAAATAATAAAAATATAAATAAATAATAAAAAAAAATATATTCAAATACAAATAAATATCAAAATATAAAGAAATATAAAAAAAAATAAAGAAATATTAAAATAAAATATTAAATACTAATATTAGTCTAATTATTTTTATTTACTGTCTCAAAATTGCATATACAGCTCATATTATTTTTAACAACCAACTATTCCTAACATTTGTCATAACCCTCAGCTTAAAATTAAAAAATGCGTAGATGCAGTGCGACGAAAATTTCCACCAATACCCAAATTTAATTTAAAAAAAACAACTTCCATGTCACATGACACTCCGTAAGACAACCTTTACTGACACCTGATTGGTTCTTCATGATGTCATCCTTAAGCAAGCATCTGATTGGTCCGTTCCCCTACATGCAGCGCCGCCTTGCGGTTACAAGCAGAACTAGTAAAACCTTGCCCCGACAGCGTGTGACGTCACTTACTGATACCTGATTGGTTGTTCATGAGGTCATCCTCACACAAGAACATGATTGGTCCGTTCCTGTACAAACACGTTGAGACACGATGGGACATGCCCATCGGCGACATGCCCACGGGCAGCGATGAGTCATCAGCACCTGTTCCCATGTCCCCTGCATGTGACGTCACTTACTGACACCTGATTGGTTGAGGTCATCTCCATTAGGCCACGCCCTTTCGGCTTGACAGACGAGATCCGCCCTGATTCTCACAGCACCACCAAACTCCACAGAGCACCGCCAAAATCCACCAAAATCCACACAGCACCTCCTATTCCTCATTACTCCGCCGTACTCCGCGGCTTCGTACCCGTCAAATTACACTACTTTGGTATACTGAGATAAATATTCAAATTCACGCATAACTTTTTAATTTTTATAATTACCCACCCTAAACTTACAAAAGAACACTCTAAAGAATACCCCTGTAAAAAGAACAGAAACGGGATGTAACTGCTTTATAAAAAGAACGTAAATGCTTCTCGAGTGAAAAGGGTTAATCCAAGTATTAGTGAAAGCAAATATTTCCAAAAGTTTTCATACTAGTTCTTATTTAATTTCTTGAAGGGTCCAAGGGAAGAACGATGACGATTAATCTCAAATAATTGTGCAGAAAACGAAAAATAAAGTAACGTATTCCATAGACGTGTGCAGCATTATGATATTTTAATGTTTTTAAGAAGGACTATCATCGTTCTTTCCCTACCATAACTTCCAACAATGAAAGCGCAGGTCTGTAGCGTTAGCATAAAACGTTGAGATGTCTATTTTAACGGCAAATAAAATGCTCATCGTTTTCCCTCTGAATCTAGAGACGTGATAGCGGCGCTATTCGTATAATATTAACCGATATCGGCTTAATTCACAAATCAGGTAACTCCAAAGCCGCTGGGCGGATATATTCAAGCGATTCCCGTCTAAACGTGGAATTGTTTAAAAACAAGAAGTGATCAGAATACCTGAGCTTATATTGTGGAATTGGTTCAAACAGTCACGTGATTTATGAGTGACGCTGAGCTAATAAACAGCATTAACAACACGTTTCCCTACGATGTGCTTTACGGTTGCCATAGATACGGCCTTCGTTCAGCGTTGAATAAAGAAGCAGAAGTCTTTTTTAGAAAAATATTGACTACATCTTCACAATTAAAAATACACGTGGATAAAAAAAATTTAATATTTTAAGTCACCCTATCAATAATTAATCTTTTTAGAGAACATTTCTTTAAAGTTATTCAAACAATTTTATATAGATTTTTAACTCAACTTATGTCCACCTATTAAGAAATATGACATTTTAGGTACGTCTGTTCAAATGAGTCCTATTTCGCAATTGCCTTGTAAGATGCAACTACGCATGATCGAATGGTCAAATAAAAACAATATAATAAGTCACAACTTACGTTGTAATATAAATTAGCACACAACAGTAAATGTTTTCCTTCGAGTGTTCTCACACTTTTTTAAAAGTTCACTTCTTAACTTTTTAACACTTTCTTGTTACAGAATGCAATTGTGGAAAGAACGGCTATTGCCATTTTACAATAGAGGACGACAAGCGTTGCAGCTGTCACCACGGGTACGAACTGTTCCAAGGAAATTGTGAACGTATGACATTACTTCTTTATTACCTGAAATGTACAATTACACATATTTCTAACTCTTGTATTTTTCTAACTCTTATCCAAGTCTATAATCGGGGACAACCTAAGTTGAACCTGAAGCGGAAGCTAGGATATGTATAAATATTCAATTGCTTTAGGCTCAACTTAGGTTGTCCCCGAGTATAAATGATTTTGTAATTTATGTTTGTTTCTAGGAAAAAAAATTAGAAACCTGCGTAACAAATATTAAATTATCAATCGCCCAAATTTAAACATTTATGTTGTCGTAATTATTTAAAACAAAATTGTACAAATTAGTAAAATATTTTTAAGGTTAATGTTTTATTTATAAAAAAATAAATAATTTTCTCTGGTATATTTTATTATTGTCTTGCTTTATGTTATGTACAACTAAGATGAATATTACTAATTTTTCAAAATTGATGTCCCATTGTAACCTTAACCTCATCAGATTTTTAAAAAAATTGCAGTTGTTTCGTCAGTTTGACTATTGGTTAACCAATGCGTATGACTTTTACCCTACATGACTACCTGTTGACTTTTTTAAATTAGATTTAACTTAATTTTAATGCAAATTACTTGTGCTTTGTATCACAACCATCACCTTTCTTGATGTATTGTACCGAAGGAGAAGAATGTGTAACTAATTAATGGGCTCTGATTGGTCGTCCTGTTCTGAGTTCCTGACACCCCTCGCTTTTGATTGCTATGAATTGCATTACCACTCCTTCCCTATAGTATTCTATTGGATTCCTCTGGCTTTTTCGTCGTTTTTATTATCACACTGCTCTCATCAATATGTAACTTCTTAATCATGTAAAAGCCAATATAAGCACTGAAGTGTATCCAAGGACGGTGTTATCCTTTGTTATTGTGGTTTCTGCTATCCATATACAACGGGCACTTAATCCAAAAAGGTTCTCTTAATCAATTCAAGCATACGCTAAGAAATCAATACTTCAGGTGTATCTAAATTTAAGTTTTAATTAACTCTAAGAAATGTTATATCTTATTATTTACAATTAAAGAAAGTGCTCCTGAGAGACTGGCACTTCCTATTCGTTCATAGTATAGTTCACAAGTCTCTGCCTAAAAAAATGGCGACCCTCCTGCGTCATCATAGCTTTTCTACGCAGCATTCTCCGGCCATTTCATTGGACGCTTCACAGGCGTGGGAGTTTTGTCCACGTGATTTTCCAACAAGCACTGTTATCCAGTCTTATATCGGAGACCAAATAATTTAGTTTATTGTGCTCCTTTAAACAATAAATAAACGAGAATTTTCGTTGGTAATTAATTTTTTTTTCTTCATCTTCATTTTAAATCGACCCAACTGTTTTTATAGAAACTTTGCACAATTGAATGGACGGTTGTTATTCCGTATTTTTTTTTAAAGATTATGATGGATAATATTAAATAATTGTGTAATGGTGCGCACCAGATAGTTTACAGTGTTATTTAATTTATTTAAACCTAATTTTAGGTTGTGAATGTGGAAAGAATGCTACCTGTAAATGGAGCAATTTGTATGGAAAAGTGTGCACATGTCTTCCCGGCTTTGCACTGAAATCCGATGAGTGTACACGTAAGTTGCTATTGACACTTTTCCAAAATACCCTTTTAAAATATATATTTTTATTACCGATTGTGACCCAGTGTTTTAAAAAAAACGACATTTGTAAAATCCTTATAACTCCATGTGGAATCAACTTATGTGGATAAATGATATACCATCGTGTAGAGAAATAAAACTTTATATTTTGAAGTTGCAAATTTTGAAGTGAAACTACATTAGCGTGGCTAGTGAATCTGAAGGATCTCGACCCGGAAATCAAACGTGAAACGGAAAGATGAGTAGGGCTTACGTTCAAGTCAAATAAAAGTTGAAGTTGGCGTCGATGCGTCAGCTCCTGTGTGCTGCGAGTTTAGGCACGTTTACACGTAATGAAGACGAAAATCGTTTCTCTTCAACTCGCGGTTCTGTAGGTGAGGTAGTCGGTTTTCTGTTGTGTCCAATACCAGTAAATATCAGGTAATGCACAGCACAGTCTCCACTGAACTATATTATTTTTGCTTAAAGAGCCCCATATTGTTTTGAATAAAATCGGGTGTATTTGTATAGTTGCTTTTAATGACGTCGAAGTTCACTATTTTCCAAAGTTTGTAATTTTTTCGATGTTTTTGCAGCTTGCGAATGCGGCGAAGGAATCAACTGCACTTTCGGCCGTTACGATGGAGCCAAAATGTGCGACTGTCCGAAGGGATACGGGGACGACCGAGGCGCCTGCAAGGGTGAGTTCAATTCCAATGCAATGCATTCATGACCGAATTTGGTCTATTCCTATTCCTAGTATACGGTACATTCGCCAAATGCGACATGTGGCGACATTTGGTGAGCGAAGATTTGATCTATAGCTCTATAGGAGATTTGATATATAGCTATAAAAGATTTGATCTATTGCTCTATAGAAGATTTGATATATAGCTATATAGAAGATTTGATCTATAGCTCTATAGAAGATTTGATATATAGCTATATAGAAGATTTGATCTGTAGAAGATTTGATCTATAGATGTATTGAAAATTTGATCTACAGAAGATTTGATCTATAGAATTATAGAAAATTTTATCTATAGATCTGTAGAATATTTGATCTATAGATCTATAGAAGATGTTATCAATAGATCTATAGAAGATTTAATCTATAGATCTGTAGAAGATTGGATCTATAGATTTATAGAAGATTTGATCTATAGATCTGTAGAAAATTTGATCTATAGAAAATTTTATCAATAGATCTATAGAAGATTTAATCTATAGATCTGTAGAAGATTTGATCTATAGATATGCAAAAATATTACCAAACGAATAAATAAAAATGTATAATTTTTTTTAAGTAAATAAAACGTATAAAAATATTTATTTTAAGTTTAAATATAAGTATTTGTTGTGAAAACTATTTTTTTATTGTGATAAACCAACACGCAAATATTTAAATCTAAAATTGTGTAGACTTAACGTATACGCACCAAAACATTTCAGCAAGTATTGAAATCGATCAGTTTTCAATTATGTATTATTATATATTTTTATATTGATCACCTACTATTACGTGTGTATCTTTTTATGACATAAAATGTCTTTCATTTCGGTCAGTAGAGGGTCACTTGCTAAATCCCCATGTAGCGAAAACAAGTAAAAGTCACGAAAACAGGTAACACTAATAACGCTTATATCTTTGCTACCGTACTACCCACGCGCATTACTCTGGTGTTGTTGGGTAGAGGAAAAACCATTCACGGTCACGCTTGAGTCGAGTGCTCAGATGGCGTCATTTTCGCGCCACGCATTTCGTAATTGGGGCTAAATTTAGCTCGCGTACGACGTTCTTAGAGGCGTAGCTCGTTAGTACGGAGCGGAGTGGTCACGTTCCCATTGTAGGTATAATACATCTACCTCAAACCGGTGCTCGTCAGGAGTTGTAACTTTTACTAGTGTGTCACTCTCCATGAGGTGACCTCCCGACATAAGTTATACATGTAATACGTGAATAAATGTAAGTCGTGTATTTGTTTACGTCATTTCTGTACCCTACTGCCCATACACCCTCCGCAGCACGTACAAGTGTTTCACTGCGGCTGCGTCTCTGATAAAGCCTGTCTCATTTTTATTGTTGTAGTTTGCGAATGTGGCATTCCAGAGGCCAGCTGCACTTTTTCCGAAGAAGGAAGAGAATGCAGCTGCCCAAAAGGTTACGAGCTCGATTTTCCGCCCTCGCAGCGGCCCGGCATGGGTCGATTCAGCAGAGTATGTAAAGGTAAATACATTTCTTATATCGAAATTCCTACCTTCCAAAAACCAACCTTCGGTGGGTTCTTCTCGACCAGAATTACTGGGCACCTCATTCTCTATCTTTTTTTACGCTGCGCAGGCGGCACAAATAACACCACTACAGTTATTCCTAATGTGGTTAAGTCCTACTAATTAGGTTTTTAAAGTTAACCATAAATATATTTTATAATTTGCAGAAGTAGCCTGGTTCCAGAAAAAGTGTTTATTATATGGAGAGAGATAGAAGTTAATAAAAAGCCTTGTAATATCTTCAATTTTTCTTTATTAACAGTGAAGGTGATATGTACAGTCTTGAGAAAAAAATATTTACAATGTTGAAACATAGAAGTAAAAGAACATTCTTACGTGGTATGGAAAAACATAGCCGGTTTCACTTCAACGATTTTTGTTGACACTTTCTTTAACACATGTTGAATAGAAAGATTTAAAAAAATGAATTAGTCAGGCAGCTAGTTATCGCAGCCAGTTATCAGGGAGTTGCTACATAGTTACAGAGTTTCTACAGAATGAGAACTCGCTGAAACATCGCCTTATATAGTCCTAAGCTATCCTAAATTAGCATAAGGCATCGGGCCGAAAAAGATTAATAAACATCTCGATAAAGTCCCGCACGATAGGCCCGCATACGGGAAACACCCATACGATGCGTACGACGCATCAACCCGATGACGTCATAACAGGTTCGCGAACTCGTGGAGCCAAAACGTAAACAAAAACATCGGCGTCTCGCCGGAAAGGTTCGTGGTAAGATTCTGTGAGAAGATAGGTTTTCCCAACAATTCCCACTAGGATAATTTCGATGGAGTTGTAAGGACCTCCGGGTCGAGGCAACAAACGGTTCATTCCGATTTCTGATTATATCGAATTTTTTCTATCTTATTCAGAAGTGTCCACGGGAAAATGACGGGGATGCACTTTATGTTGAAATCAAGTTCTCTCAAACCCTGTGCTAACAACAAAGCTGTAGTTTCATTGTACTCAGTTGTGAAATGTGAAGTTATCCGAATTTGACAACTTCCTCCGTCGATATAGCTCAACACGTTCAATGCGGACGGTTATATCCGTATTTATCCACAAGTGCAACACCGAATCAATTAACGCCGTGCAGTGCAAGCAAGTGCGACACAAGGTCAATGTAGCAAATTGACTATGTGCTATGCGATGGGACTCTTTCCTATCTCTAAATTCAAAGGACGTACATAAAGATAGTCAATTACAAAGTTGTAGGATCCCTTTCAACGCTATGAATGGAACGCGTTCAACACTAGTTTATTTGACTTGCACATCTTTATCTCTCTTTTTACACCTACCGAAAGCGTAATATCTTACCCTGTGGCGAGTTTTGTACGGAAACAGTGGAAATCGAGAGCAATCAAACAAGCGTTGTACGTGTTCTATTCATAGATCTTTTAGAAATAAATTGATACCTTTCTACAACTTGTGTTCAACATTAACTATTTTCATGCATGTCCTCTAAATTTAGAGATAGGCACGATAACTTTGTACATTGCTTCTAGGGAGCGCTGTATGTAAGGTCATCGCATGGTCACTTTACTACCATAGGCACCACTTTTATTAATATAGTATGCTGTCAAGGAACAAAATTGCGTGAGAAAGGACTTAGGGCATAATCTGTACACATCTACAGAATTGTAATTTTAATTATGCCAAATGATATATTTGTAGTGCAATATTTTCACCAATGAAAATAATTAATACATGCTAAAAATAATGAGTTACGTAATAATCAAAGAGCAAAATTTATGTTTCTATACGTCTGCATCAAGGGGATATTACTATGATTTGTTCCATACAAGACTGCAAAATTACTGGAAATGTATATTTAATTATATAAATCTAGACAGTATTATTTGACCAAAAATTTAATATTTGAAGTAAAATTTATACTAAATTTTTTCCTAATTAAAACACCAACAACTAGATATTTTTTTAGTTTGCAAAGACAGTACATTGTTAAGAAATTTTACTTATTTTATTGCAGATATCGACGAATGCCAGAGGATTCCCTCATGTCCTTCGACTACGATCTGCGTCAACACTCCCGGTAGTTACGACTGCATCTGCAAAGACGGATACGAAATCCCGACTCGCTCGCGCAGTTACAATGTCAAGAAAGACGGATGTCAAGGTGAGTGCAGTGTTACACAGCAGGTCCGAATACACGATGGTGAACGACCGTTTCGGCCGCGTTGTATTACACTTTTTGCTATGGATTAAAAGAGTCCTCGATCGAACTCCAGCCAGTGGCATTCGTTGTAATAGTTTCTAATTCCATCCCCGCTGATTGCACAGTTTCAGTACAGAATGTACTGGGCTATGGATTGGCTAAGCAGTTGCCAAAAAAATGAAGCAGTTGCGCTGAGGGCAAAATTAACGTATCTTTGAAGAGGGAAGAATATCAGAAATTGAAGCATTTGCATCGATCTAGCTTTCTACAGATGAGCCCCTAGATAGATCCCTCTACCCAGATAGATCCTCATTTTCGTAAAATCGTTTTTTTAATATACTTTTACACGTTTGCAATGCACTACATCACATTGCAAAGCGGTATTGACAGAAAGTGTCTGAGAGAATCCAGCTTAAAAATGCATTCAAAGTCATGCGTTTAGATCCAAAAGTACATGGTTGTCAGTCGTTTCTAACGTCTCCTGTAAAATTTATGAAAATGGATCTACCTGGTATTCAAACTATAGGGCTCAAATATTCATTACATTCAGTTCATTAACGCGTTGACTGCGTTCCCCATCAGGCAAGAACGAAAAACGTCGACAAGTCGTCGATAACCGCAAGTCACTATTGATAAAAGTTTGAAATTTTTTTTTATTGAAAATTTTTGCAGCATTTCACAACAGAAATTTCATTAAGTTAAAATTGATACAAATACAACACATAAAATTAGTTCGGCACAGATCTTAAACTTTCGGACGGCGGCACAACTGCTTTCTGCGCTTCTGCTTAAACACCAGATAATATTACATTTACCAGAGAAATGTTCAAATGTTTCTGTCGAACTCTTGCAGCTCCGACATTTAGTCAACAACTCCCATAGTTTTCAGATGTTTGTTAATAGTGTGTCCGAAGCTCAATTATAATATTTCTTTCCTATCTCAAGCAAAAAATTTTGTAATTTGCTAGAGTGCCCCTTTACGAAGTGTTTGGTTTACCTCATACCTAAACCACTATGCTTGAACAGAATGAGTACCTTATCCCAAACCATAATAGAGGAACGCAAAAGCTGAGGACCAACTGGTTTATTCGAGGATTCCATCAGTTCCTTGTTATTCCATCTGCTGTCCCATTATCCTCCACGCTCCAATGACCCAGTACCCATACCAGACTAAACATGTTACATTTCGAATTCAGTTTGTTCCGAGCATGTTTTCACTCAAGAACAAGTTTAGAATGAACAACTTCCTTATCAAGAGACTTTAGTGTGAAAACTGGCTATCAAAGAATATTGTAATACAATTATTACTTATTCCCCAATTGATTAATTCTTGGGTACAGACCAAAATTATAGCAATTCTGAAAAACAGTGCAAAATTCCTTTTGCAGAATAGAAATATTGGTATTTGATGCGGGTCCATAAACAGCCACCCCGGAAAGTTGACCTATTTTTGAGCCATCCAAATACAATATAAGACTATTCCCTTTAGAACTGTGTTATTATCTCTCAAGCTTTTTCAGATGAAAAAATAATATTCCGAGATTTATTAAACGACATTTAATAACATTGTCCTGATTCATATGTACTAGTGTATAATTTTCTTGTAATTTAATCTGCAATAGTGTATGACTCTGAAGTTCTACTAATAATTTAAATTGATATTTCAGATATCGACGAGTGTGAATGGCGTAAAGAAAGGTGCCACGATCGCTATGCCAGATGCGTCAACATCCCCGGAAGTTACGCATGCGATTGCCTTCCTGGATACACCCTTGTCAGACGTCCGGGATCACCTTCTAACCATCAGTGCATTGAAGGTAATACTAGTTAAGCCAGAAACGAAACTGGCCATTCTGTTGCTCGATTTAAGGGTAATGGTGGCCAATGTATTTAAATCTGTAATTAAATTGAGCCATCGTTACATAGAAAGTAATACTTGGTAAACCAGAAACGAAACTGACCATTCTGTTGCTCGATTTAAGGGTAATGGTGGCCAATGTATTGAAATATGTAATTAAATTGAGCCATCGTTACATAGAAAGTAATACTTGGTAAACCAGAAACGAAACTGGCCATTCTGTTGCTCTATTTAAGGGTAATGGTGGCCAATGTATTGAAATATGTAACTAAATTGAGCCATCGTTACATAGAAAGGAATACTTGGTAAGCCAGAAACGAAACTGGCCATTCTGTTGCTCGATTTAAGGGTAATGGTGGCCAATGTATTGAAATATGTAATTAAATTGAGCCATCGTTACATAGAAAGTAATACTTGGTAAACCAGAAACGAAACTGGCCATTCTGTTGCTCGATTTAAGGGTAATGGTGGCCAATGTATTGAAATCTGTAATTAAATTGAGAAATCGTTACATAGAAAGTAATACTTGGTAAACCAGAAACGAAACTCGATGCTCGATTTAAGGGTAATGGTGGCCAATGTATTGAAATCTCCAATTAAATTGAACCATTGTTACATAGAAAGTAATTGTAGTTAAGCCAGAAACGAAACTGGCGATTTATATTACTAAATCTGCATTATTTTAGGGTAATGGTGACCGATGTATTGAAATCGCCTATTAAATTGGGACTAAATCTGCATTATTTGAGGGCAAGCGTGACCAATGTATTGAAATCGCCGCTTATATTGAGCCCAGAGAGTTAAAATTTAAAAACGTATAAAGCGAAAGCAGGGGCAGGGGAGGGGGTTTTAGGTTTGAATATCCACTTTGACAGTGCATTAAGCTCGCTAGTTTCGTTTCTCGTTGTCCTCAAAAATTCATACGCCGCACAGTGGGGTATTTGATCTCAAAAGCTGGCCAAAAGTCTATTTTTTTTAAATTAAGAATTTTGAATTTTGGATTAAACCATATGATAAAAAACTATCTAAAGTACAATTCTGCAGCACTGTTTTTTTATTTTAACTGTATTTTTTGTGGCAACACTGTCGTTAAACTTAGAAAACTTGTAAACGGTGCATATTTGTACCAATAAAAACTAACTTTTTTCAGAACTATTTTATTTAAATTCTGCTAATATTTTTAGTTGACTGCGATAAAAAATGTATATAATATTATGTTTGATAACTTTTTTGTGTACTTTTACAATAAAATTTTTTTATAGTGCATTTTGAATGTAAATTTTTGAATATTTTATAAACACGAAAACATTTGTTAACTGTCTTCACTTCTCTTCACTATATAGAATAGTACAGAGTGATAAAGTAACTATTCTTCTACACGGGAGTACAAAAATTTCCACCACCTTTTTCCCCCTTTAGATTTTATGAGGCTTTTTCTGCAGCGTTCACCAAAATTATTAAAACGTCTTTTTCGAGTGCACCTGGATATTCACTGTGTGACAAAGCGAACATACATTGAATGCTTATCTAAATACTTCACAAGACGTGTTTTACAACAGTACAGTGTAGGGAAACTGTAAGTATACAATTGCGAAAGTGTCATAGTCTGAAAACCCCAATCCCAGAATCTCTTCTTTAAATTATCGGTTGTGCGGCTACGGCGGTAATAAATTAAAAGCTCTAGTTGGGGAACTTTTTCCGAACCCTTCCTTCATGTGTTGATACTTGGAAATTCTCTTCAATCGAACACCAAAAGAAGAATGTGACCTTAAACCCGACACTCCAAGTGTTTATATTTGCTGCCCAAGTTTCATCCGCCCAAGAGGAACGAGTAAATTCGCAGTACTAGGATTGACTTCATTCTGCTCTGTATCTCCGAGAAAAATAGTACATTCTGCTCTGTATCTTCAAGGAAAACTAAGAGCAAATAGCTTTTTGTTTATGGATCCAACATCTGCAGGTTCGAATTTTGATATCTTGTAGAAAATATTCCTTTTATTTGATTGTATGTGAAAATATTAATTAAAGCAAGTTTAAAAATAATAAGGATGTAACATAATTGAATAATATTAATACATCGTTATGCAAAATAAAAAAAATACTGTCTTTAATTTTTTGGCTGTAAGAAAAAATACCTTTAATAATGGGAATGCACATAATATCGTTTTTTAATGACTTACTGGCAAAAAAGTATGACATTGTACAAAATATTGCTTTTATTCGAAAAATATTTTTAATAAAAGAACAACTTTGATTAAAGTAAGAAAAGTAGCACGAAGACATACTGATAGGTCTACCATAACTTTTTTTTAAATTTTAGGACCATCGGGAATTACATTTTTAACTAGAAAATTTCTTTTTGATATTATGAGAAACTGCCCTGAAAAAGGTATCATAAAAAAAGTTCAACTACATGGAAAGTTATATAATATCAAAGCCCTCCTTTTCTGATGAAGAAAAAGAGCAATTTAAACATAAAATCTCCAGATTTTAGAAATTCCAGAAATCCAGATTTAAAAGTAAATGGCTTGCAGTTAATATGTCAGAAGAAAAAATTCTAAAGAAACACCAAAAATGGTTGGAACATTCAATCGAAATTCCCACAAAAAAAAATCGCTTGTCGACCACAGAGTAATGATATTACAACTCTCTGTTGTCGACCTTCGAAATCATTTGATGGGTTAAGTGATCGCAGTAAAATACGCAAAACCAAGGAGCTAAGAGAAAAAGCCAAATCCGAAGAATTAATCTATGCCACTCAAATGAAACTACGTGAAACTGGAAATATCGAAGGTTCAAAAGTAGTAAAGGATATCACAAAGTCTCCCTTAAGAGCAGCCAAATACAGAAAAGCATTTGTTAGCCACACTGCTGAACGTGGAAGCTGGGTTATCACGTAAACGATATGAAGTAGTAAGAACTAGTGACAAAAACCTATTTCTTTAGGTTAAGAAATAATGATATCCTGCTCCAAACACGTATCAAATAATTTCTACTGGTACCGAAATACAACTTCAAGCTTCATACGAGTGAGCGATTAATCACATATTTGTGAGAGGCTTTAAATACGTTTATATTGATGAAATAAAATCGCTAGAACTTTTTTACAAATAGGGATGTGATGGTTCCGAGCAATCACAATACAAACAAAGATTTGAGAATAGTTGTGATTCCGATGCGAATATCTTCCAATCTGCTTTAGAGCCTCTTTAATTAACAGGTTTAAAAAACAAAAATGCATTGCTATGGAAAAATCCTACACTATCGTCACTGCGATATTCAGGCCCATCACGATATGATTTATACATGAAAGAGCAGATATCACAAATGAAGAAATACAATACATAAAAAATCAAATAAAAAATTTATAAGAAACCCAATGTTTTTTTAAATTTCTTGCAAAAAATATAACTTTGTATACATAATTATAAATATATAGGTTGTTTATTATTTTTTTGTAAATATGCCTGACATATAGTTGCAAAAATAGACAACTCCACTTTAAAAAAAAAATTATATTTTTTATTATAATTATTTTCATCTAAAACTAATAATTATTAGTGAGTATCTAAAGGGTGGATAAAATATATATAAAACAAACTATTTAAATTTAGAAAGTTTGAAAGTAACGCAATATAAGTACTACTAAAAATTAAGCATTCTTGGTTTGTTTGGATATGTCTTGTTTTGCAGCTGTAGAGGTAACTCGTTTGAATTTTCAACTTATTTCAATTTTTTTTTATTTTAATATGTAATTTTAAAATAGAAAATGCAATAAAATAATTTTGGACAACTTTTTGGGTCAAATACCCCTATGTGCGCCGGCAGGTGCGCTTTATGTTTCCGTAGTCTGATGTTAATTGACACAACCAACTAAACGTGTTTTTCTTGTATTCTGTATAGGCATTGGAGGAATGATAATAGACGAAAGAAATCAGAGACGTGTTTTGAATCGGATCAAATGAAGTTAACTATATAGCTTCTCCTAAGCTTTGGGTCTATGAGCTAATAGAGCAACCCTGTACTAACCAAGATGGCGATCACTCCGATTTCGTTAGGGGATGTATGAAAACCGCTTCGTTTAATTATGAAATGAGGTCGTTTGGAAATCGAAATTTGCATCTGGTCCCTCTTATTTTTGAGTACTTTTGTCGAGAAAGTATAAATTCCGCTACTATTTTGGTTCAATGTTTACGGTTGATTACTTCACCTGTTATATTTACTCGATGTGTGTAGGACACTGGGATATAATGATTGAAAAATGAGAATTCACAAATTCATCTAAATATAAATTAATTTGTTTCAGGTTTTTATGGATGGAGGATCAGCGCAATCGTGCTGTCTTGTTTCTCAGGAGTTCTTGTCATCGGAATCTCTTGTGCTGCCTGCAGGAGGTGCAGGTAAGGTCGCTTTCCATCTTATCAACAGTTGACAAATGCCATAAACGACTAAATATTTGGTATAAAAAGAACTAAGATCAATTCAGCTTCATCCTGAACGTAAAAAAGAACACACGAAAATATACCTCTTTAAAAATTACAGGAACGTAATGTAACTTTTACATAAAAAGAACGTAAATACATTGTTAAAAATACGTGCCCATTTCTGAAGAAATTGTTGTAGTTTTTGAAGAAACAGATGCATACTAAATGAGGAGGTCTGGCGCAAAATAGACTTTATCGATTTTTTTTTTAAAATCCAGATATCAATTAGATATCGATCTTTATGTTGAGAGGCATCTAAAACACCGAATTGAGTAATCAATCGAAAAAAAAGTAATATTCATTTAAAATAAAGGTTTCAAAAATAGAGGTTGGAGCAAATTGAACTTTATTCACCCAAGAGACCAGCGCAAAAATCAACTATATCCGTCCCACAAATCAGGATGCTTCATTGTTGTTGCCAAACGATAATTTGTTTCGGCCCCAAATTAATTAATTCGTAATATGTTGCAAAATTAAAATTGCAACAAAATTTACGACTGTTTAACACCAGAAATTGCAATTCGCTCATTTTTTTTATATATATAAACTTATTAACCGCTTTTTTTCAGTAATTACTTTTCAACTTTTAATTTTTTTTTCTAAAAAAATTTTGATAATTATATTGATTGATTTTGTATAGATTTACATAACGAAACAATTTATTGATGCCAAGATTAATTTAAATTTTCAATTTCAAATTTTAAAGCTTTCATTAATATAATTAAAAAAGTATTGTTACTAGGGCACATTGTTATTGTGTCCTACTTTACAACAAGCGAAGTGATAGTTGGTTTGCGAAGCAAACCTAGGAGGATTACGTAGCAATCCTCCGAGGGGTTGGCGGAGCCTTAACTTTTACACACTAAAACTATTTTTAGGAGACTGAAAGATAAACTGTGAGAAATCGCAGCTGTATTTTTTGGTAGTTCCCCATCCTTTTAGTTTATGCAAAGTAAAAAAAAATAGCAATTATAAGTTAAATTTTAATTCTTATTCCTAAATAAATCTTACAAATAATATATTTCCATTGTTAGCGACTGATATTAATACTAGAAATTACTTGTAAACTTACAGTAAGCGTCGCAATGGCGCAATTGTTTATTGCGTCTTTCTAATGAATCAAACTACTATGGTCCTGTTTGGTTTACAAATATAAATTTTTAAGTCAATCGGAAAGGATTCACAGTCTGAAAAACACATTTTCATTGTAAAAATATTTTGTTCGCTCAGTACTTTTACATCGAAAAATCAAATCACGTATGCTTTTATAGTGTAAGGAATGTAAAATGGCGTTCGAGTACCATTTGTTTAAAGCAAAGTCCTTATATGTCGATTCCCCATATCGCCCGTGGTTGGATCATTGTGGTGATCGGGCGGGTTCGATCCCAGTTGTTGTCATTTTTTTAATTTTAAAATTAAATTCCTACAAAGTAATAGAAACAACTTATAATATCTAAATATTATTATTAAATAATTTAATGTTATAAGGATAACAAAAGGTTAATGTTATAAGGATAACAAAAGGTTAATGTTATAAGGATAACAAAAGGTTAATGTTATAAGGATAACAAAAGGTTAATGTTATAAGGATAACAAAAGGTTAATGTTATAAGGATAACAAAAGGTTAATGTTATAAGGATAACAAAAGGTTAATGTTATAAGGATAACAAAAGGTTAATGTTATAAGGATAACAAAAGGTTAATGTTATAAGGATAACAAAAGGTTAATGTTATAAGGATAACAAAAGGTTAATGTTATAAGGATAACATTCTGCCAAATTTAAAGTCGACATGATTCTTGATAGGAGGTAACATTGAGTTGCGATATTTGACGACACAAGAACGTCAAACTGAGTAAATTAAACGATCGGTCGATTGGATTGCTAAAAATACAAATAGAAGTTTCCAATACATCGACATGTAAGGATTTAAATATGTTTAAACAATTGGTATTCTAAAGCCATTTTACATTCATGTCTGTTTGTATTATAATGCGTATTATTGAATTTCGGGTTAGATAAACCAACAGGTCTATTTGTATTGGGATAAGGCTCGTCAAGCTTCCACAGATATCGATAACTTAAAACAGAAAAATAATGGACTTGGTCTGTTTGTATTATCATTCTTCCGATTAATTTAGGAATGAAGTATATGTCTGTGTCGATTATCAAATCGTCGATAATCAATTACAAAATTGTCTATATTTTATTTTAACTTTTGATTGGCCGTGCAAGGACCCCGACTAAGAGGTGTAATACAGCTGGTATTTTTTTGTAATCGGAAGATTTGTCTAAAAAATGATCTACAATGATCTAATACAAAACTTCCAAATAATATTCCATGCACTGAAATCAGCTCTGTATTTTATTAAAATATATGTAGATTTATCATTCATCAATACATTTTCTTATTTGTTACAGGAGGAAAACAAAAACATCTGTGTGAAAAGAATATTTCTGAAAATTGCTTTTGTGAGACATTGCGATTATGAATTTACATATTTTACAGAATATCTTACTAAAATAACCATAATAATAAAATAAATTGCAAATGTGCACCAGCATCGGAGGGAAAAATTAAGTGACTGCCTCAATTTGGTATAACATTGAACTACTTAAGGAATAATAATTTTTTTACGAAAATAGTGATATTCTCAACAAGTACGTCGGATTTGAAAATACATTTGATGAGAAATTGTCATTATTTTTCTTAAAATAAATAATATTTAATCTTAGTTTGTTTGTTTATTTTACCTCATCAACATTCGCCTTATACAACAACAAGATTCTGAGTTCAAATGCTGAATACTATATGAGTATTTCTGTTGAGAGCGATGGTGATCCGCTAGTCAAGCGTACCCTAAGAAGACGTCGCCACCCCCCACCCCCATAATACATACAAATATTGACGACCAACAACAGGCTCAAGGCCCACCAAGGTTGGTCCATCTAGTACCTCTTAACTATCCCCCAATACATATCTAACTTCTTCTTAAAATCCGTTACTCCTTTACAATTAACAATATTCACTGGCAAGTTGTTCCATTTGTCTATTACCCTATTATAGAAATAGTGCTTTCTCCCTTCCCGATTAAAATGGGATTTGTTTAACTTAAACCCATGACCTCTCGTTCTATCACTCATATTAAAATCTAAACTCTCCACATCCCCTTGTTTAATAAATTTTAACAGTTGTATCAAATATTTCGTAACCCTTCTCTCTTCCAGAGTGTACATATTCAAATTTCTTAATCTATCTTCATAATTCATGCCTGAAAACCCTTGAACCATTTTAGTAGCCCTGTGCTGAATTTTCTCTAACAATGCAATGTCTTTTTTAAGATATGGTGACCAGAACTGTACAGCATACTCAAGATGTGGCCTTACTAAACCTCTGTACAATGGCAAGATAATATCCTTAGATTTTGATAAAACACTTTTTCTGATGTACCCCAGCATTCTGTTAGCTTTTTTGCTAGCCACTGTACATTGATGACTCATATTAAAATCCTCATTTACCGATACACGCCCAGATCCCTTACGGGTGAATGACATTCCTGCCTTCGAGGAACGTAAACGTGCAGCTACGCATTCATGGAAAAAAAATCCAATAGCATTAAAACAACAAAGGTTAGATAACCTTTTAAATAAGTTTTCATGACCAAGGATAATTTTTTTAACAAAAAATTGAATCCAAACATGACATCCCTTTTCCGAAGATGTAATATGATCTGGTTGATGCTTCCTACCTTCCTCTACACAATGTTATGTCATTTATCCACGAAGGCTGATTTCCCGGAAGAATTATACTGCCTGTCACCAAGGGCGAAATTTTCCTTCTTTCGGTATAAAGATCAGTGAGAAAAATGGGTTAACAAATAACCTGATCGACGCGACTCACTTTCATATACGACGGTAGGTCATTTATCGCGTGCAAAGGTCAGCGGGCGGAATAAGTTAATCGGCTTGGTCGATGCGACCTACCATTCTTCATATGATGGTATGCTTATACGAGGATTTATGTGGGCGGAATCTAAAACTTGTTGTGAACTCCTCCCCCACGTGGTACAAGTGTCAGAGTTGAAATGGGTTTGCGTCCATCTTTTGCAGTGTGGTAACGGGATATGGTAAGATTTTTTTTAATTAATTGGTTTGACAATGCAGTAAAAAATGTGACTTATTATTTTTCATTTTAAAAAGTTCAATATTAAAAAAAGTGCGGGGCAAAATCCCAAAAAAGGTCTAGGGAACCGCCCCCACTTGCCCCCCCCCCCCCCCCCCTCTCGCATATTGATAGGGTTCACCATACAGAAAAAGTATGAAATTCTTGAATTTAACAAGTGAACTTTTTAAAATCGTTTTCGTTTTTTTTTGTCTTCTTATATTCTCGCCAATTTGTGAAACTTAACGACAAATGTTGGTGTCCATTAAAAGTTTTTCGGAGATAATTATTGTTACGTTCATAAGAGTTGTTCCTCTTTAAATCTTTGGAATTTTACTAAAGGTCAAAATGTGGATGTTAATCAACGGGAGTAACGTATATATATATATCCACGGTATTGTATAGCCAACTTCTCCATATTATCAATCTTTCCAGTTCTTGCTGGACCTTGCTAATAAAATTTCATTACAAATTGGAACTTTTAACACTGTGGTTCCCCCTGATAGGTGACAAATAAAGAATATTATTTATTTCGCTATAAATATTGTATTTGTATCAATTTTGTAACTTATTTCCTTCCCGTGCGTAGAACGGCTATTTCAGCGAGTAATTTATAAACTCAAAAAATCAAAAAGTAAAAAATTTATCTGATGCATTAGCGCAAAGATTTAGGCTTAACCGATTTCTTGTTGAATTCCACTTTTTGACGGTGTAAAATAAAGACCAACATAAAAAATAAATAATTCGCTATAAATGTAAAGATCTTAAAAGGCATTTTTTCGGAAACTTCCGTTTGTTGAGTTGGCTATTTCGTTCCCGCATCGCTTCATATATCAGAATATTCTTAAGTCACTATTAACAACAACCAAAATAAAAAAGTAAAGATGACTATACTTGGGGACAACCTAAGTTGAACCTAAAGCAATTGAATATTTATACATATCATAGCTTCCGCTTCAACTTAGGTTGTCCCCGAGTATTGCAAATCTTTTTTTAATATTTTATTTATAAAAAATTCGAATTTACAAAAAACCTTTATTTACATAATCAATCATGACATTGAATATATGTATATATATATATATATATATATATATTTGAACAATCTGAACAAAACTGAACCTGAACAAAACTCTGAAAGTAGTCCATAAACTAACTTCATTCGTCAGCGAGTATTTCTGACAGTTTTTTGTAGGCTAGTAATTTTCTTATCCAATGTATCTTTCGATCTCATTTGCCTTTGTGACTCTAAAAAAATTTGAAACGTATAAATTAGTTGCTTAGCTTGATTAGTTTGTTTGAAATAGGATCTACACCAAGCAGGGTAAGCAGTTTGTAAATTCTCGGTTACTTGGTAAAATCACAAATCCAGTTGGCAATCTTAAGGAACATTTGGCTATTTTTTTTAAAGTGAAACTTCTTAGTTTTATTTAAAAAAAAAAGCCAAATGTTTCACAAGTCTGCCAACTAGGCTTGTGATTATTCCAACTCGACAGGAATTTACCAACATTGGTGGGGGTGGGGTGAGGACGAAAGAAAGAGGACTGAACTGCCACACAAACTTGAGAAGAATTTAATATTACCTTCTTATCACGCAGACTAGGCAGATTGTCACTAATGTCGACAGAAGAACTGCCACAGAGAGCATTGCGACTCCAATCACATAAACAGTCAAACCTAAAATCAACATTTATTATATGGAACCGTAGCATAATTATGTAATACAGTTAAGAAGCTGTAAAGTAATTTCTCTCACCCTCTTTTTTAGTAATTTTCTCTTCACATCGAAATCCGATAAATCCATCATCACATCTACAACGGGAAAATATTTAAATTATTTAGTTTCATAATTTTTTTTCAGTTGGTAATAAAATTTGTGATATGCATGCATAAAAGTTAAGAGCATTATTTATTAAGCCTTAAAAATAGCTATTTGCAGTTTCAATTTTTATTTTATTATTAAACTAAAAAGAATACCCATTCACTGGACGGTTAAAAAAAAATCCAATACAATATAGGAATACATTAAATTTTCTTTAAATCAAGATCCATCTATACATATATTAACTTACACCTTCAAGTTTCATTCAGTATATTTTAATTTTAAAATGTAACCACTCCTGGTTTGTAACGATGTTCCAAAGATATAGTTTTATTTGGCGCGATTAAATAATTGGGAAAAATCGGCCTATCCTGCGGAACCTTCATTTTCTTATTAGAAACAATATTTCATTTAAAGTGTCATTTCACTAACTTTAGGATAATTCATATATAAATAAAGCAATTGTTCGTGTTATGTAAAAAAACCAACTTCACTTTATAAACAGTAGTAATCATTTTGTTTGACACATTGGCACGATTAAAGATATATCCCCCCCCCCCCACCCCCCAATTATTTAAAAGAATAAATGTGTGAGGCGTCTAATTCCAGAACCAGGTAGATATTTTCGGTGTTATTTATTTATTTTCACCTTCCTACAGAACTATCAGTATGCGAAGTCATAACTTCGAAAAGCACCTATTTATTTTGGGGGGGTGAAGGTAGCAGATAGTTGGAAAACCGGATAAGTAAGGAAATCAGTTTCAAAAGCAAGGAGATAGAGATGCTCGTAGACTATTGCGCACCGATCGCAGCGCAATAATACATCTCACAGCTTTGTTACAAAACCAGATTGATCCTATGGCTTGGTTTCAAAACCAGGTACATCCAAAAGAAGAAAACAAAAATTTATTCTGAAAGCTTAACCAAAACGTTATTCACAGCACGATTCTGATCAAAGGTAAAATAAAGACATAACGTTGTATACTGGGAGTTTTAAATAAATAATTTCATATTCTAATTGAATAAAAATAAATTCTTACAAGCATTTAAAAGCCTTTCCAGTTATCTCACATTTTCCATTCAAGCATTTTCTGGAATCACATATGTCTGGAAGAAGAACATTATATGTATCAACAATTGAGGAGAAAATTTCGAAACGTTTTGTCCAACATTTCTGAAAATTAGATTATTGCATCACATACGACACTTGTGAATTTTCTATATATTAAACTAAACTATTTTAGTCTCCCAAAACGCATTTGATCTTATTGAAATTACCTTTCAAGAATTGGAATCTGTATCCAGTCGGCTTAATTCACTCACTTAACTTACTTCTATGGTAACCACTGAACTCTAACTGTAACTGCTGGAAGGCTCAAACTTTGTTTCCTCTACGGGCGCGTTGAAACCAATTGAAAGCTGCCATACTGTGTCCCAACATTTTTTTAAAAATGATTTAGTGGTGTTTTTTATTACCAAAGCATTGTAGAAGTATTAAATATATATAAATATTATATTTTCTTCTTATAGAATTAATTTTTATATTGCCAAACAGATAGTTTTTGCTCTTGCTTTTTAACTACTTCTACTTTGACTTTTAAATGACTTCCTATTTCAATAGCAGATTACATTTAAAATGGGTTTAAAAAGAAAATAAAAAAAACTTACCCAAAAATAATATATGTCGGCGTATTTTAACATGAAAAATATACGAAATATTGCGGTATCAAGAAAAGTGTGCCCCATCATGGCGGCCTCCATATCGGCTTCTGGTCAACAAAATGTCTTGCCGTATCCAGAAGTTACAGTTAGAGATCAGTGATGGTAACTCAATTAACTTCTATGGTAAAGACCAAGAAGCTGTAGCGGCTTGACATTATTTTAGAAAGTCGCCAAATGATCCGTTGCGTTGGACTCAAATGTCGTTTTTTTCGCTGTCCAAAAGCAAAGCACACGAGTTGTTTGATTTGATTTATACGTTTCTGGCTGCCAATTTCTGTCCTCATTTATGAGACTTAAGACAGTCACACTCTCACACATATATACTCATTCCTCGTTAATTTTTAACCAAGGTCAGATGACGAAGTGACACTTGAGATGGTACCCAACACAACCCGAATAGGTGTCAGGACATTGGACCCCGATCAGATTCATCGTGCACTAGTCCCGTATACACGCGGTTATTACTTTTTGGATATTTTTAGAAGACTTTCTAGTATTTTAATTGTGAAACCGGCAACCCTCCGATCGCAAGATCTCTACATTTTTACTTTTGTTTTGTCAAGTTACTCAGTCGGACTCGAACTTGCAATCCTCTGATTGCTAGCCGAACGCGTTTATCCACTGGGCAACTGGGGCCCCCACGTGTTGTTAATGCTGCCTGTTAGCTCCACTGAGCTAAAACAATAGTATTAAACACTGGAGTGAGTACACAAATTGAGCGACAATGTGTACTTTGCCGTGCCGCGCGGATGAATGCAATTAGGAAGAAAGGTTGTGAAAACATTCGTCCTTCTCTTTGCGGGTGTCTCAAGTGACGTCACAGAAAGATTTAAAGCTGGTTTTTTCGTTTCAGTTTTTCTTCTCTTTCTTGATAGTAAGAAAGCAAGTATGTCAAAGCATTTAATGTATAACAATAAATCTACGCAAATCTATGCGGTAGGACTATTTTTTCTACCTTCGCTCAAAAACGTGTAAAGTGGTCTCGCACGCTTAGTCATCAACCCAGTGTATATTCTTATTTTAGCCAATGGTTAGCTCATCTTAATTTAGAAATCACACGACTTTAAGCAAATCGTAGAGCTGTAATCTATGTACGGTGATTCTGATCACTTTTTCGATTTTAAACAATTTCCACATTTACAAGGGAATTCCTTGAATTTCGTCGCCAAGCAGCTTTCGCAAAGTTAGTGAATACTATCCATAGGCACTTATAAAAAATTGTTTGGGAGTTACGCGAATAACTTCAATGTAACTCAATATGTTTCGCTTGCTTGCTCCACAATTTCCCCTTTAGAAATCCTACAATTATTTTGTTAAATTTTTTTTATCTCAAATACATACAATACAAATACATACCTTCGCAAACCCCAGAGAACCACCTGTATGTTTTGTCCGGAGGACACTCGCAGACTGCCCCGTCCCGGGTCTGCCTGCACACGGCCCGCATGCTCTCACACCTCCTCTTCAGGGTGTCGCACGCAGCGTTCACCTGACACCTGTCCCCTGCGTAGTTCTCGGGACATGCGCAGAAGAAGGCACCGTCAGTCTTTTCGCATGTTCCCCCGTTGAGACAGTTGGCGTCACTGTTACAAGTTTCTGTAAAGGTTTGGTTTTGTTTTGTTAATTAACGTCGCACTAGAGCTGCACAGTGGGCTATTGGCGACGGTTCGGGGTCAATCTCGAAAGAAAGACCCGGGAACACATTCACACACACATTCATACAAGCACCTCGTTATTTTAGAACCATGGTCAGATGACGAGGAAACACCTGAACTGGCATCCAACGCCTTTAATAGACGTGGGGACTTTGGACCCCGGTCAGATTTATCGTGCACCAGTCCCGTATACACGCCAGTATAATTTGTTGGATATTCTGGACGACTTTCTAGTATTTTTGTAGCGAAGCTGGAGACCCTCCGATCGCAAGATCACTACTTTTTTACTTTTCTATGTCAAGTCCATTTCCCGGATTCGAACCACCAATCCTCTGATTAGTAGCCGAACGCTTACCAACTGAGCGTTTCTGTAAAGGATACGTTGTTTAAATTCTTCCATATCAATCTGAAAGTACAATGGGAACTGACAGTTGGTTCGTTAAATTAACTGAAGTCGCACAGTTGGCTATTGGCGACGGTTCGGAGTCTATCTCGAAGGAAAGATCCAGGAATACTGCCCCGTGCTTTCGAACCATGGTCAGATGACGAGGATAACACTCGACGCTACTTCAATTGACATTGGACCACGAAGAGATTTAACTTACACCATACCTTCCTTATACACGGCAACCGTATGATCGCAAGCCTGCTACAATTGTACAAGGAGGAATAATTGTCAAGTCCGCGTAGATATTCAAAATCGCAATCTCCGTTTACGCCTGCGGGCCGTATTGCGTATACGGCCCGCAGGCGTACGGATTGCGTATTTATATATACATTTTCAATCCTTTTAAAGAAAACAGAGCGAGCCGCCTAGTTTCGAAACCAGTTAGATCCATTTTTATTCGAAAAATCTTTTTTTTTTTCATATTTTTTAAAAGTTCTCAATGTACTACATCACACTGCAGATCGGTATTGACCGAAAGTGTCTGATTCCAGTCCAAAAATACTTTTATGGTTACAGGTTTAGATCCAAAATACGTGGATGTCAATCGTTTTCGGCGTTTTCTCCAAAATGTATGAAAATGGATCTATCTGGTTTTAAAACTAGACAGTTCAAGTAGGTATTTTGTGATCTATTATCAGACGCTTTCTTTTATTGTTTGAAACTAACCGGAGCATGTGTTGCCGTTTTGCGCGAAGCCAGGTAAGCAGTAGCATCGTTTTCTTCCGCGGTTGTCGATTTTACAATCAAAAGATTTAACACCACAGTCACAACCTGAAATATAAATAAAACTTTAAATTAGATATATTGACTTTCTACCCCTATCCAAACATATTTTTATATTTGCATCCTATTCTGAAAGGTGTGTTGTACGTTAGGTGGCAAGTACTTATTGCACTTTATATGTACACGCTATTTTTTTTTTTGACAACTAAATTTTATGGGCGTCTTAAATTGATACACACATTTATTGGCTTAATACAGATGGCTACTAAGATATAATATAATAAAATAGTACAATAGACCTCTGGTCGCAGTGCTTGCTCCAATTTGGAGCCCCCATCCATAAGTCATAAGTCCATAAGATATAATAAAAACATTGAAACTGCGGCATTTCGAAAGAAGTTCTTATTATAAGCTTCTCATATAAAAAGCATAACTCCAAATTTTATTAAATAAAATATGTCATACTTTTTACTTCCATTTGTATCTTCCGATATGTATTTTCCCTATCTGCATGATGCCATTTAATACAATTAATCCTTAAAGGCTAACAAAAAACTACTTTACTAAACCGAATTTAATCTTGATGTATATAGTTGCACAAATTAAATGAAGCTATTTTTTTCCAAAGACAAATATCAAAATATTCGTTGCAAAATATCTGATTTTTTGTTGCTGTTAAAACTAACTTATACAAAAATAAAATTGCTTATGATGAAGAAAAAAATTGAAGAAATGTATTTCATATGTATATTTGATATATTATTCAAACATCAAAGTATATTTTCTGAAGAAAATTTCAGGAAATTTTGTAAAACAATGATGCTTTGTACTTTAACAATATCTTTGACATTTATGTTCTTAATACGGAACAGTTATAACCGTACCTGTTATTTTTCTAAATATCTTTGGTGAGAAAGTTTTATTAAGCCCCTTAACATGATATGTTCGTTTCTTTTAAAAAAAAAGGAAAATAAAATTCCTTGTGGTTATTTTGTCAAATGAAAAAAGGAAATTTTGTGGAAAGGGTAATAGTCATATAATGTAAAAAAAATTAACAAGATTTTCTCTTTAAATGTCATAAAACGATGAAAATTTTAATGTTGTATTTATTTTTATATTTTAAGTTAACTTGGCACCCGGGAAAATATGCATAAAAATTTTATATTAATTGGTATATGTCGGAAATTTACTTTCAACTCTAAATATACTTACTAGGTTGCGTTTCTGTAGTTGTGAATGCACTTGAAATGGTGGTGCTAGCTTGAATTTCTGAAACAAATTGAAAATTTCGTTTGTGAATTTAAAAATATTTATTATTTAATCAAATATATTTTATTCAGGGTGTTTAGACATCGTAATCATAAAATGTATTTAAAATTCTCACAGATGATATTTATAGAGTTTTTTTAAAGATTGGAGTAGATTGATATGTTTGTTTACGATTTATTGTGATAAAAACAGGCAACTTTGAGGAGTGATGCGACCTTGTTCCTAAAACTCTCTTTTTCCCAAAACAAATCTCTTCGTTCTCATGATTTCTGCTGACTCTGCAAAGAGCTTTCTACCCACGCACATATTTTGTCATTCCCCATCACTCCGGGACTTCTAAGTTCCGCTGCACCCTTTTTCCCTAAAAGGATAGCCTCACCCGAACAACGACTGTGTTTCCGACACGATGATAATTCCCATTTTCCCTCTTCAATCATGTAATCATCCCTATGTGATGTCACTTCATGTTTGTGTTTCGTCCTGTGAAGACGTGTCCTGGTTCTGAGCTCGTGTAAATAAACTTGTTTTTGTGATGTACTACTCGGGCCAAACATGATTTAATTTTCACGACTGTAAACTAACCTAATGGCATGACCACCCTGTGGTTCATTTCATATATATATATGAAAGAAAATTCCTGTAACCAACCTCTTTTCAAATCCCGAACCCCTTTGTCAAACCCCTCTTAATATTCCGCAACATCTATCCCTTAAAATAACTAAGTACAATTTGCGCCTTTTCCCTCTTGTTCCTAAAACTCTCTTTTTCCCAAAACAAATCTCTTCGTTCTCATTATTTCTGCTGACTTTGCAAACAGCTTTCTACCCACACGCATATTTTCTCATTCCCCATCACTCCGGGACTTCTAAGTTCAACTGCACCATTTTTCCCTAAAAGGATAGCCTCACCCGAACAACCACTGTGTTCCGACACGGCCGCAAAAATTCCAAGTGAAGCGCCCGTCGTCAATTGCCCAAAGTGCAGCTTTAATGCAACGTGATATAATCAAACCAAGCAAGACGAAAAGATGCCGCATTGGAATTACCACCGGGTTTTAGAAACTGCTGATGCACAAACTAGCATTATGCAAATAGAGCACACACCGCAACTGAATAAAAATATAATCCGGCGCGCTTCAAAAAGAAGAGATGGAAAGACAGACTAGATCGGTCGCGGTGCACAATTGATCATAGGCTCTGACGGCTTACTGACGTTTCCTTCCAAATCTAATTTACAATCTGTAAATAATTTTGTATATAGTATTGCAACTTAAATTTTCTATTTTTAGTAAAAATATTAAATTTCTATATATATCTCTCAGCGTCAGGATTTTTAAATGTCTCAAAGTCTAAGTTGATTAGGTACGATTTTAATAAATTTTACGCAAGTTTATCTAATTCGTAAATACTTACGTTCTTCGCAATTTTTTCCAATGAAAAGCTTTTTACAAATGCAAGTGTAATTTCCATTCTTCGCAGCTATGCACTTTCCAAAGTTCCAGCATGGATTGGGATCACAAGAATCTTTAAAAAAAAAAAAACTAGACTTTAGTGTGTTATCATAAGCGTATATGTGGTTTATAAACTTTAAGCTTGATCAAGTGAAAGAGAAAGATTAGTTACTGAAGATTAAAAGTGGTAAACGTATTAAATGGCAAAAGCCAAAATGTTGGGAAATCACAAAATAAATTGTTTGTTCTGTCTCTAGAAGTGGTTCCCAACCTTCAGGTGGCTGCGAACCACCACCGAGTTGAAAGTTAGACATTGCGCGGACCACCACTTTGTATTAACAGTAAAAAAATACTCAGGAACCAAATATACCTGTAATTCCGATATTAAAAACTATATATTTCATGAAAGTTATTAATAAAAATAAACTATTTAGCTTATTTTTTTTAATTAGGTAAAATACAATAGCTTTTAAAATGAATGGAATCGTGTATTTATTTGATTTCAAATAATAACATTAGAAAGAAAAAAAATGTTCTGTTTTCAACAAACTATGACAAATAATTCATTATGGTTAAATCCATAAAAAAAAGGTAAAGAAAGAAAGTATAAAAATTGAGTATCAATACACAAATCCCATATATATTATTTCTGTAGTAAATATCCCTCTAACGGCTCTTAAACGAGACGAATATTAATTTTTCATATATTTTTGACATTTATTTGACATTTTAACATGAAAAATGGTGTTTGAAATTTTTTGGTACTTGTATCTTTTACTAATTTTAATCTTCAACTATCAAATCTAATCTTACAAAAAGCGTAATTTTTATGTTTTGAACAATTTTAACTGCATTTAAACTCAGAACAACAAAGCATTTTTGTTGGCATACCGTAACAAATTCCGTCTTTTTCAATGTAGTTTGCATCGCAGACGCATGTCTTCATTCCGTCTTCGGACTGGCAGCTACCATGGTCCCCGCAATAACACGCTGTAATGAAAAGGTTACGATAGTCATATTTGAAAGGGTGGGTATGACGTCTTTAAGATCGGGACGGGGTCAGAGGTGCATGTCAGAAAAATTATTTGAGTGAACTGAACACTGTTAAAAATAGGTATTCAAAAATGTAAAGTAAAATGTACTCATTTGAAAACATTCAATGCTTATCATGGCTCTGAATACATAACTTTCAATTTTGAAAAAGACATGTACGCAGGGCCGTCACATCAAAAAAATTTTGGGGGGCTGAAATAAGAAATTTCCCAACTTAAAGATTCGAAATTACCAGATTTGGGACAACATTTTGCAACATTTGGGGGGAGGGGTCATGCTGCCCCCGATGCGACACGCCTGAGGTTACGTGATATAAAGTATAGCGGGAGTCAAAAAGACATATAATATAAAATTAGGTAAAGATAAGAGGTACAGCTGCGGAAAAAAAAAACGAACCACCAATGATTATTTCGTTAGTTTTTATAGTAGAGCTAAACTTAATATACCATTTTGTATGGAATAAAGTCTACTACACATTGATATACAAAAAATTTGCATAGGGGACTATCTTCATATTAAAATCCGCACCAACTTTAAAATTTCCAATAGCAACACCCAATTTTGATTCAATATTTAGAATCTACGATAAAATTCATCGTTGAATATCAATTTGCAAGTCATTTGGTTAAGTAGTTTTTTAATTATGAATTTCGAAAGTTTAGAACTCGTAATGTTAAATGAATTTCTTAAACTTTTAATCATATCTTTCGAAATAATAATTTTATTAAGCTGAAATTTTTATCCGTGTTACTTCTAAACGACCCAAATAAAATACACTAACTTTCATTACTTATATGTATATTTTTTAATTTTATTTAAATTAGGATATAAATATTCATAAAATTTATGAATAGCAACCAAGCTATATTTTGATAGTGATGGATTCATAAAAACGCTTTATATCCATATCTAAAATTTCGTGATTTTCCTCTTTGTAGTTTTAAAGATATATTAAAATGTGTAACAAATGATCATTTCAGGGGTCATACACAAATTTAAAATCAGCAGAACTTAACAGAAATCTTCACTAATTTTGAGAATTAAAAGCGCTGTGATCGCATTGGCATAAAATTCTAAATTCTTATATAAAGGCGAGGGGTGTACGGGAGTGGTGCACGTTAAATATTATCCAAGTCCAATGTCCTATCGCATACTGAAGTGAATTTGGGTGTCAATTCATACGTTGTTCGCGTCATCTGACCATGGTTAAAAAATATGAACTTGGTTAATTAACGTTGCACTAGACCTGTACAGTGGGCTGTTGGCGACGGTTCGGTGCCTATCTCGAAGTAAAGACACGAGAACGATGCCTCATATTTTTGACCATTGAAAAATTGAGAATCATAGATTTAATTTGATAATACTACATGTAAATATTTAAAGAATGTGAATATCTTAGTTCATTATACTTAAACTTTTTTTTATATAATAATTATGTCCGTTGTACCATGTCTTTTAAAGAAAACCACACCACTATATAAGCCGCCAATACATTTTGTTAATAAAAAAATAGGTAGTAATTAATAAATGTATTATGGATAATTCTTCAAAAATACTATATACAATCACATTGAAGTAGTAACATATCTGTAAGAATAATACATACTGCATCATATTATTTGAACAATTTATATGCTAGCCTTATCTTATCTCTGATCTGACCACGAACAGAAGAACCACGGCTACCGCAAAAACATTTTCTTCCCGCTTCATTCATTTCTTAGTTCAACTTTGTTCAATGTGGAGGTAGCCCCTCAAATAAGATCGATACATATTGTATAATATCTCTGCATATAATGGTAGGAAATTAACGAAAATTTATATTTAGATTATTTTGAGGACGGGGAACATTTCTGTGCTATCAAAAGTAGGTGTTGCTATTGAAAATTTTAAAGTTGGTACGGATTCGAGTATGAAGATAGTCCCCTATGCAAATTTTTTGTATATCGTTGTATAGTAGACTTTATTCCCTACAAAATGGTATATTAAGTTTAGCTCTACTATGAAAACTAACGAAATAATCATTGGTGGTTCGTTTTTTTTCCGCAGCTGTACACTCATCAAACACTTTTGGTTGCATTTTCTATTGTTCTTTTTATTAAATGTAGTATCTTAAAAAATCCAGGACAAGTCAGGGAGTATGGCTTTGACGGTGGTAGCAATTAAAAGATGCATTCTCCGCGCATTTTTCGTAACAATCCTATCGAAGTCTGAATGCTTTTTTGAACAAAAGGGGTGATTTAAATAAAAGAACTCCTCGAAAATTCTCGAAGTTTCTATTAGGAACCGGTAAAAACTAGAAAAACACAAAGGAAACGCACTGCGTCAACATTACACGATATGTGAATATTCAACCAACCAATCACAAAACGCAAAAAAAAAACGCAAAAAAAATCAATCCTAGACACGAGACGATAAATTTAGTATAGAACTGGTGTTCAGAATATTAGCTCGAAGAAATTTTACATTGTGGAAGGCAAAACCAATAGGGTTATATGAAACAAAAGTGATTTTTCGTATAAAAAGGAGATGATTTTGATTTAGACAATCACCTAGCACAATTAAAAGAGAAGTTATTTTAATAAAAGGCTGTGTGACGTTCGCACAAAGAGCAACGATACATGTGAAATTTAGAATTGAAGGTCATACAGTTGCATTTTCTATAAATATATGCTGTTTGTTTTTCAAAAATTAAAACAGATTCGATCATTTTTTTAGGCAACTGTCTGTCTGGAAATCTGAAACCATTGCTTTAATTCATCGTCCAATGCATTGGATATACAGTAGAACTTCAATTATCCGAAATCCACTTATCCGGATCAAACAACGCGGATCGCCAATTATCCAAATCACTTTGAGAGAAAAAAAATCAGCAAAATTCACATTTTAAAAGTTTCTTATCGGCGAATGATATTGTTTTTAATAGTTATTAAATTACATACTAAAGCAAAATTCGTTTTTTTTAATAAGAAATATTCTTTTTTTCGTAAATTGTTCAATTATCCGGATGGAATCTGTCCCCAATTGATCCGGATAATTGGAATAATATTTATTTTTATTTTGGAAATTATATTTCTTCAATTATCACATAAAAGCTAAACCAAATCACAAATAAAACCAGCACTTCTAATTAATTGAAAGATTTCACACTCACGTTCGCATCTCTTCGATTTCATGTTGTACAGAAGGGAGTGTTCACACCTACAGAAACTCATGTTCCGATTTGAGTCGTAAACGCAGGGAACGTTTCCACAGGCTTCGCGCCCCGTGTCCACACACCATTCGCTCTGCGCGCAATTCCTTCCTGTCAGTCCTTTCTCGCAGCTGCAGAAGTAGTCTCTGCCATTCTCGAAACATTCTCCGCCGTTTTCACACGGGTTGTGCATTTCACACGTGTGTCTCTCTGAAATAACATGAAGATGCAAAGTTTGAAAAAGACTTGACTCGGGAATAAACAAAAATAATCTTTAATTTGTGGTCAGTATACATGGGTAGACACGTTACAAAAGCAGCTACATGCCCGAAAAGCTTCTTTTATTGTTGTAGAAATGAAGAAAATTACAACAATTTGTCACTAAAATATATATGTTCACCGATCATTGAATTAGTTATAATTTAAATTTTAATGTTCACATAACTTGTTTTGCAACTAGATGAAGGATTTTAACAGTTTCTTCAAATGTATGAGTCGCCACCTTACTATTGTTAAACAAGCAAAAGCTGCTATATCCACATTCCAGCAAATCAGAATTCAATCTATCTCTGATGCTCATGTTCATAAACTCTGGACATAGCTACTTTAGCTTCTGCGGACTTCCTTCTTGATTTTTTATTAGTATTTGAATTTTTCTGCTTCATTGCATTTCAAAATTGAAACCAAAACTATAAAGTACCGATTGATACCCTAATCTCATTTTTCGAGTTTTTGGATCTAACTGCTTCTGCATTTGGGCTGCATTGCAATCTTGGGGATGAACGTTTAGTCTCACACATTCGCAAGGCGGCCAAAACACAATTAACGGTGTACCTATCACTTACTGTAGGCCCTGGCGAAGTATTTGACGCTATTCCAAAGCACTACTTTGTACCGGTACTTGGCAATAATTTATTTTATAATTAAACTTCCCTATGAAGTGAAAATAATGGAAACTTATGTAGATTATGACTTTATACTGCATCTCTCAATTGAACAAATGGTCATTTTATACTCTAAAAAACGAATGTTAAATTATTGCAGCCCTCGTTGAATACACACTGACAGCTCGGTTTGTTTAGATCTACTTTTTCGGAAAGTTGGTTTGTTAGCTTACTTCCCGTCACAACCAGTGAACTGAAATATCACGGGAGTGATTACTAACCGTGGACGACCGGTTTACGCCTTTTGAACCTATACGGCAAAAAATAGTCCTTATGCATGGCTTTGACATAGCATCAACACTGAGTGAAATAAGAACTGAGGATTAGACTAATCGTGCGACCACCTGCAATTTGTGCTTCGTATATGTATTCATCCGCGTGCCTCGGCAAAGTCCATTCCTCCCACCCCCAATGACAGTATTCACTCCAGTTATTATATTTGAGCTCAATGGTAAAATCTCGCTAAATCACCTCAATCTTCTTCTTCCCTCCGTGAGAGGCACACGATATTTTATAGTTTTAGTTTTCTGTTTCCCGTCTGGTTTAAATTTTTTAATTACCTTCCTCACAGGTGACGCCGTAATATGGCTCTACACAGTGACAGAGAAATGTAAGTCCGTCCAAGGCGCTCAACAACCCGCAGGAACCGTTGTTCTTGCAAGGCTCCCTGTCGCATGGTCCTGCATAAAATAACAAATTATATTATTATGATGTTTAGTGATCCGCTAATATACATTAACGTAAATTGGGGTAACTTTACATTGGTTACAGGAAACTGCAGTCATGCCCCCCTGGACTATACCGAAGGTGACAGACTGTGACTGCGAACTATAATTGTAATTTGAGGATAAAAATTTAAAGTGAGTGATAAATAAGTTTAACACTAAAAATAAATACAGTTATTGACAATTAAGTAATAATGACGATAAGATAAGTTATGAGAATTTGATAATAATGACAAGTAAATAGTAACAATAATGAAATAGAGTAATGATAATTAGTAGTAAATTAATTAAAATGTATCAATATATTATATTCGTTAATAGTTAAATGTCATAACATAGTTCAAGTTCATTTTTTAAAAGGACGTTAGCACTTTTTCACACTTCCGACGATCTCACGTTATCTATTTTGGTGTTGTTTTTTCCATTAGCCTCTGTTCGTTTAGTTTTTCTTTTGGGTTATGGATATACTAAATATATGAAGTAATCAGTAATTATCATATAGCGAATGATAAAATTAGCCTAATAACTAATCACAAAATGCCGATTGGAAAACAATTTCGCATGCTTGTAAAATTTACTACGCAACCATTTGCGCATGCGTGTGAAACATATTAAGCAAGTATGACGTAGGGTCGCTAATTTGAACTGAAATCATATTCGTCGACATTAATTTTGGCGCCTTAGCGGATTGTCCACTTATTCATTATTTTAAACAAAATCCCTTACGTGGGGTATCAGGATGGAAACATCATGTGTCGCTTTAAAAGTGATCCCTTCAGACACTCTTACCTCCACGAAAAATATCAGGAATGTCATAATTTTGATCATTTTCAATCCGATATTAGGCGCCGTTTCGCTTAAAATCTAATTATGCTATAATATACAAAAATAATTTTGTTTGTTGCTAAACACAATTTTCTGGTTAGTCTTTGCTCTTCCTTTGAAAACAATCTAAAAACCTTGAACATTGTTAATGGTGAAATATAAACGTAAGAAAGAAGTAATTATCAATTGGTAGATTTTCAAAACATTTCATTTACTACTAGTCGAAATACCCGTTCTCCGCACGGGATGAAATGAAACGATGTACTATAGAAATTAATGAAACAATTTTTCTCTAAACCAAAGTCTAGAAATGCATATACAATATATTTATTTACCACCGAGCGTAACCTCTCACCGAATAGAAAGGATATCAATTTGATTAGTTAATTACGAGACATGGACGCTTGGCGACAGTTTTGATTGATGGGGAGTATAAGTAAGTCTATTATATAGATAGTATAAATGTAGACATGGCATTTGAACAAAGCAGGCTCGCAAAGCTGCAGTGAGAAGCGTCACTAGTGGCTGTGCAGATACACTTAAATTCGCACTTTCACAATAACGTTTTCTGTTTCATATCGTACACAAAATGTTTAGTAGGAAATGCAGTAATCCAACCTTTTTCACAGTATTCTCCGTAGAACGGTTCTTCGCAAGTGCAGAAAGCGGTACCATTTCGAATCGAGCATGTTCCATCCCATTTGCATGGCTTAGGAGTACATGGGTCTGAAAGGAAAACAGTACCTGAATACAAATCAGAAAATTTCATTGTCATCTTCCTACCCCAAAAAAAGTTTTTTTCAGATGCAGTTATGAACGCATGCTTTACCATGTCGCACCCAGCCAAGAAAAGTGACATAACTCAAAATTGCTGCATTTGAGAAATATCAAACTAAAGAATACTTTAAAACTTATATTGAAATAGTATAAACGTCTTGTAAACTTCTAGTAAGTAGTTATGGCGGTAAATTCTATTAAATTCTATAGCAATATGGATCTGTCGATCTGCTATCGTCTCATGTGAGGTGTTATCAGGTAAATATAGGTAAGGTCTTTGAATTATGTCACTTTTCTTGCTTTTCTAAAACTAAAATCAGGAATAACTGTTAGACAATACAAAATACCGACACTCTCAGTCAGGAAAACTGGCACAAGTCGAAATAACACAATAAAAATATACGTTCCGAGATAATTGGTTCAAGAAAAGACTGTCTTTTGAATTATGACCCTATTGAAAATGACATTCAACTTGCCTTACTACATGAAAAGTGACTCAACTCAGGATGTGTCGCTGAAGTGACACTGTTCTTGCCGTGAATGAACTAGTCTAACATAAAACTGACACAACTGCCCTCAGGCGGATGAATCGTGAGATAGAGATGTGACTCTTGTCGTACACGCTGGGGCACCTCATGCATATCTTTCAATGACATAACTTCAAAATTGCCATTTTTTTACTTGTGTAACTTTTATTACCGGGGTGCGAAATGTTAAATGTCTTTATTACTTAGAGGGCTCTCTCTCCGCTAAAACTCCGAAAATAAACTTCGAAGTTTTCTGTGCAATCTTTTGTGGTTTGCTTCTGCTTGTGGTGAAGTCAGCGCTTGCGCCCCCCAAAAGCCCTATGACACAAATCCAAATCCCCACTAAACGTCAGGAGTGGTTGGTGAATAAACCTCGTTGACACAGCCCATTTCCCCCTTCATTAGTGGTTCTCATTTACTTTCTGAATATTTGTTGCTGTTAATAGAAAGTGGTGGTCCGACCACTAACTTTTACCTATGTGGTCAACCACTACTTAGAGATTGTTTCTTTTTTCAAGCCAAAAAAAATTATGTTCTATAAACCTAATTGCTCAGAAAAAGTTGACTCTCATTTGCTAGCAAAATATCGTTGATGCTCTTCATTACATATTGGAAAAAAACTTTTCAACCGAGCAAATTTTACTCTATTCCTTTGCACAGTTGCACAATTCATCAAACCATCTCTGCATATACAAGTAAACAAATGTATGAAAGAAATTAGTTTCTCGTAGAGTTGTATATAAAAATTGTAATTTATGTTGCAAGTGTTATTGGGGATTTTCGCTTCATTTTATTTTATTTTTTATTCGTGCCACATATTTTCTTATGGATAAGTTCGGCAGTCAGGGTTTCCTTTGTCGAAGTGTAATACGAAATTTGGAACCGAATCAACGAATCGACAACGTAACTCGGGAGAAAAAAGTTAAGCCATCTGCACATAATACATCAAAACAATTGCTGAAATGCTTTGTAGCGTAATCCTAATTTGATATGAAATATCATTATTTTGCTTTCTTTTTAACGGTAAATTTATTTTCTCACGGCGTTTTTAATATAAATGTCAGCTCTCAAGTGTATTCTGAATGTTTAAATCAAACAAAGATCAGTAAACTTTCTAGATATATGAGTAAACCAACAAATTATGTACAAAAATTTCTTACTTTTGTAAAAACTTAAATTTTTGTTTTACCTTCATAATAAATTGGCATGGCTTCCAACTAAAATTGAGCTTGAACTATTTTCACCCGTTCATCAGATTTGACGTCATTAAATTTGCCCCGATTACATTTCTCATCAAATACGATGTAATTAATTGTCAAAAATCTCAAAGTAGTTCGTTGTATCGTAAATGTTTTGATAAACTAACAAGAGAATACAGTCACTTTTTATGGTACTAATTGTAATCGAAGTTTATTTATACGAAGATTTCGTCAAATTAAAGAAACCATTTTTAACTATATTTATAAACTTTTTTTTAAGAATGATTAAAGGTTTATTTTTTGTATGTTAGTACTTAAAACGGATTAAAAACAAGTTTCTGGAAAGCAAATTTTTTTTTTTGATGGAAGGGCTACAGTGCGATGCTTGTATTTAAAAGAGTGAACCACATAATATTCAGATGACTTTGGATACATGAGTGCAATGGATTTTATTTTGTTAATATCGTGCCTTCAGAAGTCTATCTTACAAATTGACAAATAACACAATTTGTCATGTTTGTCAATTTCACATATTTATCCAGCAACTTTACAAGCGTACATGAACGAATCCCCACGAATCAGGCAAACGCCATTGTTCTTGCGAGGATTAAATGTACAGTCTGAAACATGAAATCATTTTATATTTATGCAGGAGTCAGTATCCTTCTTCAAGTTAGATACAATGAACTTTCTCAACAAGTGTGGCATATTTAGTTGCTAAGTGTCTCAACTAAAAAATGTTATGGTAATAATTATGTGTGAAAATGTGGGTTATGCATTACAATGTGTTAAGTATCTTACCAATTTCACAGAACATTCCACTGAAGGGATCTTTACAATTGCACATGAATGAATCTCCATCAATCAGGCAAACCCCATTGTTCTTGCAAGGATTAGATGTACAAAGGTCTGAAATATGTTATATTAAATAATATAGGTTATATTAAATTTATATGTGAGTCGGCAACCTTCTTCAAGCTAAGTACAATGAACTTTCTAAACAAGTGTCGCATATTTAGTTGTTAAGAGTATCCAATAAAAAATTTTATGATAATAGTTAGGTGTCAAAAGATGGGTTATGCATTACAATGTGTTAAGTATCTTACCAATTTCACAGAATTTTCCCACTGAAGGAATCTTTACAAGCGCACATGAATGAATCTCCATCAATCAGGCAAACACCATTGTTCTTGCAAGGATTAGTTGTACATAGGTCTGAAATATGTTATATTAAATATGACAGGTTATATTAAATTTATATGTGAGTCGGCAACCTTCTTCAAGCTAAGTCAAATTAACTTTCTCCACAAGAGTCGCATATTTAGTTGTTAAGAGTCTTGTCTAAACAATGTTATGGTATTAGTAATGTATCAAAAAATGGATTATGCATTAAAATGTGTGAAATATCTTACCAATTTCACAGAATTTTCCACTGAAGGGATCTTTACAATTGCACATGAATGAATCCCCCCGAATCAGGCAAACGCCATTGTTCTTGCAAGGATTCGATGTACATGGGTCTGAAACATGAAGTTATATTAAATTTATAACTGAATCAGTATCTTTTTTTAAGCTAAGCATAACTAACTTTCTCCACAAGAGTCGCATATTTAGTTGTTAAGAGTTTCGACTAAAAAATGTTGTGGTAATTTTTATGTGTCAAAAGATGGGATATGCATTAAAATGTGTGAAGCATCTTACCAATTTCACAGAATTTTCCACTGAAGGCATCTTTACAAACGCACATGAATGAACCCTCATCAATCCGGCAAATGCCATTGTTCTTGCAAGGGTTAGATGTACATGGGTCTGAAACATGGAGAAATATTAAATTTATACATTGGTCAGTGTCCTTCTTCAAATTAAGTACAATGAACTTTCTCAACAAGTGTCGCATATTTAGTTGTTAAGATTATCGAGTAAAAAATATTATGGTATTGGTTATGTGTCAAAAGATGGGTTATGCATGATGAGTTATGACTTGTGGATGGGTGCTCCAGTTGGAGCAAGCACTGCGACAAAGGTTATGCATTAAAATGTGTGAAGTATCTTACCAATTTCACAGAACTTTCCACTGAAGGGATATTTACAATTGCACGCAAATTAATCACCCTGAATCAGGCAAACGCCATTGTTCTTGCAAGGATTCGATGTACATGGGTCTGAAACATGAAGTTATATTAAACTTATACATGAGTCAGTATCCTTCTTCAAGTGAAGTACAATGAATTTTTTCAACACGTTTCGCATATTTAGTTGTTAAGAGTAATGACTAAAAAATATTATTGTAATAGTTATGTGTCAAAAGATGGGTTATGCATTAAAATGTGTGAAGCATCTTACCAATTTCACAGAATTTTCCACTGAAGGCCTCTTTACAATCGCACATGAATGAATCCTCATCGATCCGGCAAACGCCATTGTTCTTGCAAGGGTTAGATGTACATGGGTCTGAAACATGGAGCAATATTAAATTTATACATTGGTCAGTGTCCTTCTTCAAATTAAGTAAAATGAACATTCCCAACAAGTGTCGCATATTTAGTTGTTAAGACTCTAGACTAATATATTATGGTAATAGTTATTTGTCAAAAGATGGGTTATACATGATGAGTTATGACTTGTGGATGGGGGATCCAATTGGAGCAAGCACTGCGACAAAGGTTATGCATTAAAATGTGTGAAGTATCTTACCAATTTCACAGAACTTTCCACTGAAGGGATCTTTACAATCGCACATGAATGAACCCTCATCAATCCGGCAAACGCCATTGTTCTTGCAAGGATTCGATGTACATGGGTCTGAAACATGAAGTTATATTAAATTTATAAAAGAATCAGTATCCTTTATTAAGCTATGTGTTGTACTGCGAGAGTCGGGCACGCGGGAGACGGTTGGGAATTGGCGTCTCTTCTCCCACTCGTTGGCGCCTTTCTCATGAAAACATTCTGGCAAACCCCTCATTCGGAAGACTGCCTTCCTACGATTAGGACGTTTTAGCATGGGTCTAGGATGACCAAACTCACCGTCTCTCCGTTTCCCGGCTCAGAATGACCGGTTGCTTGCATAATCTCTTTATAATAAATCCTTTGTTACCAAAAATATACAGTCCATTATAATTATCCAGCGCCAGTACTCTAGAAGTAGTACTTAACATGGTCCGATCTCCCGGAGTGTTTTGATTTTGAGGAAACGAAACAGTAGCAAAAAGCAAGCTTTAGAATTTAAAACTAAAATGTCATTATTAAAGTAAGGACCTTGGACATTTTCGCACGAGCTTTGAACTTTTTAGTGTAAACGTTGGACTTTTGGTTTCTATTATGGATATATCAGCACTAAACCGAAAGCGCGGCCTGCTCAAAGGCCAAATAACAAAGTTATCAACGTTTATAAAGGAAGAAGCCAGTTCAACGAGTGAAATCGGCTTAAATGTCAAGATAGAAAAAGTTTAAAAGATCAGCTCTCAACTGGAAGAATTGCATTTGGAGTATCACCAGCTGATAAAAGATGATAAAGATCTCACAGAGCATGAAGATATACTTTGCAGTTTGGAAGACGATACTGAAAACATTGAGGTAAGCCTGAAAGAACTTTTATACTCCTTGAATATTAATTCTTTGGGCTCGCCTAACACTCAAAAGAGAATAGGTGATGAGTCACCGCTTGGGTAACAGTAAAATTACCGGATATACCACTTCCAAAATACGCCGGATCTTACGCTGATTGGAATAATTTTAAAAAGCAATTCACATCGTTAATTGAAGAGAATGAACAACTAACCCCCCCAACAAAAACTGTATTATTTGCAATCGGCCTTGGAGGGTAACGCAAAGGACATTCAAACAACTGGAGATTCGTATGACTCTCTTTTTAAAGCGCTTGAAGAGCGATACAACAACAAACGCATGATTGTGAACTGCCACATTAATGAAATTATAAATGTGCAAAAATTAACAAGCGAATCTTCGAAAGAACTTAGATCGTTGCTGGATAAAGTGCTCAAAAACGTCAGAGCATTAGAGTCGATCGATTTTAAGCAAAATGATTTAAGTAGAGCTATTTTAATTAATATATTGTTGAGTAGAGTTGATCAAGAAACGCGTAAGCAATACGAAATGTCATTAAACTCTAATAATCCGCCCCAGTGGGATGAATTTATTGAATTTCTAAAAATCAGATGTCAGTTATTAGAGAATGTGCGGCCAGAAAAAACATATCCCTTTAGGCCCAAAATAGTAAATAAAGCAAACAATTTCATGCTTAGCAGCAATGGTTTAAAACCATGCGTTTTTTGTAAAAACATGCACTCTCTCTTCAAATGTGTGGAATTTCAAAAACTAAATATCAATGAAAGATTTGACTTTATCAAACAGCAGAAGCTTTGCTTTAATTGTTTTGGAGCTCATAGAGTGTCAGCTTGCAAATCTAAGTTTAAATGCAAACATTGTCAGAAGATGCATAATTCGCTTTTACATAATCCCGCACCTTCGCACGATCCGAGTACATCAAAAGAGGTTACTCGTGCTCAAGAGGCTTCAACTGAAACCGATGAAATAAATCAACAGTCTGTTTGTACAACAGCTGCTTCTTCTGATGGTTCAGGATTGCGCAGCAAAACAGCGTTATTGCCCACTGCCATCATAAGGATTAGAAATTCGCAGGGAATAAAAATACCAGTTCGATGTCTATTGGATTCGGGCTCCGAAACCAATTTTTTGACAAGGGATTGTGCCATCATGTTAGGACTAACTCAAGTAAAATTCCGATCCTCAATATACGGATTAAATGGACTAACAACTGAAATAAAGTCTAAAACTAATTCTTTAGTATCTAATAAAAAAGAGGACTTTAAACAAAAAATGGAATTTCTAATTGTCCCACGAATTGTGGCCAAAACACCTTCATCTCTTATTGATTTTCCAGCACATTCCTTGCCTTCAAATATAAAGTTGGCTGATCCTGAATTTTCAATCCCTCGGAAAATTGATGTACTGTTGGGTGCCAATGTATTTTTTGAGATATTGAAATCAAATCAAATCAGACCTCCTAATAGCAACCTTATTTTACAAGAAACCAAGTTTGGATACGTTGTTAGCGGAGAAGGTTCTTTCAAGTCCAATGAAGCATTGCATTGCGGACTTTCCGTTACAAATGACAATCTTGATGAAATATTAAAGAAATTTTGGGAAATCGAATCCCTAGAGGAACCTGTAATGAAAGGAAAAGAAGAAGAGTTTTGCGAAACACATTTTCTGCAAACACACAAAAGAGAGCAGGATGGGCACTACACCGTTAAAATGCCCTTTAAAGAAAATCCAACTAGTTTGGGAAATTCTAGAGATATTGCCCTTAAAAGATTAAATTCGTTATGGAACCGTTTAGGAAGAGATGCTCAATACCTATTTTTGTATAAAGATTTTTTAAAAGAATATGAGGATCTCGATCACATGATAGAAGTTAAGGACAATAGCGAAAAAAGTGGTCAGTACTACATTCCACATTTAGGCGTTCATAGGCCTGACAAGAGCTCAACAAAATTAAGAGTGGTTTTTAACGCATCAAGCCCTAGTTCTAAGGGAAACTCACTGAATTCCTTGCAGTATAATGGTGGAATCATACAAGACGACTTATTCTCAATTATTCTACGGTTTAGAAAGCACCTAATTGCATTCACTGCAGATGTTCGAATGATGTATCGAATGATTTGGGTGCATCCTGAGCAAAGATGTCTTCAGCGAATCCTTTGGAAAGAAGGTGTTGACAAGACCGTTAAGACGTTCGAGTTGGCTACAGTAACATACGGCTTGGTCAGCGCTGCGTATCTAGCAACCAGAGTACTAAAGCAACTGGCTTGCGACGAAAGGATCGATTTTCTTCAGGCAGCCAACGTTGTTGAAAACGACTTTTACATGGATGATGTTCTCTCTGGTGGTTCTAATCTCGAGGAAACCAAGGAATTGCAGCGACAATTAATTCAAATAATGCAAAGAGGTGGCATGGAGCTGCATAAATGGTCTGCAAACCATCCTGAACTCGTTAGCCAGGGTTCAGCAATTTCTGAAGGCTATACTTTTGCGAAAGAAACAAAAGTTCTAGGACTCTTGTGGTGCCCAGATAAAGATCTTTTCTCTTATAAAGTGACTGTGGAGCCTTCACCAGTGCTAACAAAACGATCAATCTTGTCAACCATTGCTAAGCTTTTCGACCCCCTAGGCCTCATAGGCCCTATTATCACAAAAGCTAAAATCTTCATGCAACAGCTTTGGTCATTACCACTGGACTGGAACGACTCCTTTCCTAAAGAAAGGGCTCAAGAGTGGGAACAGTTTTTGTGTTCTTTACCTTCAGTGCATAATATTAAAGTGCCAAGATGTGTTTTATGTGAAAATTTGAATGTCTATGAAGTGCACGGTTTTGCAGACGCATCTGCAAAAGCATACGGAGCAGCTATTTTCATTAAGTCTTCATCTTCGAGTGGTGAAATTCAAGTCAGTTTACTGTGCAGTAAAAGTAGAGTTGCGCCAATCAAGCCCGTCACTATTCCAAGGCTAGAGCTCTCTGCAGCAGTATTACTAGCGCAGCTTTATAACAAAGTTGCAAGATCCATCAAGCTAGAGGTAGCAGAGAGCTACTTTTGGTCAGACTCTACAATCGTGCTTGCCTGGCTAAGAGGTGATCCAATGCGCCTCAAGACCTTTGTCGCCAATCGAGTTGCTACAATTAAGCAGCTCACAGAGGTCCAGCAATGGCGTCATGTGCCGTCTGAACAGAACCCTGCAGATCTCATCTCAAGAGGTCTAGATCCAAAACAACTAGTGAACAATAGTTTGTGGTTCACTGGTCCTCTATTTCTACGAGAACCTCATGTGCCAAATGATGCAGTAGGTCCACCTTCATGTGAGTATTTCAACGAGCTCAAAAATCCCAAGAATAGTGATGAGGGGCATTTGGCTCTTACTGTAAGCACCAGTGGTTCACTTGCAACAACTTCATCTTCAGTGTTGTTAGAAAATTCATTAAGTGATTATATAATGAGTATATCTAATAGTTATGTTAAAACTGTTCGTATTTTAAGTTTTATCTTTAGGTTCTTTAATAATGTGAAATATCCTATGCAAAGGAAAAAGGGGCCTCTTGGATCTGAAGAGCTTAAAAGGGCTGAGATTGTATTAGTCAAATGGGCACAAGAAAGGGAGTTTCATGATGAGTTAATTGATTTAAATAAGGGTAAACAAGTAAAACCCCAAAGTAAAGTGAAATCTCTTAATCCCTTTCTTGATGATGACAAAATTCTGAGAGTGGGTGGTAGGTTAAATCACTCAAATTTAACTTATCAACAAAAACATCCAGCTCTTTTGCCAAAGGGTCACAAATTTACCAAAATAGTTGTGGAATACTTCCATAAAAAGTTTCTTTACATTGGCCCACAATCCTTACTACATTGTGTTAGGCAACAATACTGGCCACTTAATGGCAAAAATCTATGTAGAAAAATAGTTTATGATTGTGTTACTTGCACTAGAAGCAATCCTGTTGTAGGTAATCAATTAATGGGAGACCTTCCAACTAAAAGAGTTACCCTGCTCCCCCATTTTCCGATACTGGTGTCGATTTTTGCGGACCTTTTCTTATTAAGTACAAGGGTCAAAGAAAAGGATCTTTGAGCAAAATCTATGTGTCTGTTTTTGTTTGCCTGGCAACTAGAGCTATACATCTTGAAGTAGTCTCGGATTTAACTTCTAACGATTTCATTGCAACTTTGAAGAGATTCTTTGCTAGGAGGGGTTTATGCTCCTCGCTACTATCAGATAATGGGACAAATTTTGTGGGAGCCAGTGCTGAAATTAAACGTTTGCATAATCTTGTTGGGAATCCCGACGAAGTTTTGGCTAGCTATTTGTCATCCGAAGGCATAGAATGGAAATTTAATCCTCCTAGAGCTGCAAATTTTGGAGGAATTTACGAAGCGGGTGTCCGTTCCTTTAAATTTCACTTGAAAAGAGTTATGGGTAGTGCTAATTACACTTATGAAGAATTTCTAACGGTAGTTGTGCAAATAGAGGGAATTCTGAATTCAAGGCCAATAACTCCCTTGTCTTCTGACCCCAATGAGTTGGAAGCCTTGACTCCTGGTCATTTCTTAGTGGGTCGACCTTTGAATGCATTGTTAGAACCAGATCTTTCAGAAACCCCAGACAATAGATTGACACGTTGGCAGCGTTCAACTAAAGTTACGCAGTATGTTTGGAAACGTTGGCATCGCGATTATTTAAAAGTCATTTGCAGCAAAGAAATAAATGGCAATTCACCAAGGAAAATGTTAAATTGAACACTGTGGTGATACTAAAGGACGAAAACTTGCCTCCATGTAAATGGTTATTAGGTAGAATAGTACAGTTATTTCCAGGTGTAGATGGGAAAACTAGAGTTGTGCTAGTACGTACCAAAACTGGTACTCTAAAAAGACCTATTACCAAACTGTGCATTTTACCTGCTATGTAATGTTAAATGTAACTTTGTATGATATTATTTGTAACTTTGAACATGTCTTATGTCTTGTAAGTTTATGTATAACCTCATTTTGAATGTTTCACATTGCAACGCCGGGCGGAATGTTGTACTGCGAGAGTCGGGCACGCGGGAGACGGTTGGGAATTGGCGTCTTTTCTCCCACTCGTTGGCGCCTTTCAAGAAAACATTCTGGCAAACCCCTCATTCGGAAGACTGCGTTCCTACGATTAGGACGTTTTAGCATGGGTCTAGGATGACCAAACTCACCGTCTCTCCGTTTCCCGGCTCAGAATGACCGGTTGCTTGCATAATCTTTTTATAATAAATCGTTTGTTACCAAAAATATACAGTCCATTATAATTATCCAGCGCCGGTACTCTAGAAGTAGTACTTAACACTATCTATATATAACTTTCGCAACAATCGTCGCATATTTTGTTATTGAAAGTCTAGACTAAAATTTTTGTGGTAATTTTTATGTGTCAAAAGATGGGTTATGCATTAAAAAGTGTGAAGCATCTTACCAATTTCACAGAATTTTCCACTGAAGGCATCTTTACAATCGCACATGAATGAACCCTTATCAATCCGGCAAACGCCATTGTTCTTGCAAGGGTTAGATGTACATGGGTCTGAAACATGGAGAAATATTAAATTTATACATTGGTCAGTGTCCTTCTTCAAATTAAGTACAATGAACATTCCCAACAAGTGTCGCATATTTAGTTGTTAAGACTCTAGACCAGTGTTTTTTAACCTGTGGTTCATGGACCCCTTGGGGGTCCATGGGTCATTTTTTGGGGGTCCGCCGACTGATCCTAATTTTTAAAATGTTTGCATCAATATTTAGCCAGCAGTGGTAACCCGGACCTACTTCATCCTTAGCGCGCTCTGTATGGCAACCCTGTTTCTTTTTCCACTCCTCCGGAGAAGAGAATTTGAGGCGCTTTTTCGCGCATGCTTATTTATTTATCTTTTGTTTTAGCCTTTTCATTGGTCGATAATTTGTTTGTGTTTGAAATAGCGGTATAATTTTAAACTTGATTCACGATTTTATTTCCGTTGGATCTGCCCTGGAGATAAGACGTACATTTATTTTTGTCTTTCATCTGTTTGTGAGTAGCACATTTTTTTGGTGTTTTCTTAGCTTATATTATTGCTAAATGCTTGATTTCACTATGGAATTAGCTCTTGCTGAAGTTTTGAATGCGAAAAATAAATATTCAGTTGGCTATTTTAGTGTTTTACCAGTCATGGGTAAGAAAGCGTTTTTAGAATAATGTATGAAAGAGGGAATGATTTCATCGATGTATTAATGTCCAAAATGTGGATCACAAATGAGTTTTCACAGAGGGGTCAGTGACATATTTAAAATTTTTAGAGTGGTCCATTGTGCCAAAAAGGTTAATAAACACTGCTCTAGACTAATATATTATGGTATTAGTTATGTGTCAAAAGATGGGTTATGCATTATGAGTTATGACTTGAGGATGGAGGCTCCAGTTGGAGCAAGCACTCCGACAAAGGTTATGCATTAAAAAGTGTGAAGTATCTTACCAATTTCACAGAACTTTCCACTGAAGGGATCTTTACAATCGCACATGAATGAACCCTCATCGATCCTGCAAATGCCATTCTTCTTGCAAGGATTCGATGTGCATGGGTCTGAAACATGAAGTTATATTAAATTTATACATAAGTCAGTATCCTTCTTCAAGTTAAGTACAATGAATTTTCTCAACACGTTTCACATATTTAGTTGTTAAGAGTCTTGACTATAAAATTTTATGGTAATAGTTATGTGTCAAAAGATGGGTTATGCCTTATGAGTTATGACTTGAGGATGGCGGCTCCTGTTGAAGCAAGCACTGCGGCAAAGGTTATGCATTAAAATGTGTGAAGTATCTTACCAATTTCACAGAACTTTCCACTGAAGGGATCTTTACAATTGCACATGAATGAATCTCCCTGAATCAAGCAAACGCCATTGTTCTGGCAAGGATTCGATGTACATGGGTCTGAAACATGAAGTTATATTAAATTTATAAAAGAATCAGTATCCTTCTTTAAGCTATGTATAATTAACTTTCTCAACAATTGTCGCATATTTTGTTGCTGAAAGTCTCGACTTAAAATTTTTGTGGTAATTTTTATGTGTCAAAAGCTGGGTTATGCATTAAAATGTGTGAAGCATCTTACCAATTTCACAGAATTTTCCACTGAAGGCATCTTTACAATCGCACATGAATGAACCCTCATCAATCCGGCAAACGCCATTGTTCCTGCAAGGGTTAGATGTACATGGGTCTGAAACATGGAGAAATATTAAATTTATACATTGGTCAGTGTCCTTCTTCAAATTAAGTACAATGAACATTCCCAACAAGTGTCGCATATTTAGTTGTTAAGACTCTAGACTAATATATTATGGTAATTGTTATTTGTCAAAAGATGGGTTATGCATGATGAGTTATGACTTGTGGATAGGGGCTCCAATTGGAGCAAGCACTGCGACAAAGGTTATGCATTAAAATGTGTAAAGTATCTTACCAATTTCACAGAACTTTCCACTGAAGGGATCTTTACAATCGCACATGAATGAACCCTCATCAATCCGGCAAACGCCATTGTTCTTGCAAGGGTTAGATGTACATGGGTGTGAAACATGGAGAAATATTAAATTTATACATTGGTCAGTGTCCTTCTTCAAATTAAGTACAATGAACATTCCCAACAAGTGTCGCATATTTAGTTGTTAAGACTCTAGACTAATATATTATGGTAATTGTTATTTGTCAAAAGATGGGTTATGCATGATGAGTTATGACTTGTGGATAGGGGCTCCAATTGAACCAAGCACTGCGACAAAGGTTATGCATTAAAATGTGTGAAGTATCTTACCAATTTCACAGAACTTTCCACTGAAGGGATCTTTACAATTGCACATGAATGAATCTCCCTGAATCAGGCAAACGCCATTGTTCTTGCAAGGATTCGATGTACATGGGTCTGAAACATGAAGTTATATTAAATTAATAAAAGAATCAGTATCCTTCTTTAAGCTATGTATATATAACTTTCTCAACAATTGTCGCATATTTTGGGGCTGAAAGTCTTGACTAAAAATTTTTGTGGTAATTTTTATGTGTCAAAAGATGGGTTATGCATTAAAAAGTGTGAAGCATCTTACCAATTTCACAGAATTTTCCACTGAAGGCATCTTTACAATCGCACATGAATGAACCCTTATCAATCCGGCAAACGCCATTGTTCTTGCAAGGGTTAGATGTACATGGGTCTGAAACATGGAGAAATATTAAATTTATACATTGGTCAGTGTCCTTCTTCAAATTAAGTACAATGAACATTCCCAACAAGTGTCGCATATTTAGTTGTTAAGACTCTAGACCAGTGTTTTTTAACCTGTGGTTCATGGACCCCTTGGGGGTCCATGGGTCATTTTTTGGGGGTCCGCCGACTGATCCTAATTTTAAAAATGTTTGCATCAATATTTAGCCAGCAGTGGTAACCCGGACCTACTTCATCCTTAGCGCGCTCTGTATGGCAACCCTGTTTCTTTTTCCACTCCTCCGGAGAAGAGAATTTGAGGCGCTTTTTCGCGCATGCTCATTTATTTATCTTTTGTTTTAGCCTTTTCATTGGTCGATAATTTGTTTGTGTTTGAAATAGCGGTATAATTTTAAACTTGATTCACGATTTTATTTCCGTTGGATCTGCCCTGGAGATAAGACGTACATTTATTTTTGTCTTTCATCTGTTTGTGAGTAGCACATTTTTTTGGTGTTTTCTTAGCTTATATTATTGCTAAATGCTTGATTTCACTATAGAATTAGCTCTTGCTGAAGTTTTGAATGCGAAAAATAAATATTCAGTTGGCTATTTTAGTGTTTTACCAGTCATGGGTAAGAAAGCGTTTTTAGAATAATGTATGAAAGAGGGAATGATTTCATCGATGTATTAATGTCCAAAATGTGGATCACAAATGAGTTTTCACAGAGGGGTCCGTGACATATTTAAAATTTTTAGAGTGGTCCATTGTGCCAAAAAGGTTAATAAACACTGCTCTAGACTAATATATTATGGTATTAGTTATGTGTCAAAAGATGGGTTATGCATTATGAGTTATGACTTGTGGATGGAGGCTCCAGTTGGAGCAAGCACTCCGACAAAGGTTATGCATTAAAAAGTGTGAAGTATCTTACCAATTTCACAGAACTTTCCACTGAAGGGATCTTTACAATCGCACATGAATGAACCCTCATCGATCCTGCAAATGCCATTGTTCTTGCAAGGATTCGATGTGCATGGGTCTGAAACATGAAGTTATATTAAATTTATACATAAGTCAGTATCCTTCTTCAAGTTAAGTACAATGAATTTTCTCAACACGTTTCACATATTTAGTTGTTAAGAGTCTTGACTATAAAATATTATGGTAATAGTTATGTGTCAAAAGATGGGTTATGTGAGGATGGCGGCTCCTGTTGGAGCAAGCACTGCGGCAAAGGTTATGCATTAAAATGTGTGAAGTATCTTACCAATTTCACAGAACTTTCCACTGAAGGGATCTTTACAATTGCACATGAATGAATCTCCCTGAATCAAGCAAACGCCATTGTTCTGGCAAGGATTCGATGTACATGGGTCTGAAACATGAAGTTATATTAAATTTATAAAAGAATCAGTATCCTTCTTTAAGCTATGTATAATTAACTTTCTCAACAATTGTCGCATATTTTGTTGCTGAAAGTCTCGACTTAAAATTTTTGTGGTAATTTTTATGTGTCAAAAGATGGGTTATGCATTAAAATGTGTGAAGCATCTTACCAATTTCACAGAATTTTCCACTGAAGGCATCTTTACAATCGCACATGAATGAACCCTCATCAATCCGGCAAACGCCATTGTTCTTGCAAGGGTTAGATGTACATGGGTCTGAAACATGGAGAAATATTAAATTTATACATTGGTCAGTGTCCTTCTTCAAATTAAGTACAATGAACATTCCCAACAAGTGTCGCATATTTAGTTGTTAAGACTCTAGACCAGTGTTTTTTAACCTGTGGTTCACGGACCCCTTGGGGGTCCATGGGTCATTTTTTGGGGGTCCGCCGACTGATCCTAATTTTTAAAATGTTTGCATCAATATTTAGCCAGCAGTGGTAACCCGGACCTACTTCATCCTTAGCGCGCTCTGTATGGCAACCCTGTTTCTTTTTCCACTCCTCCGGAGAAGAGAATTTGAGGCGCTTTTTCGCGCATGCTCATTTATTTATCTTTTGTTTTAGCCTTTTCATTGGTCGATAATTTGTTTGTGTTTGAAATAGCGGTATAATTTTAAACTTGATTCACGATTTTATTTCCGTTGGATCTGCCCTGGAGATAAGACGTACATTTATTTTTGTCTTTCATCTGTTTGTGAGTAGCACATTTTTTTGGTGTTTTCTTAGCTTATATTATTGCTAAATGCTTGATTTCACTATGGAATTAGCTCTTGCTGAAGTTTTGAATGCGAAAAATAAATATTCAGTTGGCTATTTTAGTGTTTTACCAGTCATGGGTAAGAAAGCGTTTTTAGAATAATGTATGAAAGAGGGAATGATTTCATCGATGTATTAATGTCCAAAATGTGGATCACAAATGAGTTTTCACAGAGGGGTCAGTGACATATTTAAAATTTTTAGAGTGGTCCATTGTGCCAAAAAGGTTAATAAACACTGCTCTAGACTAATATATTATGGTATTAGTTATGTGTCAAAAGATGGGTTATGCATTATGAGTTATGACTTGAGGATGGAGGCTCCAGTTGGAGCAAGCACTCCGACAAAGGTTATGCATTAAAAAGTGTGAAGTATCTTACCAATTTCACAGAACTTTCCACTGAAGGGATCTTTACAATCGCACATGAATGAACCCTCATCGATCCTGCAAATGCCATTCTTCTTGCAAGGATTCGATGTGCATGGGTCTGAAACATGAAGTTATATTAAATTTATACATAAGTCAGTATCCTTCTTCAAGTTAAGTACAATGAATTTTCTCAACACGTTTCACATATTTAGTTGTTAAGAGTCTTGACTATAAAATATTATGGAAATAGTTATGTGTCAAAAGATGGGTTATGCCTTATGAGTTATGACTTGAGGATGGCGGCTCCTGTTGGAGCAAGCACTGCGGCAAAGGTTATGCATTAAAATGTGTGAAGTATCTTACCAATTTCACAGAACTTTCCACTGAAGGGATCTTTACAATTGCACATGAATGAATTTCCCTGAATCAAGCAAACGCCATTGTTCTGGCAAGGATTCGATGTACATGGGTCTGAAACATGAAGTTATATTAAATTTATAAAAGAATCAGTATCCTTCTTTAAGCTATGTATAATTAACTTTCTCAACAATTGTCGCATATTTTGTTGCTGAAAGTCTCGACTTAAAATTTTTGTGGTAATTTTTATGTGTCAAAAGATGGGTTATGCATTAAAATGTGTGAAGCATCTTACCAATTTCACAGAATTTTCCACTGAAGGCATCTTTACAATCGCACATGAATGAACCCTCATCAATCCGGCAAACGCCATTGTTCTTGCAAGGGTTAGATGTACATAGGTCTGAAACATGGAGAAATATTAAATTTATACATTGGTCAGGGTCCTTCTTCAAATTAAGTACAATGAACATTCCCAACAAGTGTCGCATATTTAGTTGTTAAGACTCTAGACTAATATATTATGGTAATTGTTATTTGTCAAAAGATGGGTTATGCATGATGAGTTATGACTTGTGGATAGGGGCTCCAATTGGAGCAAGCACAGCGACAAAGGTTATGCATTAAAATGTGTGAAGTATCTTACCAATTTCACAGAACTTTCCACTGAAGGGATCTTTACAGTCGCACATGAATGAACCCTCATCAATCCGGCAAACGCCATTGTTCTTGCAAGGGTTAGATGTACATGGGTGTGAAACATGGAGAAATATTAAATTTATACATTGGTCAGTGTCCTTCTTCAAATTAAGTACAATGAACATTCCCAACAAGTGTCGCATATGTAGTTGTTAAGACTCTAGACTAATATATTATGGTAATAGTTATGTGTCAAAAGATGAGTTATGCATTATGAGTTATGAATTGAGGATGGAGGCTCCAGTTGGAGCAAGCAATGCGACAAAGGTTATGCATTAAAAAGTGTGAAGTATCTTACCAATTTCACAGAACTTTCCACTGAAGGGATCTTTACAATCGCACATGAATGAACCCTCAGCAATCCTGCAAATGCCATTGTTCTTGCAAGGATTCGATGTGCATGGGTCTGAAACATGAAGTTATATTAAATTTATACATAAGTCAGTATCCTTCTTTAAGTTAAGTACAATGAATTTTCTCAACACGTTTCACATATTTAGTTGTTAAGAGTCTTGACTATTAAATATTATGGTAATAGTTATGTGTCAAAAGATGGGTTATGCATCAAAATGTGTGAAGCATCTTACCAATTTCACAGTATTTTCCACTGAAGGGATCTTTACAATCGCACATGAATGAACCCTCATCAATCCGGCAAACGCCATTGTTCTTGCAAGGGTTAGATGTACATGGGTCTGAAACATGGAGAAATATTAAATTTATACATTGGTCAGTGTCCTTATTAAGTACAATGAACATTCCCAACAAGTGTCGCATATTTAGTTGTTAAGACTCTAGACTATAAAATATTATGGTAATAGTTATGTGTCAAAAGATGGCTTATTCATTATGAGTTATGACTTGAGGATGGAGGCTCCAGTTGGAGCAAGCACTGCGGCAAAGGTTATGCATTAAAATGTGTGAAGTATCTTACCAATTTCACAGAACTTTCCACTGAAGGGATCTTTACAATTGCACATGAATGAATCTCCCTGAATCAGGCAAACGCCATTGTTCTTGCAAGGATTCGATGTACATGGGTCTGAAACATGAAGTTATATTAAATTTATAACTGAATCAGTATCTTTTTTTAAGCTAAGTATAACTAACTTTCTCAAAAAGTGTCGCATATTTAGTTGCTAAGAGTTTCGACTATAAAATGTTGTGGTAATTTTTATGTATCAAAAGATAGGATATGCATTAAAATGTGTGAAGCATCTTACCAATTTCACAGAATTTTCCACTGAAGGCATCTTTACAAACGCACATGAATGAACCCTCATCAATCCGGCAAATGCCATTGTTCTTGCAAGTCTTAGATGTACATGGGTCTGAAACATGGAGAAATATTAAATTTATACATTGGTCAGTGTCCTTCTTCAAATTAAGTACAATGAACTTTCTCAACAACAAGTGTCGCATATTTAGTTGTTAAGATTCTCGAGTAAAAATTATTATGGTAAAAGTTATGTGTCAAAAGAGGGGTTATGCTTTATGACTTATGACTTGTGGATGGGGGCTCCAGTTGGAGCAAGCACTGCGACAAAGGTTATGCATTACAATGTGTGAAGTATCTTACCAATTTCACAGAACTTTCCACTGAAGGGATCTTTACAATTGCACGTAAATGAATCACCCTGAATCAGGCAAACGCCATTGTTCTTGCAAGGATTCGATGTACATGGGTCTAAAACATGAAATTATAATAAATTTATACATAAGTCAGTATCCTTCTTCAAGTTAAGTACAATGTGTCCATAAGTACCAAGTGTCGCATATTTAGTTATTAAGATTCTCGACTAAAAATGTTGTGGTAATAGTTATGTGTCAAAAGATGGGTTATGCATTATGACTTATGACTTGTGGATGGGGGTTCCAGTTGGTGCAAGCACTGCGACAAAGCTTATGAATTAAAATGTGTGAAGTATTTTAGGGATGAGCTTAGTAGACTTATGACTTGTGGATGGGGGTTCCAGTTGGTGCAAGCACTGCGACAAAGCTTATGAATTAAAATGTGTGAAGTATTTTAGGGATGAGCTTAGTAGTTATTTTTAAATAACGACAGTTATTACGATATTATAATGAAATAACTAGTATATTTAACTGTTATTTGATATCATAAACGAGATTAAATATTGTAAACCTAGGAATTAGGCGCCGCAAAACATCAAATGCTAAATTTTCGTGAATTTTTTTATTAGTTTATAGTAGGAATTATTTTCATTAAAATACTTTTAATGATCCAACACTTAATAATATTTTAAGAAATTATTTCTGTTATATAAACATATTAATTTCTCCTAATCATTTTTACATCATTAAATGCATGTTGGCGATCTCAATATACACATAACATTGCTATTAAATTTTTGTCAACATAAACTTTAAACTTCCATCCAAATTTTTTTTTTGTTTAATATAGCGCAATATACCAGACCATGATAAATAAGAAAATTAATAACATTTTTAAATTTATGTTATTTACCTTTTACAATGCGACGTGAGCTAAATGCGAAACGCAAGAAAAATATCTTTCTCAGAACATATGAATGAATAATCATAAAAAACAAATTTCATATAAACAATATACACTCGAAAACTACTGATTTACACGTTCCCTTCCCCCACCCCCCTCCACACACATACATCAAATAAATTGAAGTCTCATTCACTCCTGAAGCAATAAACTTTCGCACACTTAATAAAAAATATCCTGATACGATACAATCATACCATAAAATAAAATTATACGATAGAAAAATAAAAAAAAAATCATACGATTTTTTATCGGAATATTTCTTAAACATATTTTGGATCTTGGATCGTAATTTTGGGACACATGCCATTAACGAAGTGACGTAAATATCACGAGATTATGATAATTCCATCTTGTTAGTTATTGGACACGTGCCAATAACGAAGTGACGTATTTCACGATCCTTCTGCCCTAGAGAAATTCGATTTATCACATCACGGAATAAATTTGTTTCAACCAGCAGTCTTGAATGTGGGATGTGTTAACAGATCGTTCTTCCTTTTCCTTTTTTTATTTTTTTTAAAATTGCTTTTTTTATGGTTTAGGTATTTCTGGATAAAATTAAACAGCGGATCTATTAATTGTTTTAAAAACATACGTTTTCAAATATATATTTTTTAAATTTTGATTTCGAAATACTGCTTTTTTTAGCAAATAAATAAATGTTATTTATTTTAAATAATATTTTTAATTATGGAATATTGAAATAATGATATTTTATAACTGTTATGGAAATCTCTCTCATCACTAAAGTATCTTACCAATGTCACAGAACTTTCCACTGAAGGGATCTTTACAATGACACGTGAATGAATCTCCCTGAATCAGGCAAACGCCATTGTTCTTGCAAGGATTCGATGTACATGGGTCTGAAACATGAAGTTATATTAAATTTATACATGAGTCAGTATCCTTCTTCAAATGAAATACAATGAATTTTCTCAACACGTTTCGCATATTTAGTTGTTAAGAGTCTTGACTATAAAATATTATGGTAATAGTTAAAATGTGTGAAGCATCTTACCAATTTCACAGAATTTTCCACTGAATGCATCTTTACAATCGCACATGAATGAACCCTCATCAATCCGGCAAACGCCATTGTTCTTGCAAGGGTTAGATGTACATGGGTCTGAGATATGGAGAAATATTAAATTTATACATTGGTCAGTGTCCTTCTCCAAATTAAGTAGAATGAACATTCCCAACAAGTGTCGCATATTTAGTTGTTAAGACTCTAGACTAAAATATTATGGTAATAGTTATTTGTCAAAAGATGGGTTATGCATGATGAGTTATGACTTGTGGATGGGGGCTCCCGTTGGAGCAAGCACTGCGACAAAGATTATGCATTAAAATGTGTGAAGTGTCTTACCAATTTCACAGAACTTTCCACTGAAGGGATCTTTACAATTGCACATGAATGAATCTCCCTGAATCAGGCAAACGCCATTGTTCTTGCAAGGATTCGATGTGCATGGGTCTGAAACATGGAGAAATATTAAATTTATACATTGGTCAGTGTCCTTCTTCAAATTAAGTACAATGAACATTCCCAACAAGTGTCGCATATTTAGTTGTTAAGACTCTAGACTAATATATTATGGTAATTGTTATTTGTCAAAAGATGGGTTATGCATGATGAGTTATGACTTGTGGATAGGGGGCTCCAATTGGAGCAAGCACTGCGACAAAGGTTATGCATTAAAATGTGTGAAGTATCTTACCAATTTCACAGAACTTTCCACTGAAGGGATCTTTACAATCGCACATGAATGAACCCTCATCAATCCGGCAAACGGCATTGTTCTTGCAAGGGTTAGATGTACATGGGTCTGAAACATGGAGAAATATTAAATTTATACATTGGTCAGTGTCCTTCTTCAAATTAAGTACAATGAACATTCCCAACAAGTGTCGCATATTTAGTTGTTAAGACTCTAGACTAATATATTATGGTAATAGTTATGTGTCAAAAGATGAGTTATGCATTATGAGTTATGAATTGAGGATGGAGGCTCCAGTTGGAGCAAGCAATGCGACAAAGGTTATGCGTTAAAAAGTGTGAAGTATCTTACCAATTTCACAAAACTTTCCACTGAAGGGATCTTTACAATCGCACATGAATGAACCCTCATCAATCCTGCAAATGCCATTGTTCTTGCAAGGATTCGATGTGCATGGGTCTGAAACATGAAGTTATATTAAATTTATACATAAGTCAGTACCCTTCTTTAAGTTAAGTACAATGAATTTTCTCAACACGTTTCACATATTTAGTTGTTAAGAGTCTTGACTATTAAATATTATGGTAATAGTTATGTGTCAAAAGATGGGTTATGCATTAAAATGTGTGAAGCATCTTACCAATTTCACAGAATTTTCCACTGAAGGGATCTTTACAATCGCACATGAATGAACCCTCATCAATCCGGCAAACGCCATTGTTCTTGCAAGGGTTAGATGTACATGGGTCTGAAACATGGAGGAATATTAAATTTATACATTGGTCAGTGTCCTTATTAAGTACAATGAACATTCCCAACAAGTGTCGCATATTTAGTTGTTAAGAGTCTTGACTATAAAATATTATGGTAATAGTTATGTGTCAAAAGATGGGTTATGCATTATGAGTTATGACTTGAGGATGAAGGCTCCAGCTGGAGCAAGCACTGTGACAAAGGTTATGCATTAAAATGTGTGAAGTATCTTACCAATTTCACAGAACTTTCCACTGAAGGGATCTTTACAATTGCACATGAATGAATCTCCCTGGATCAGACAAACGCCATTGTTCTTGCAAGGATTCGATGTACATGGGTCTGAAACATGAAGTTATATTAAGTTTATAAAAGAATCAATATCCTTCTTTAACCTATGTATACTTAACTTTCTCAACAATTGTCGCATATTTTGTTGCAAAAAGTCTCGACTAAATATTTTTGTGGTAATTTTTATGTGTCAAAAGATGGGTTATGCATTAAAATGTGTAAAGCATCTTACCAATTTCACAGAATTTTCCACTGAAGGCATCTTTACAATCGCACATGAATGAACCCTCATCAATCCGGCAAATGCCATTGTTCTTGCAAGGGTTAGATGTACATGGGTCTGAAACATGGAGAAATATTAAATTTATACATTGGTCAGTGTCCTTCTTCAATTTAAGTACAATGTACATTCCCAACAATTTTCGCATATTTAGTTGTTAAGATTCTCGACTAAAATATTATGGTAATAGTTATTTGTCAAAAGATGGGTTATGCATGATGAGCTACGACTTGTGGATGGGGGCTCCAGTTGAAGCAAGCACTGCGCCAAAGGTTATGCATTAAAATGTGTGAAGTATCTTAGAAATTTCACAGAACTTTCCACTGAAGGGTACTTTACAATTGGACATGAATGAATCTCCCTGAATCAGGCAAACGCCATTATTCTTGCAAGGATTAGATGTACATGGGTCTGAAACATGAAGTTATATTAAATTTATAAATGAGTCAGTATCCTTCTTTAAGCTATGTATAATTAACTTTCTCAACAATTGTCGCATATTTTGTTGCTAAAAGCCTCGACTAAAAATTGTTGTGGTAATTTTTATGTGTCAAAAGATGGGTTATGCATTAAAATGTGTGAAGCATCTTACCAATTTCACAGAATTTTCCACTGAATGCATCTTTACAATCGCACATGAATGAACCCTCATCAATCCGGCAAACGCCATTGTTCTTGCAAGGGTTAGATGTACATGGGTCTGAGATATGGAGAAATATTAAATTTATACATTGGTCAGTGTCCTTCTCCAAATTAAGTAGAATGAACATTCCCAACAAGTGTCGCATATTTAGTTGTTAAGACTCTAGACTAAAATATTATGGTAATAGTTATTTGTCAAAAGATGGGTTATGCATGATGAGTTATGACTTGTGGATGGGGGCTCCAGTTGGAGCAAGCACTGCGACAAAGGTTATGCATTAAAATGTGTGAAGTGTCTTACCAATTTCACAGAACTTTCCACTGAAGGGATCTTTACAATTGCACATGAATGAATCTCACTGAATCAGGCAAACGCCATTGTTCTTGCAAGGATTCGATGTGCATGGGTCTGAAACATGAAGTTATATTAAACTTATACATGAGTCAGTGTCCTTCTTCAAGTGAAGTACAATGAATTTTCTCAACACGTTTCGCATATTTAGTTGTTAAGAGTTTTAACTATAAAATATTATGGTAATAGTTATGTGTCAAAAGATGGGTTATGCATTATGAGTTATGACTTGAGGATGAAGGCTCCCGTTGGAGCAAGCTCTGCGACAAAGGTTATGCATTAAAATGTGTGAAGTGTCTTACCAATTTCACAGAACTTTCCACTGAAGGGATTTTTACAATTGCACATGAATGAATCTCCCTGAATCAGGCAAACGCCATTGTTCTTGCAAGGATTCGATGTACATGGGTCTAAAACATGAAGTTATATTAAATTAATAAAAGAATCAGTATCCTTCTTTAAGCTATGTATATATAACTTTCTCAACAATTGTCGCATATTTTGTTGCTGAAAGTCTCGACTAAAAATTTTTGTGGTAATTTTTATGTGTCAAAAGATGGGTTATGCATTAAAATGTGTGAAGCATCTTACCAATTTCACAAAATTTTCCACTGAAGGCATCTTTACAATCGCACATGAATGAATCCTCATCAATCCGGCAAACGCCATTGTTCATGCAAGGGTTAGATGTACATGGGTCTGAAACATAGAGAAATATTAAATTTATACATTGGTCAGTGTCCTTCTTCAAATTAAGTACAATGAACATTCCCAAAAAGTGTCGCATATTTAGTTGTTAAGACTCTAGACTAAAATATTATGGTAATAGTTATTTGTCAAAAGATGGGTTATGCATGATGAGTTATGACTTGTGGATGGGGGCTCCAGTTGGAGCAAGCACTGCGACAAAGGTTATGCATTAAAATGTGTGAAGTATCTTACCAATTTCACAGAACTTTCCACTGTAGGGTACTTTACAATTGCACATGAATGAATCTCCCTGAATCAGGCAAACGCCATTGTTCTTGCAAGGATTCGATGTACATGGGTCTGAAACATGAAGTTATATTAAATTTATACATAAGTCAGTACCCTTCTTTAAGTTAAGTACAATGAATTTTCTCAACACGTTTCACATATTTAGTTGTTAAGAGTCTTGACTATTAAATATTATGGTAATAGTTATGTGTCAAAAGATGGGTTATGCATTAAAATGTGTGAAGCATCTTACCAATTTCACAGAATTTTCCACTGAAGGGATCTTTACAATCGCACATGAATGAACCCTCATCAATCCGGCAAACGCCATTGTTCTTGCAAGGGTTAGATGTACATGGGTCTGAAACATGGAGAAATATTAAATTTACACATTGGTCAGTGTCCTTATTAAGTACAATGAACATTCCCAACAAGTGTTGCATATTTAGTTGTTAAGAGTCTTGACTATAAAATATTATGGTAATAGTTATGTGTCAAAAGATGGGTTATGCATTATGAGTTATGACTTGAGGATGAAGGCTCCAGCTGGAGCAAGCACTGTGACAAAGGTTATGCATTAAAATGTGTGAAGTATCTTACCAATTTCACAGAACTTTCCACTGAAGGGATCTTTACAATTGCACATGAATGAATCTCCCTGGATCAGACAAACGCCATTGTTCTTGCAAGGATTCGATGTACATGGGTCTGAAACATGAAGTTATATTAAGTTTATAAAAGAATCAATATCCTTCTTTAACCTATGTATACTTAACTTTCTCAACAATTGTCGCATATTTTGTTGCAAAAAGTCTCGACTAAATATTTTTGTGGTAATTTTTATGTGTCAAAAGATGGGTTATGCATTAAAATGTGTAAAGCATCTTACCAATTTCACAGAATTTTCCACTGAAGGCATCTTTACAATCGCACATGAATGAACCCTCATCAATCCGGCAAATGCCATTGTTCTTGCAAGGGTTAGATGTACATGGGTCTGAAACATGGAGAAATATTAAATTTATACATTGGTCAGTGTCCTTCTTCAATTTAAGTACAATGTACATTCCCAACAATTTTCGCATATTTAGTTGTTAAGATTCTCGACTAAAATATTATGGTAATAGTTATTTGTCAAAAGATGGGTTATGCATGATGAGCTACGACTTGTGGATGGGGGCTCCAGTTGAAGCAAGCACTGCGCCAAAGGTTATGCATTAAAATGTGTGAAGTATCTTAGAAATTTCACAGAACTTTTCACTGAAGGGTACTTTACAATTGGACATGAATGAATCTCCCTGAATCAGGCAAACGCCATTATTCTTGCAAGGATTAGATGTACATGGGTCTGAAACATGAAGTTATATTAAATTTATAAATGAGTCAGTATCCTTCTTTAAGCTATGTATAATTAACTTTCTCAACAATTGTCGCATATTTTGTTGCTAAAAGCCTCGACTAAAAATTGTTGTGGTAATTTTTATGTGTCAAAAGATGGGTTATGCATTAAAATGTGTGAAGCATCTTACCAATTTCACAGAATTTTCCACTGAAGGGTTCTTTACAATTGCACATGAATGAATCTCCCTGAATCAGGCAAACGCCATTGTTCTTGCAAGGATTCGATGTGCATGGGTCTGAAACATGAAGTTATATTAAACTTAAAGAATCAGTATCCTTCTTTAAGCTTTGTATAATTAACTTTCTCAACAAATGTCGCATATTTTGTTGCTGAAAGTCTCGACTAAAAATTTTTGTGGTAATTTTTATGTGTCAAAAGATGGGTTATGCATTAAAATGTGTGAAGCATCTTACCAATTTCACAGAATTTTCCACTGAATGCATCTTTACAATCGCACATGAATGAACCCTCATCAATCCGGCAAACGCCATTGTTCTTGCAAGGGTTAGATGTACATGGGTCTGAGATATGGAGAAATATTAAATTTATACATTGGTCAGTGTCCTTCTCCAAATTAAGTAGAATGAACATTCCCAACAAGTGTCGCATATTTAGTTGTTAAGACTCTAGACTAAAATATTATGGTAATAGTTATTTGTCAAAAGATGGGTTATGCATGATGAGTTATGACTTGTGGATGGGGGCTCCAGTTGGAGCAAGCACTGCGACAAAGGTTATGCATTAAAATGTGTGAAGTGTCTTACCAATTTCACAGAACTTTCCACTGAAGGGATCTTTACAATTGCACATGAATGAATCTCCCTGAATCAGGCAAACGCCATTGTTCTTGCAAGGATTCGATGTGCATGGGTCTGAAACATGAAGTTATATTAAATTAATAAAAGAATCAGTATCCTTCTTTAAGCTATGTATAATTAACTTTCTCAACAATTGTCGCATATTTTGTTGCTAAGCGTCTCGACTAAAAAAGTTTGTGGTAATTTGTATGTGTCAAAAGACGGGTTATGCATTAAAATGTGTGAAGCATCTTACCAATTTCACAGAATTTTCCACTGAAGGCATCTTTACAATCGCACATGAATGAACCCTCATCAATCCGGCAAACGCCATTGTTCTTGCAAGGGTTAGATGTACATGGGTCTGAAACATGGAGTTATATTAAATTTATACATGGGTCAGTGTCCTTCTTCAAATTAAGTACAATGAACTTTCCCAACAAGTGTCGCATATTTAGTTGTTAAGATTCTCGACTAAAAATATTATGGTAATAGTTATGTGTCAAAAGATGGGTTATGCATTATGACTTGTGGATGGGGGTTCCGGTTGGTGCAAACACTGTGTTAAAGGTTATGCATTAAAATGTGTGAAGTATCTTACCAATGTCACAGAACTTTCCACTGAAGGGATCTTTACAGTGGCACATGAATGAAACTCCCTGAATCAGGCAAACGCCATTGTTCTTGCAAGGATTCGATGTACATGGGTCTGAAACTTGAAGTTATATTAAATTTAAACATGAGTCAGTAACCTTCTTCAAGTGAAGTACAATGAATATTCTCAACACGTTTCGCATATTTAGTTGTTAAGAGTCTAACTATAAAATATTATTGTTATAGTTATGTGTCAAAAGATGGGTTATGCATTATGACTTGTGGTTGGGGGCTCCAGTAGGAGAAAGCACTGCGACAAAGGTTATGCATTAAAATGTGTGAAGTATCTTACCAATGTCACAGAACTTTCCACTGAAGGGATCTTTAACAATGGCACATGAATTCCCCCGAATCAGGCAAACGCCATTGTTCTTACAAGGATTAGATGTACATGGCTCTGAAGCATGGAGTAATATTACATTTACACAAGAGTCAGTATCCTTCTTCAATTTAAGTGTAATTAACTTTCTCAACAATTGTCGCATATTTTGTTACTAAGACTCCCGACTAAAAAATATTATGGTATTAGTTATGTGTCAAAAGATGGGTTATCCATTGAAATGTGTGAAGGATCTTACCAATTTCACAGAATTTTCCACTGAAGAAATCTTTACAAGCGCACATGAATGAATCTCCCTCAATCAGGCAAATGCCATTGTTATTGCAAGGATTAGATGTACATGGGCCTGAAACATGAAGTGGTCATATTAATTTTGTAAATGAATCATTATCCTTTTTCAAGTTAAGTTCAATGCACTTTCTCAACAAGTGTCGCATATGTAGTTGTTAAGAAACTCTTCCAAAATATCTTATGGTAACAGTTATGTGTCAAAAGATGGGTTATGCATTAAAATGTGTGAAGGATCTCACCACCGATTTCACAGAACTTTCCACTAACGGGATGTTTACAATTGCATATGAATCCATTCCCCCGTCTCTGGCAATCGCCATTGTTCTGGCAAGGATTAGATAGGCATGGGTCTGAAAAATGAAATTATATTAAATTTATACATGAGTCAACATCCTTCTGCAAGCTAAGAGCAATGAACTTTCTCAACAAGTGTCGCATATTTAACTGTTAAGAGTCTCGACTAAACAAAATCTTATGATAATAGTTATGTTGCAAAAGATGGATTATTAAAATGCCAAATAAAAAATATTATCATTTAAACAGAATATCCCAGATGGTTGATAAAAATATTAAAAAAAATAAAGTAACTAAAAAAAAACGAAGGGAGTGGATTGGTTATAATCTTGATAGATGTGACATACTTTTTTTTACATGATAGTATGTCATTTTTCTTTAAAGTCGTCGTTTCCGTTGGAAGTTAAAGGGCTTTGTATTCCCGCCTGTTCTTTTGGCTCCTCCTTCCTTGTTTGGTAAGCTATAGGTCTCCTGCTACTTGTAAGTTTAGACTTTTTGGTGTCGTATTTTTGGTCTGAAACTGCTCTTTCGACATGTGTAAGTGTCCTTCGACACAATGAACGTTATAAGTATATTTTGACTTTATAGTGAAATGACTTATAAATTGTCATTTTCCACTTGACACAGTTCTCACACAAATGATTTAAATTGTCAACTAGCCCAGCGTTTCTCAACCTTTCAGTATTCGCGGCCCAGTTTTCAATCATAATTTTCATCGCGCCCCCCGCTTATAATAAAATGTATTCAACAATAATGTATATTGAGCATTTTGAATTATGTTTTTAAATTATGTTTAACTAACTGCCAAAACAAGAGTAAAAGCGATCCAACGTTGGCCAGGAACCACATCTGGCATTTTGCCAAGCGGGCGGTGAACAGATGAAGCGAATGAAAGCGGGAAAAATTTAAATATTATATTTGAAATAAAGCCAAACAGGGAGATAACGTTAAAAGAATATGAAAGTAGAAAAATTTGTTAATGAAAGTTAACCTAGACGGGGTGAGCTAAATTTAGGAACTTTGAATAAATTTTTTCGAATAATAAAAGAAATAAAACAGAAGCATGACTAAACAAAAGAGAGAAAAATAAGTAATGTTTGTGGAAGGTAATCCACACGACCGATGTCGTCTCGAGCATACGCAGAGCAAATGTTTTCTCATAGGAAGTTCATAACACAAGTTTCAATTCCAGCCAGTCTCATTCGAGTCGATCCTTCTATCGCTATCGAATCTATCGTGAATGTGTATGTTATATATGTTTTCGTGTTAATTGCAATTCACCATATTAAATATTCACGGCAGCAGATTTATGCAGACTCATGGATAAATTTTTAAACGGAAGTAAGCGAGCATTTGACGATAGTCAAGCATCAACAAGTACACAGACAAGCGTGGTTCCGAAAATAAAATCAAGAAAATATTCTCAAGAATACTTAAATTTTGGGTTTACCAGAACTGAAGTAAATGAAGAAGAAAGGCCCCTGTGTATCATTTGCTCAAAAATATTGGCCGCAGACAGCATGAAACCTAATAAACTTAAACGACATTTGGAAACGCTTCATAGTGAGTACCTCAACAAACCCAGAGAATTCTTCGAATTAAAATTAAAATCATATAAAAAGCAAAAATCATTTTTTAAAGAAACTTTGTCTGTGAATAAAACAGCTTTATAATTGCATCTTACAAAGTTTCATATAAAATGGCCAGATGTAAAAAACCTCACACCATTGGTGAAGAGCTTATTTTGCCAGCAGCAATTGGGATTGTAGAAACTATGTTTGGAGATAATTTTTCAAAACAATTGCAGTCCATACCTCTTTCAAATGATACTGTTGCTCGTCGAATTGGTGATATAGCTGTAAAGTGTCAGCTTTTCACGAAGTTGCGTGACAAATTGTTTTCAATACAGCTTGATGAAGCAACAGATAGTAATAAAGATGCTCATTTAATTGCCTATCTTCGATTTTGTGATAATATGTCAGTAGTAGAAGAACTACTTTTCTGCAAACCAATAGAACTCAAAACAACAGCGCTCGCATTATTTGCTATTTTAAATGATTTTATGAACGAGGCAAACATAGAATGGAAAAATTGCGTCAGAATATGCACCGATGGTTCTCGTTCAATGTCCGGAAGATTCCAAAGTGTACAAGCACTTGTAAAACAAAAATCACCTCAGTGCGCTTGGACACATTGCATGATCCACAGAGAAGCTTTGGCTTCGAAAGAAATGAGTCCTGGTCTGAATATTGTATTAACTACGGTTGTAACCGTAGTAAATTATATAAAAATGATACCCCTGAAATCGAGAATCTTTTCCGCACTTTGTAAAGACATGGGTTCAGTACATTCAGCGTTACTATTTTATTGCGAGGTAAGATGGTTATCACGTGGGAAATTTTGGCAATGTTTTTATGAATTAAGAGAAGAAATCGTCATTTTCCTAGAAGAAGAAAACAGACCGGTAGCCGAGAATTTTCGCGATGGTTTAATTGTGATGAAATTGTGCTACTTGGTCGACATATTCGAGAAATTAAATAACTTGAATCTCCAACTCCAAGGAGTAAATACACATATGTTGGATATGAGTGATAAAGTTAATGCGCTTTATGTAGAAAATTGGAATTGTGGAGCAGAAATTTAAAGCAAAAAAACTAACAATGTTTGCAAATGTGGATGATTGTACTAAAACTTACAAGGCTGAAGAAGAACATGTAAAAGTTGTTTTTGTAACCATTGAAAATCATTTAGCCATGCTGGCAAAGAATTATTCCTGACGACAAACTGATAGCAAGTTACGAGTGGGTTAGGGATCCATTTCATAAGACTCCCAAAGGACTCTCAATTGATGAGGAAGAAAAATTCATAGACTTCACGACAAGTGGCGAAACCAAAACACAATTTAGTAATTTATCACTATTTGAATTTTGGGCAGGAGTAGAGGATGATTTTTCTGCACTAAACACAAGGGCATTTCGCATTCTATTTCCATTTTTAACATCTTACCTTTGTGAAACTGTGGCTTCTTTGAAGACAAAATATAGATCTCGGCTAAATATAGAAACAGAACTGAGATTGGCTATTTCTAATATTAAGCCATCTTTCGAAAAACTTTGCTCTGCAAGATATGCCCAAGGAAGTCACTAATAATTAATAAATCTGTTTTTAATTTAATATGTTTTGATTTAGTAAGCTTTTTTACTTTATTTGTTAAATATGTCGAAATGTATTTTGTTTTCTATGTGTATGTGTGCTTTCCTTTCAGTCAGTTAATCAATTTTTTTAAATAATATTTTCTCTTGGATATTCTCGCGCCTCCCCTCTAGTGTGCTCGCGCCCCCCTAGTGGGCGCGCCCCACAGGTTGAGAATCGCTGAACTAGCCAATGAAATTGTAGAAAAATTGTCGTTTATTTCAATTTAAATACACACACGCTAAGATCCGTTGTTTAGAACTCGAGATACGGCGGTTAAAGAGATTAAGAGATTATGCACTCATCCGAAGATAAAAGTGGGGAGTGGATTAATGTTTAACTTGGTTTACATGTTTCACCTTCGTCTACACGATGGCAGGTAGTTTAGGTAGGGTGATAGAGTATATATAAGCTCTACCGGTCGGGCTTTCGTTTCTTGTTGGCTGCTTTGGCGAGGTGGCGTTAGTTCTTCTTTTTTGGCTTAGCATCAAAACGAACAACTTGATCAAACCGAAGAATTCGAACAAACTGGAAGGAATGAACCCAGAAAATTGAATATAATATATTTCTTTCCACAGTAAGAATCTCATGTCGTTTGTATGTCAATGTATTAAGATTCTATGTGGTCAATGTTCTACTTAAAAATTACACAGCTACTAAACATGGCTCGGTCTAGGTGTTGTTGACTGAGCGTAAAACGTATACACATTTACTATTTTTTCCAAATCCAAAGTAAATCGCAAATGTTTTTTCATTCATAAATTTTGAAAAAAAGACACGTGTCTGTGGCCATACGGTTTGAGATGTTTGCATCACGATGAAGACGTCATATTCGCTCTACTACAGTCAATTGATGCTCGAAGGATTAAACATTGAACTACAAACGTACGTACGCTGAGTGGAACGAATTTTTTTCTCACTTTTTTGAAAAAAATTTTAATCAAAAACTGAATTTCTTCTATATTTCCTGTTTCTTCAGAACTATCAATGGAAATGGCCTGTTTTAAAACCTTTCTTAACTTTTACTTTTATACTATCTTGAAATACACAAGTAAAGTTTTTATTTGAGAGAAGAGCTCGATTGGAATGCAGTGTACGTATTTAAAGTACAAAATACTTTAGCTTCTTACCTGTTTTTTTTGCCTTAAAAATCTTGTACTTTTCTTGCCAAAGTGAATCATTTCTTGCCTGGGCTTCGATCCGTTGGCAGTTTGTGTCATCTGATTCACATTCTAAAAATAAAAAATAAAAACATGATTGGTTGAGTATTTGAAACATGGAAATTATTTAATTAAGAAAAATATCTATTTTTACCCTTTTAATAGATAATGAAATGGATGTAACTGCATTTCACGGTTTTATATGAAATAATAATATGACGCAAAGGCAAGCACTCTTTAAGCCTTTGCAAACAACACCTTTGCTCAATAACCAATGTTTGATTTTTAGAATAATTTATATAAAAGATAAAATGCAATAACAGAAAAATGGCATTCAATCTCTTGAGAATTGTTTTTGATTACACTCTTAAAAAACAGGTTCTCGAAAGCAAATGAAATGTACTCATGTTTCAGTACATTCGATGCTCATGGCTCCGAATACGCAAGTTTTAGTTTTGAAAAAGACACGTACTCAAATATAAGTACAATAAGTAGATGCTGACATATATAGGCTGTTTTCATAAACCACTTCCAATAAATATCAGCAATTAAAACCAAGACTTACCGGGAATGGAACACAGATCCTCATGCACCAATATCCAGTGCCTTACCCGTTAACTACCGGGGCAACATAAACAAATTATAAACAGAAATTTAAAAACTAATTAAGTAAGATAATGGAGTTGTAATAACTCAGTTTTTATTTAAGCAAATGACATCAAACAACTTGGAAAATCATCTTCTGAATAGCTATTTTAAGTTTGGCAAGTTTAATTAAGATTGCTTGAATAGAAGCTGAGATTAGCAAATTAAATCACATTGCTCATTTTTGAGGGAATACGGTTACTTAAATTTGATTACGTCATCGCTCATTAACGTTGCAATTATATTCAAAGAAAAACAAGTAGGTTCAGGTATTCATTTTTAAGTACTCTTTTTTACAGTGCAGAATTTAATAAAAGCATTCACATATAATTTTATGCAAAATAGTTGAGAAGAATTGTTTACATTTATTTTAAGTACTTATATGTTTATAAATAATATATTTATATATTTTAACAAAGTTTTGCATTCGTCCTTTGAATAAAACAATGTACTTTTTAGAATTGCAATTCATAAAATGTAAATTTGTATATATAAAAACTGTTTTCATGTTAATTTTGATGTTCGGCTTTTAAGTTTATGCAAACGCTTTAAGAACTAATTACAAATAGCAATATAATTTTTTTTAGTAACAAAAAATAGTTTTAATTGATAAATCCTCTTTTATAAATTCCTAGTTATATATTTTTTTAAAGTTAATATTGGAATAAATTGAATTACCAATTTATGAGTGAAATATTTTGGAACATGAAGAATTTGAACATGATTTCATTGAAATCGTATTCGCAGTTAAATTAAAAACTGTAATTCAAAACTTTGACCATAAAAAAATAAAAATAACTTTTTTAAAACTGCAATATATAATACCGTTTAACAGAAATACTAAATACATGAAATAATTTTACAAAAATTACTCACTTTCAACTTTAAGTAAATTATAGTTGTTGAGCTTCACATCCGAATCATTTTTATTCGTTATATCTCTTGTTTTATCTATAAGATAAGATTCATCCTCGTATACATCACCCTGAATCAACCCATTAGATATAATTGCTTTACATCGACCAGATAATATTACAATTAATACTATAATATGCCATTGTTTCATTTTAGTTACACTTTTCAATCTATTCATTACTTCAACTATGGACATTTAACCATCATCTAGTTGCGAACAGAAGCACTATCACAATTTATATAGTTTAATTATCGGAATTTTTATCGACGTTTTTATCAGCCACCTTTAATGTTATCATTTCAATTGTTTCTTCGAAACTTACACTTTTTTTTCGGCAGGTAATAATAATAAAAGAAATTAAATAAATTGTAAAAAATTATTATGCCTACAATATTGTGGTTAGTTTATTGATATGACATAGTTGTTGTTATTAGTTAACCCGATTAGAAAGAAACTATCTGATTGTTGCGATCTCGAAAAAGGGAAATCGTATAGTTGGGTTTGGTTGATTAACGTCGCACTAGAGCTTCACAGTGGGCCATTGGCGACGGTTCGGGGTATATCTCGAAGGAAAGACCCGGGAACATATACACATTCACACACACATTCATTTATACATGCACCTTGTTATTTTAGAACCACGGTCAGATGTCGAGGAAACACCTGAATTGGCACCCAACGCCTTCAATAAACGTTGGAACTTTGGACCCCGATCAAATTTATCGTGCACCAGTCCCGTACACGCCGTGAATTTTTGCGGATGTTCTGGACGACTTTTCTAGTATTTTTTTAGCGAAGCTGGCAACCCTCCGATCACGAGATCACTACTTTTTTTTTACTTTTCTTTGTCAAGTCCATCGCCTAGGATCGAACCAGGAATCCTCGGATTCCCAGATGACGCTTTTAACAGCTCGGCCACGGAGGCAGACAAATCGTATAAGACTTTTTGATTTCTTAAGATTTGTCTCTTGATAAATTCTCGCCTTGTTCATTTGTATGATTTTTTTTTGGAAGCGTAAGGTGTATTCTACACGAAAGAGTAATACGCCCGCGAGCTACACGGTGACTCGAGAATTGCTACCACGTGGTATGAATTCTCAAATCACCGTGAAGCTCACGCGCGTTTTACTCATTCGTGTAGAAGGGTTGCGTCGAAAACACTTTCACCGACATATAAAAATGGAACATTTAACCCGAGAAAACGATTATGGATGTTTGAGTATAGAAGAATGTGATATGCACGGTTGATGATAGTTCGGGATCTATCTCAAATATAAGGTCATTAAACATTCTTACTCTGTCTGTACCAACGAGCATGGATCCTTCATAGTAGAGAAAACATATATTTGTAATCTCTCTAACATCAAAATGAGGCCAACATGTATAGCCTCAGACACGTGGTTAATTACGTCATTCCATTCATAAATTTTCAGTGTTACACATTTCCCAATTCATCAGCCAATCGCGAGTATTTTTTAATTCATAATTTTGAAAAGAAGTCACGTGTCTGAGGCCATTCGGTCTGAGATTTTGGTTTCACGATTATGACGTCATATTCGCTCTACTACAGTCCATTCATGCTACTAAGGATTCAAATAGAATACCGAGGATCAGGCACGTAGGTATAAATTTTTCATGGGGGGTGGTTCAGTAACTGAGCTACAGATTTCTTTAGGCAGCTTATCCCTCCACCCCCCAAATTAACAAATTCTTTCTGCCCCCACACCCCCCCCCCCCCCACGCCATTTTTTTTAAGCTTATGAATTTTTATGTAAGTTAACATAAATACGTTGACATATAAGTATCGAAACAGCAAAAGTTGTCATTTATTTGTCATGAAATCGTTACCAATACCAATCATTAAATATTTCTAAATTTAGTAAATATCACTCCTTATTTATGAAAAAAATGTAGATAACAAATTTAAATTTTAAGATTCCTTGTTTAGAATAATATATTACTTTGGTTACAACTTGTTTATACGGCGCCGTTTTGCGATCTTTTCCCTTTGTCACCGAAATTCACATGCTATGTAATGAAACACGATGAAGTTTTGTTACGCTTAGATTGAGATAAAAATGCCTTCAAACCATATACCAGATTCTCCTTCATGCAACTCAACAAGAAGTATTATACTAGAAATTGATATTTTTCTATTTTTTTAAAGTATTTTTATGATTTTTACACTAATTCGATTTGTAATTTTTCTTTCTTGATTTTCAATGGGAGGGGTTTGAACCCCCTGAACCACCCCCTTACCTACGTGCCTGCCGAGGATTCAAAATAATCAAAAAAAAAGTAAGGATTCAAGAAATAACTACAGCGATTTATATGTAACTATTATTTACTATTTGAGAGTTGATAAATCATCCGAAGAAACGTGTCGAACATGCCAGAGACGATTTTGTCAATAAGAAGCAATATCACCCTTTGAAGGTCACAGTCATCGGACACCTGTTTTCACGATAAGAATGACTTCCAACAAGTGTCTGATAGTGATGAAGTCTCACACGTGCACAAGGATCTAAACAGATGTTTATATAAATTCGGAAACAATTAATAAAGGTTACTTGGAACTTCCTTCCCTCAGACCAGTGGTTCCCGACCTTTATGTGGAACGGTCGGACCACCAAGTTAAAAGTTAGACATTGCGCGGCCTGCCATTTTGTATTAATAGTAAAACATAGTCAAATGCAAATATATGTGTAATTCGGATAATACATGTAATTAAGATATTAATTACTATATGTTTCAATACATTTATTACTTAAAAAATTTAACTATTGAACTTAATTTTTGTTCTCAATTTAGATAAAATTGCTTTTAGAATGAAAGAAAACAGGTAGATTTATCAATTTCAGGCCTCCGTGGCCGAGCGGTTAAAGGCGTCAGCTGGGAATCCGAAGATTCGTGGTTCGATGCCAGGCGATGGATTTGACATAGAAAAGTAAAAAGTAGTGATCTTGTGATCGGAGGGTTGCCAGCTTCGTTACAAAATACGAGAAAAGTCGTCCAGAACATCCGCAAAAATTAACGGCGTGTATACGGGACTGGTGCACAGGGTCCAAAGTCCCGACGTCTATTGAAGGCGTTGGGTGCTAGTTCAGGTGCTTCCTCGTCATTTGACCATGGTTCTAAAATAACGAGGTGCATGTATGAATGTGAATGTGTATGTGTTCCCGGGTCTTTCCTTCGAGATAGACCCAGAACCGTAGCCAATAGCCAACTGCGCAGCTCTAGTGCGACGTTATTTAACCAAACCACCAATTTCAATTCTCCTACTTACAGCACATTTTTAAAACTACGGGTTAACGTTACAGATACACTTTCAAAGCTGCAAAGTATTTTATCTCCAAAAATACAAGTTTAATCTATATAATATTAGCAAATTCATAATGGCGTACTTCGTTCAACAACATATGAAAAATAATTCATTTTCGTACATAAGAATTTCGATAAAATATAAAGTATAACATTGGAGTACCAATGCCCAGAACTTTATTTTATAGGAATAAGTTGATTTCAAAATTAGCTTGTTTTCGTGTAAAAAAAAATACATTCTCAAACAATGCCTGATTTTCTTTTCTGAAACAGCGAAATAACAAATCTTGATTGGACTAACGCTCCACTGACCCCCTTTTTCTAAAAATAATATAATCGTATTATATTATGAGATATCTCCACCCCCTCAGAAAAAAAACTTTAGAAGAGTAAAAAATGCTAAGCCTTTAAAAAACCTTCGAAATTGTGTCTAAAAAAGTTTGATATAAAAATAAAAAACAAGCCATTTGCACTAGGCGGCTCTATCCTGCAGCGCATATCTTCTCACTAGCCTTCTCCGGGAAAAAAGCTGCCTTTTCTTTTCTTAGTTCGATTAAAAATGTATGTGTGTGTACAATTTTAACCGAGCCAAGAAAAGAAAAAGCAACATTTTTGCCGGTGCAGGGTTGAACCGCCAAGTGCCAAATGTTATTTTTTAATAATATCACAACTTTTTTAGCCACAATTTCGAAGATTCGAAGGGGAGGGGGGTAGCGTTTTTTACTTTTCTGGAGGTTTTTGGAGGATATCAGTCATTTTTTTTTCAACCCAGATTTTAGAGAATGTCAGACCAATTACCATTTTAACTTTTTAAAAATTACTATTTGTTTTCCATGTTTAATTAGGCAAATGAAAGTTCAAGGAATATTGAATCACACGCACTGCATTAAAATTAGGATTAAATTAATACGTTCGCTGCCAACTTCGAGATATCTTATTGTATTAGCGTGGAGTTCCCAGCGCTCAATGTGTGAGAATATGAAGCACGCATCAGTCACCCCACCACCTCCCGTCATTCTGGTCTTTCCAAAGAGTATAAAAAATAGAGATGTTAAATTCCTTTAAAGTATCATTCTTCAAGAAGCGATATTTAAATAGAAAATTAAACACAAAACCATATTACAATACTTTTGATTTAATTTAGTTTGGAAAGTCGCCAAAGCATGCCAAGGCACGCCAAGTAACACCGGCGCTCCATAACTAGTTCAGAAAGTATTAAAAACCTTAAAAAAACAAAATTTAATATTTACGAAACATCGAATTTGCTACCCAAGAGAAATACGAGAGTGTAGTCTAATTTCCTATAAATATTTACTCAATTGAAACAGATTATATTCATAAAAATTAAGAAAAGAATTCGTAAACCTCATGTTAAACAAAGTAATTTTTATTATTTTACATGATTTTAAAATTTGGTTTGAAATAAAATTTTCAGAAAAACTTACCAATGGAAGGTATATGGACCTCCTTTGCGAAATTTTTCTTTGCATCCATAAGCGGCACAGCTATGAACCATTTTCTGCTGTGTTTTGTTTGCTATCGCCGTGAATCGTCGCTGTTCCTATTGAAAATCTATTAGGAGTAAAGAACTTTTTCGCGTGGGCGAGGAAATCTGTCCTCTGATCACGTGGTTCGATTATGCACATGCGTAAATCGGCATTTTTATTCCTCTATTTCTATCATTACTCTATGGGTCTTTCACCCTCGAGGATTTGTGACGTCACTCACTTTAACTGAGCGAGCATTGGGGAAGCAATGTTTGCCAAGTTAAAGATGGTTTTATCTTTCTCATGTGAAGGAGCATTGGGGAAAATATTCAATAATGTTAATTATCCGAAATGCTTCTTTCTTCATTAATAATTGTCAAATTGAAATGACACTTTCGGCATTGAATTAAATAAATTGTCATCTTTCAGGCGATACACTTTTTATTTTGTAAAACATATTATTTACTGATAATTTTAACTTTTATTAGACCGCTATTAATTATAATGTGCTTTGGCGACCGGACAGTGGAAGGACTTCATATTTGGGTATTAATTGCCTGATGCCGAGAATTCTGGCTTTTATGACTTAGACATAACCGCCCTCACCACATATTCAGGCTTGGAGCTCACTAACTCTAAATCCGGAAATTAAAAACTAAAATGAGAAAATAAAATCCTCTTTAAACAAAAAAAGAAGGAAAACCGACTTTAATTAAAATGCGCTAAAAAGTAAAAAATAGTTTTTAATTTTACGAACAAGTTGAAAAAATTGAATTATTTCTTATCAATTTTATACTTATTGCAACTTTTTGAAGTTGGTGCCAATTTACAAAAATCATACCTAAATTTTGGCGCCGATTTCAAAAAGTTTTAATAAGTATAAAATTGATATTAAATAACAATTTTCAACTAGTTCGTAAAATTAAAAATTATCTTTTACTTTTTAGAGCATGTTCCTTAAAGTCGGTTTTCCTTTTTTAAAAAAAAATATTTTATTTAAAGTAATGTTAGAGGTCAACCCATTTCTTGCTTCCTCTTCCTATTTAGGTTTTTCATAAAAATTCAACTTCTCCAGGAAAAATGAAAGTTGGAATTTTTTTTGTTAAGGCATTTTTTTTTCTCATTTAATTAGAGCATTGACTTATTTTTTTATATAGTGCCCTGTTTTAGTTAACTCTATTTGAGGAACGGATATTTTTGCGAGTTCCAAATAAGAGTCAAATATAAACTTCAAAAATAAATAAATAATAAATTGTGGATGGGGGAATGTCATTGTTCTATTTAAAAAGTCAAGTTAACCGCTTCTTAAAGAGTACGCATTATCTACGCAGAAACGCCTTATTCTTATGTGATAAGTTCCAAGTACTTTAGATAGCTTTACCAATACAAGACATTCAAACTAAGGACAACGTATATCAAAACAGTCTTCAGATAAGGTGATCAAAATGCTTAACTCCACAGGTGTCTTGCAGATTTTATCAATCGCATAAAGTTAAGAAATTCCAAAGAGCGTGTGTTTGTAATGCGGTACAATTTATGAACAACAAGCAACATGGAAATTATGATATTCGGGATTGTTTTGTTAACTCTGTGTAGAATCATGTCTAAGGGATTAGGAACAAAGGATGTTGTCGCATTAGGAAAAGTCACAGATAAAAAGAATTCGTACGATACCGACGATGGAGATGCTTTACGAGAGAAAACAAATCAATCTGCTGGTAAAGACATTTTTTAATCTTATCCCTTAAGCGAACTGATATAAATTTCCGTTCCCTAGGGAGGATAATAACACACATACACTATATATATAAATACAATATTTATAAAGATGATAGAAAATATATTCTTAATTGTGAGACTTTTATCCTTTTTCCTCTCCACATGTTCCAAACATATAATTGCTAGCAAAAATATCCATTCTTCGCACGGAGATAAATAAAATAACGACAAATTACAGAAATTTCCTCTTCTCCAAAGGACAGTCGCATTTACCAGTTTAGAATTCATCCTTAAAAAGCTGCTATAAAGTTCTTTTTTATAAATTAAAATTAAAAATATCCTTATTTTTAATATAAAAGAAATAAAAATATCTCTACATTATTTGGTTTCTAATACACTAATAAAAATCCAATAATTTCTAGATTATCTCAAATAAGGTATGGGGTTTTAAATTATTAATTTTCCTGAAAAAGTGAAAAAACGTTCCACTCAGCGCACGGACTTGTGCCTTTCAAAATATCAATAAGTCGTTAACTAATGACCCTCAGCAAAATTTCAGACCATTCCCATTGACAGTTTGGCATATATGAAAAATGTAGTATTTTAAAAACCTATTTTCCCTTTAAAAAAACTTCTTTTGCAGATTCCAGACGAACTATTCGGAGTACGGACTATTATTTGGTATCTACGGTATCGTCTTGATTAGCCCTAAATGCTCGAGCAAGAATGTTTTCATTGTGATTAATTTTCCGGGCGTTATTAACCCATTTACCGTATGTGAAGACGATTTCAAGAGGTCGTCACGGGCAAAATAAATTTTCTATTTCGAATCTGCAGACTGATTCGGAATGAAGACCTTCCGGACCGGAAACCTTCATTGAGACATACTTCAACGTATTATTAGTTTGCAAATTTAATGCAAAATGCTTTGCTTTTAATGGAATTAGTGAGAGGGAAAATAAACACATTCTTATGACAACGTGTTATTTTTGTTTGTTAACTCTTATCGCAAACAGATATAATTTAAAAATCTGTAAATAATTATATTTATGCTATTTTACAATTGTGTTAAACTTTCCATACTTTTCCATTCTCTTTCATTATATATTTTAATTATTTACAAAAATAAGTGCAAAAAAGGTTATTTAAATACTTTAATTTTAAATTGGTAATTTTTGTATATCCTCATATTTTTGATTACCACATATTTTAACATCACCCGCTCCAAAACGCTGGTTTTATACTAGGGTGTAAAAACACCATTAATTAAAAATAAAATAGGATTTATTTGATTTAAAATAATGTTTTTGAATTTCCGAAATTAAAAAAAAATATGTTCAACTACTCCACACATGTGGATTTGGTAAATACCCAGCGGAAAGGGTAAATAAAAATGGCAATTTACTTACTCCTATCTAAACTCTAATGCCTTTTTTATTTATTTCAAATTGTTCATTAAAATGTTCCGCCCCAAATGACATTTTTCGTGCATTCGTAGCATGTCGTGTATAATTTTTCTGCTACTCTCATACCTACTAAGGCTTAACAAAAATCATCACTTTTTTAAATCAAAGCAATGATGTATTTATGTAATGTATCTTGTAGCATATATTTTACAGATCATTCAGGACCCATCGAACATATTTTTACATATTTTAAATTAATAATTTATGCACATCAATAATTAATTTCATTTATATTAACGAATAATGAAATAATTATCGGACAACACTTGTGCTTAAATATTAAGGAAGCACATCTTAAAAGTGCCTTTTAAATTTATATTTTCCACGGAAGCTAATTATAAAAAAATTATCTAAAATTTTACTTGGTTATTATTTTAACATTGTTACGTACTTTGACATGTACTTTTGTAATTTTTTTTTAAATATATGAAGTTCTAAATTATTAATTAAATATTCGAAAATAATCATGCTAAAGAATTTAAAAAATATTTTATAAACTCAAAACATCAAAAGGTGTAAAGTATTTCTTTGATGCATTAGGGTGAAGATTTCGGCTTAACCAATTACTTGTTGAGTTCCACCTTTTAACGGTGTAAAATAAAGACCAACATAAAAAAAAAATTCGCGATCAATGTAGAAATCTTAAAAGACATTTTTCCCGAAACTACTGTTTGTTGAGCTGGCTATTTCGTTTCCGCATCGCCTCATATATCAGAAAATTTATAAGTAGCTATTGACAAAAATAAAAATGTAAAAATGACTCGGAGAAATAAATTAAATTCATTTTTAAAAAAAATATTTTATTTATAAAATTTGAATTTACAAAACCCTTTATTTACATAATTATTTACATAATCAATTATGACATTGAATATATGTATATATATATTTTATTGAACAATCTGAACAAAACTGAACATTAAAAAAAATAGTACTCTAAAAGTAGTCCACAAGCTAACTTCATTCGTCAGCGAGTATTTCTGACAGTTTTTTGTAGGCTAGTCATTTTCTTATCCTATATCTCTTTTGATCCCATTTGCCTTTGTGACTCTATAAAAATTTGAAACGTATAAATTAGTTGGTTAGCTTGATTAGTTTGTTTGAAATAGGATCTACACCAAGCAGGGTAAGGAGTTTGTAAATGCTCGCATACTTGGTAAAATCTCAAACCCAGTTGGCAAACGTTTCACAAGTTTGCCAACTAGGCTTGTGATTTTTCCAACTCGACAGGAATTTACCAACATTGGTGGGGGTGGGGTGTGAACGAAAGAAAGAGGAATGAACTGCAGCGATGCCACACAAACTTGAAAAAAATTTAATATTACCTTCTTATCACGAAGACTAGGCAAATTGTCACTAATGTCGACAGAAGAACTGCCACAGAGAGTATTGCAGTTCCAATCACATAAACAGTCAAACCTAAATTCAACATTTATTAAATGGAACCGTAGCATAATTATATATTTAATTATATAATACAGTTAAGAAGCTGTAAAGTACTTTGTCTCACCATCTTTTTTAGTAATTTTCTCTTCACATCGAAATCCGATAAATCCATCATCGCATCTATAACGGAAAAATATTTAAATTATTTAGTTTCATAATTTTTTTTGATAGTTACGAATAAAATTTGTGGAATGCATGCATAAAAATTAAGAGCATAATTTATTAAACCTTAAAATAATCTTTCTAAAAAAAAGAAAACCGACTTTAAGAAAATACGATAAAAAGTAAAAAATAATTTTAAATTTTACGAACGAGTTGAAAAAATTGAAGTATTTAATATCAATTTTATGCTTATTAAAACTTTTTGAAATTGGCGCCAAAATTTAGGTATGATTTTTGTAAATTGGCGCCAACTTCAAAAAGTTCTAATAAGTATAAAATTGATATTAAATAATTAATTTTTTTCAATTCATTCGTAAAATTAAAAATTATTTTTTACTTTTAAGCGCATTTTCTTAAAGTCGGTTTTCTTTTTATTTTAGAAAGATTATTTTATTTTTCCCTTTTTAGTTTTTAATTTAGCGGGAGGCTTCGCCCCTGCTATTATTCACCAAGAAATTCAAGTAACAACATTTTGTGTTTACATTTTGTCTTAACAATGTATATCGTAAAACAATCCCTATCCATGGCAATAAATGCTGGGTAAACGGAAGTTATTGTTGTACTTCCGTTAAACAATGAAAATTTTATGAAATCGGATAAATTGTTTAAAAAAACTCCGGTTAATCGACATTTCCGGTTATATAACAGCCGGATAACCGATTATTTTTTGGCAGATTTTGCCTAAGTGGATTTTTCTCCATCCAACAAAAAAAGAATTTTCGAAATCGGACAATATTTTATTTAAAACGGCCCGGTTAATTGAGAATTCCGGATAGTTAATAACCGGAATATTTATTAACCGGATAATACCGGTTAACCGGATATTTTTTCAAATTGCTCCCAAGTGAAACATCCCCTATCCAAAAAAAAAATGTAGAACCGAAATCTCGCGCGAACTTACGTAAAAAAAATACATAACAGACGAATTGATAACCTCTGGACGGCGCACGTTGGCGGTTTTAATTTAAAGTTTCTGGCTGCATTATTTTGGAGTTTTGGTGGGCATGCTGGGAAGTCGGTTAAAAAATAGCTATTTGCTGTTTTAATTCTTATTTTATTATTAAACCTGAAAGAATACCGGTTCCCTGGACAGTTTAAAAAAATCCAATATAATATAGGAATACATTAAATTTTTTTTAAATCAAGATCCATCAATACATATATTAACTTACACCTTCAAGTTTCATTCAGTATATTTTAATTTTAAAATGTAACCACTCCTGGTTTGTAACGATGTTCCAAAGATATAGTTTTATTTGGCGAGATTAAATAATTGGAAAAAATCTGACTATCCTGCGGAACCTTCATTTTCTTATTAGAAACAATATTATATTTAAAGTGTCATTTCACTAACTTTAGGATAATTCATATATAAATAAAGCATTTATTCGTGTTATGTAAAAAAAACAGCTTCACTTTATAAACAGTAGTAACCATTTTGTTTGACACATTGGCGGAAATGCAACATTAAAGGCCTTGCAAAGCAAACACAAAAAACTAAACTTAAAACAAATATGACAATTATTTTAAGAGAACAGTCCGCATATTTAAAACGATAAGTTATTCTAAAAGCTTAACCAAAACATTATTCACAGCAAGATTCTGATCAAAAGTAAAATAAAGATCTGACGTTGTATACGGGGAGCTTTAAATAAATAATTTAATATTCCAATTGAATAAAAATAAATTCTTACATGCATTTAAAATTGTTTCCAGTTATCTCACATTTTCCATTCCAGCATTTTTTGGAATCACATATGTCTGGAAGAAGAAAATTAGATGTATCAACAATTGAGGAGAAAATTTCGAAACGTTTTGTCCAACGTTTCTAAAAATTAGGTTATTGCATCACAGACAACGCTTACGAATTTTCTATTAAACTAAACTATTTTAGTCTCCCAAAACACATTTGATCTTATTGAAATTACCTTTCAAAAATTGAAATCTGTATCCCGTCGGATTAATTCACTCACCACTTAACTGCCATGGTAAAGACCTAGCAGCTGTAGCGGCTTGGCATTATATTAGAAAGCCGCCAAATGATCCGTTGCGTTGGGCGCATGTTTTTTTTTTTTTCGCTGTCCGTATTTATACCAATAGTAAAGCACGCGAGTTGTTTGATTTGATTAAAACGTTTCTGGCTGCCTATTTCCGTCCTCATTTATGAGACTTAACACAGTCACACACATATATCCTCATTCCTCGTTAAATTTTTAACCCAGGACATTGGACCCCGATCAGATTTATCGTGCACCAGTCCCGTATACACGCCATTATAATTTTTTGGATATTTTAGGATTTGGATTGTTTAGAAGACTTTCTAGTATTTTAATTGTGAAACCGGCAACCCTCTGATCGCAAGAAGATCACTGCATTTTTACTTTTGTTTTGTCAAGTCTACTTAGTCGGACTCGAACTCGCAATCCTCTGATTGCTGGCCGAATGGTTTATCCACTGGGCAACTGGGGCCCCCACGTGTTGTTAATGCTGCCCCTTAGCTCCACTGAGCTAAAATAATAATAATAAACATTGGAGCGAGTACTCAAAATGAGCGACGATGTACTTTGCTGTGCCGCGCGGATGAATGCAATTCGAAAGAAAGGTTGATAAAACATTCGTCCTTCTATTTGCGGGAGTCCCACGTGACGTCACAGAAAGATTTAAAGCTGTTTGTTTCGGTTCCTTCTGTCTCATTTTTCTTGTTAGTAAGAAAGCAAGTATGTCAAAATAAATCAATGTATCACATTTAATGTATTTTTAAAAACCATAAATGCGTTTTTAAACTTACGTAAACCTATGCGGAAGTATTATTTTGTCTACCTCCTTCGCTCAAAAAGGGTGTAAAGTGGTCGCGCACGCTTAGTCCTCGCTCCAGAGGCTATTATTGTTTTAGCTCAGTGGTTAGCTCAGCGTCATTTAGAAATCACGCTACTCTTTAAGCAAATCTTAAACCTATAATCTAAGTACGGTGAATCCGAACACTTCCCGTTTTTAAACAATTTCCACATTTACAAGTGAATTCATTGAATTTCGTTACACCAAGCAGCTTTCGCAGAGTTGTTGAATCCGAACCATAGGAGTTACGTGGTTTGTGAATTAAGCCGACGATGTGACGATGCATTTATAAAAAGTGTTTTGGGTTTTACCGTGAATAACAGTGGCGGCACGCCCACTACAGCAAATACAGCCGGGCTGCACCAAAATTCATAACTGTATTTTAAAACTAAAATCAGATATTTTCTTAAATGAAGATTAGAATTGAAAATGAAATTTCTGCTGTAGTAAACAAAAACAACGATAAATACCAAGCCTGTTACCGTAATGCACAATTCATGAGGAGAAAAAACTCCATTCAATCAAACTGCAGCCAAAAAACGAAATTCGAAATCGGCTGCATCATTGCCATGGCAACCTCTACGTAGTATGGAGATTCCCCCCCCCCCCCCCCCTGCTAATGCACTGTATTTGTGAGAAGGTACAGCGCCGAAATGAGCTTTCTTGTTTTAGCTAGTTGCACTTGAGGTTCGATATGCTGATTGGCTCGTTAGTGAAACGAGAACTTACGAGAATATCTCCAAATTGAAATGGTTTTCGGGATACATTTACTACTTATTACTACATTTACTTCGTTATTTAAGTTAATATTAAAATTGACCGACTCGCATGTTTAAAAGAAAGCAAAGTGCTTTAATTTTGAATTAAAAGGAAACTTTGATTTGTGTAGTGAATAATATAGAATTTCCGTTCATGTATGGTTTTTGGAAAATAGGGGGGAGGGGGGGGGGGGGGGAGGATTCACATGATTTCGGCTGCACTAACATTTTCGACCACGGGCCGCCACTGGCGAATAACCTTAAGATGTTTCGAATGTTTGCTCCTCATTGTCCCTTTAGAAATCCTAGAAATTTCTCGTTAGATTTTCTAGCTGAAATACATACCTTCACAACGCCCAGAGGACCACCAGTATGCTTTGTCCGGAGGGCACTCGCAGACTGCCCCTTCTCTCGTTTCCCTGCACACGGCCTGCATGCTGCTACACCTCCTCCCGAGAGCACCGCACGCATTTTTCACCTGGCACCTGTCCCCGACGTAGTTCTTCGGACATGCGCAGAAGAAGTCGTCGTCAGTACTGTTGCAGGTACCTCCGTTGTGGCAGTCGGCATCACTGTTACAAGTTTCTGTAAAGGATACACTGTCTAAAGTCTTCCATATAAATTTGGTACTGAGAACTGACGGTTGGTTCGTCGCACTAGAGCCGCACAGTTGGCTATTGGCGACGGTGCGGGGTCTACCTCGAAGGAAATACCCGGTAATACTGCCTCTAACTTTTGAACCACGGCCAGATGACGGGGACAACACCTGAGCTGACACTCGACGCAACTTCAATAGGCGTCAGGACATTGGACCAAGAAAAGATTTAACATTCACCACTGCCTTACACACGGAAACCGTATGATCACAATCCTGCTATAATTGTCAAGTCCACGTAGATATTCAAATTCGGAATCTCCGTTTACTTACGGGCTGTATACTTTATCATTAGGCAAACCGCGTGTTGGTAACTGATTAAGTGGTCTTGATATTGAATTTGGTTTGTATTGGGTATTTATTTATTAATATGAAAACGGAATAGAATAAGTTAACGCGATAAAGAAATACAATCGGGGCCACTCTTCGGGGTGTGCGGCGCGTGCCACCGCACAGGGCAACGCGAAGGGGACACGAGCTCAGTAAAAAAAATATAACAAAAGTATTTTAATACCATAAAATTATTTTTTTTATTTGTGTTTACTCTTTAACCGACTGAACAGGGCGCCAACCAAAACTCCAAAATAAAACCGCCAGAAACTTTAAATTAAAACCGCCAACGCGCGCCAAGTCGAGAGGTTATCACTTTGAGCGTTATGTATATTTTTTATGTAAGTTCGCGCGGGTACTTTAGATATTCTACTTTAGATATTTGCACAATTTGTTTTTGTTGGATAAGGGATGTTTTACTTGGGAGCAATTTGAAAAAAAAAATATCCAGTTATCCTGCATTTAACTATCCGGAATTCTCAATTAACCGGACCTTTTGAAAAAAAATATTGTCCGATTTCGAAAATTCGTTTTTATGTTGGATAGAGAAAAATTCACTTAGGTAAAATCTGCCAAAAAAATAATCGGTAATCCGGCTGTTATATCCGGAAATGTCGATTAACCGGAGTTTTTTTTTAATAATTTATCCGATTTCATAATATTTTCATTGTTTAACAGAAGTTGTACAACAAGACATTTCGTTTAACCAGCATTTATTGGCATTGATAGGGATTGTTTTACAATATTGAACACAAGTTGCTATTTCAATTTCTTGGTGAATAATAATAGTGAAGCCCCCTGCTAAATTAAAAGGGAAAAAAATAATCTTCCTAGAAAAAAGGAAAACCGATTTCAAGGAAAATGCGCTAAAAAGTAAAAGATAATTTTTAATTCTACGAATAAGTTGGAAAAAATTGAATTATTGAATAGCAATTTTATACTTAGTACAACTTTTTAAAGTTGGTGCCAATTTACAAAAATCTTACCTACGTTTTGGCACCGATTTCAAAAAGTTGTACTAAGTATAAAATTGATATTTAATAATTCAATTTTTTCAAGTCGTTTCATAAAATAAAAAATATTTTTTACTTTTTAGCGCATTTTCCTTAAAGTCGGTTTTCTTTTTTTTGTAGAAAGATTATTTTATATATATAGAAAGTTTGCTGATCTTTTTCAGATTCAAACATTCAGAATACACTTGAGTGCTGACATTTAAATTAAAAACACTGTGAGACAATAACTTTTCCGTTAAAAAGAATGTAAAATAATAATAATTCATATCCTTGTATCATAAATTAAGATTGTGCTATAAAACATATAAGCAATTGTTTTATATTATGTACAGATGTCTTGACTTTTTCTCCTGTTACAGTTAAACCGCTATTACAAACCAGTAAGTAATACGAACTCAAAATTACGAACCTAAACTTAAAAACCAAAATACGAACTGAAATATGATACAGGGGGAATCGATGGGGGGGGGCGAATTGGGGGTCTAAAAGCAGTGGAAAATGACCCCAGACAGGGGTTATCACCCTATTTACAATTGGAAAACTCTTAGGGGGTTATGAAAAAGGGGGAAATCTAAGTTTGGACTTAAAAGTGAATGTTCCCAAGGACAAGGTTGACAATTACATATGATAAATCATTCTTACATAAATTAATTAATACAATTAGGGGAGTCTGAAACTAAATTAAATGAAAGAGGAATTAAAAATTAAACAATTATGGTTTTAACCATAGCATATGTCACTTTTTATGTCGTTTAAATTATAGGACCATAGAACCGTTGACCATAGGACCGATTTCAAAAAGTATTCACGTAAAAAATTCTTGGAGTATGTAGACTCTGAAATCAGAACCAGAAAGAATAACAAACGAAAGCGAAAATTCGAAGTATTTTCAATAGTTGTATTATTTGCTACGTCAAACTTATATGCAAACTATGAGTCCTAGTCACGGCATACATTCTAAAAGAATAAGGTATAAGTTAAATGTCATAACAAAATGGCTAACGTAAATAGATAACATGGCTTTATCATATTCAATACACGGACATCGTCTTGTCATTGCAGCTCTGCTACTTCCAACATAATATGTGGTCAGAAATATTGCATTTAAAGGTGATAAATGGCGCTGGATAGCGCAGGTAACTATGATGAGATTGTAAGATGAAAATGGACTCCGATCAGACCCGTCGAACTACCCCTACCTCCCCGCTCCCAATAATCCGGAAACCCTGAAATTTGGGAATTTCAACTTCTGAAAACCCCAAGTTGGGAAAATTAATGCTGAAGAAAATTAATATTATTAACAAAGGAAAGCTATGGTAGATTAGAAATCGTCCAACTTGTAAAATTATATTTAAATTAAACCTCAGAACGCACACTGCATTGGAATATGGGTGCAACAGATCAATGCTTGTGAGAGAACTGTTTAATATTACCTAAAATATATATTTAAAAAAAGATGAAAAATGTCGATAAGTTGGAACTAGGAATTTTCAGCAGTGTTGAGTTGGGAAATTTCTTGCTTCAACCGTACCCCGTTCGAGCAGTCGGTTATGATGCTTACAGACAAACCTTCGAGCAGTCGATTATGTCACCTCGCAGTCAAATGCTTTGCCTTTTTAAGAGCAATGTGTGTCGAAGTAATGTGTTCAAGCACGAAAGAGTAATTTGTATTTTTTTTCTTACTTAAAGTTTTAGCTTAAATTATATTTGTAGTAAAGAAACGACCTATAACCAACAGAATTCCATGCAGGACAGAAAATATTTTGTGTGTTATGCAATGTATAGTCGACCCCTCGCACGATGTCGTCAAATTCACCGGCTCCCATCGCTACCGGACCCACCAAGCATTTGAGAGCAGTGATAGTGTCTCTTTCAAATAGTTCCATGAAAGGGCTGTCGATCCCTGGGCCCACCCTTAGAGTGATACGACAGAAAGGGAGATTGGGAATTTGTCGTCATTATTTGGTCTTGGTACCAGTGGCGGATTTAAGGGGCGACAAATGGACATTTGCCTCCTAGGCCCCCTACAAAATCAGCTGGAATTAAAAAAATATATTGTAGAGTTTTTGTTTCAATGTCCTCCAAAAACACCTGCATGAAAACTGCAGTTTTAATGCAGACAAATTCCTTTAATTTAATTTACCAGCAAATCTTTATAACCTGCAAAAAAACTGCAGCTTTTATGAAGGTTTTACGGAGAATTTTTTATGAATATTTTTGGTCGACTTTTTTTGCTGGGGAGGGACCATTTTCTCTATTTTAAATAAATAAAAACTTGCTATATTTAACATATATTGCATTTCAATATTTTTATTTTAAACCAAAATTGTTATTTTTCGCCTCAATGTAGTTGTAAACATTCCTTGGCGCGCATGCGGGAAAAGTATAATATAGAAATATTAAAAAGAATGTTTAATTTTTTAACATGTATTGTTCAATTTATATTTATTCAAAAGCGATCATCATGATTGCTTGACACATCTGGAACTTGTCCAATCTAATGTTACGACATAATAAAGTTTTACAACTAAAATAATTATTTAAGTTGGCGAAATATAAATACACTAAAAAGTTAAAATTGAAATAAAGGCACTTCCGAACTATTTTCATCTGCTCATATATGTTTATAAATATTCCAACAATCTGCTACTGTCAAACTTGTAAAATTGAAGTTATTTTAACTGACTTTTCATAAACTTACCTTATTAAAGATAATCACAACTATTAAAATAAATAATAAAAAATATTTTAATTAAAATTTAAATAATTTAGTTCATTAATTTTTTACTTTTAAGTAATAAGTTTTTTAATTCAATAATTTTCAGTTAAATTATACTTAAGTTAAAAATTAATGAATTAAAAAACTTTGTTACAAAAGTTAGCATTTTACATAAAAATTCAACTTTCGAAAGAAACACTATTTATAAAAAGAACGCTTTGTTCTATTACAATGACAAATTAGTTAAATACGAATGACCGCGTTTATTCTAAATTCCACCACAGTTGCATATAATTATGCCATGACAGCTGGTTTCATTGAAGTGATTGTAACATTGTTCGAAATCAAGCAGAAACCATTTTCCATTCATCTGCCAAACAAAATGCTAATATTTACATTTGATTAAACATTGAACTACAAACTTTTTCGGAAGTTGCCACACAGTCATAACAAAATGATATTGGAACTTCGAAACAGTTGATCGCAAACGATTTCGGACAGCCTACATTTTCAATTCTTGTTGTTTTAGAAATAACCAACTGCGTTTTATTTGAACTATGTTTAAGTAAATTAATACTTCTTTATAACCAGTTGAGAATTAAAAATGAGGTAATTTTGTAATTAAAAATAGTTTTCCTTTCACCGAGCAAAAATAAATATAGACGTGTTCGTGGAAAAGTCAAATTTGAAACGTGCGTTGTCGTCAAATACTAAAAAAGGAATTAATGCAAAACAAGTGTTGATTTCGGGTTGCATTATATATCGACAGAACTTAGTTGATTGTTTCAAATAACGTCGCTCTAGATCTACATAATGGGCTATTGGTGACGTTTCGAGAGTTTTTAGAGATAGCATTTAGATCTTCTTAATTTGAACCATAGTTAGTAGCGGAAAGTTCCAATTGCAACCTCTTTTTGCGATAAACAAACGTCTTTCTTCTTTGAGAATAGAGGCCTCCGTGGCCAAGCGGTTAAGGCGTTCAGCTACTAATCCGAGGATTGGTGGTTCGAACCCGTGCGATGGACTTGACAAAGAAAAGTAAAAAAGTAGTGATCTTGTGATCGGAGGGTTGCCAGATTCGCTACAAAAATACTAGAAAAGTCGACCAGAACATCCGCAAAAGTTAACGGCGTGTATACGGGACTGGTGTACGATGCATCTGATCGGGGTCCAAAGTCCCGACGTCTATTGAAGGCGTTAAGTGCCAGTACAGGTGTTTTCTCTTCATCTGACCATGGTTCTAAAATAACGAGGTGCATGTATGAATGTGTGTGTGAATGTGTATGTGTTCCCGGGTCTTTCCTTCGAGATAGACCCCAAACCGTCGCCAATAGCCCACTGTGCAGCTCTAGTGCGACGTTAATTAACCAAACCAAACCAATCTTTGAGAATATGGTAAACCCGGCTCCCTTCGGCCGCAATTGCCGCTAGAAGACGAGGGAGCTGGCACCCCATGCACACATGTAAGAATGCGGATGTTAAGACCCCCAGGGCCGACCTTAGGTTGGAGATTGGATAGAAAGAAGGTTTTATAGTTAACAGTATACAAATATTCAATTTCATTTCAACATAAGAATATTCTGAACAGGGAATAACGATGAGGCTCCACTTTATTGAAAAATGAACAGTTGTTTGAGAAGAGATTTACTAAACAGCCAACATCGATTTTGAGGTACAGGAAAGAGCCGTAATCGAATAGTACTTTTGGATTGGTTTGGTTTGGTTTGGTTAATTAACGTCGCACTAGAGCTGCACAGTGGGCTATTGGCGACGGTTCGGGGTCAATCTCGAAGGAAAGACCCGGGAACACATTCACACACACATTCATTCACACATTCATACATGCACCTCGTTATTTTAGAACCATGGTCAGATGACGAGGAAACACCTGAACTGGCACCCAACGCCTTCAATAGACGTCGGGTAGTACTTTTGGAAAAATTACAAATTCACATAAGATCTTACCTCAGGATTGGAACCTACATGTTTAGCATGGAATTTTGTTTGTTTGTTTGTTTTGTTAATTAACGTCGCACTAGAACTGCACAGTGGGCTATTGGCGACGGTTCGGCGTCAATCTCGAAGGAAAGACCCGGGAACACATACACATTCACACACACATTCATACATGCACCTCTTTATTTTAGAACCATGGTCAGATGACGAGGAAACATCTGAACTGGCACCCAACGCCTTCCATAGACGTCGGGACTTTGGATCCCGATCAGATGTATCGTGCACCAGTCCCGTATACACGCCAGTATAATTTGTTGGATATTCTGGACGACTTTCTAGTATTTTTGTAGCGAAGCTGGCAACCCTCCGATCGCAAGATCACAATTTTTTTACTTTTCTATGTCAAGTCCATTGCACGGATTCGAACCACCAATCCTCTAATTTGTAGCTGAACGCCTTACCAACTGAGCAACTGGGGCTCGTTTAGCATGGAAGATAGCAGGGTTATATCGATGAAAATCAGGATATTGATAACTAGGATGTTATTGATGGCGTTTTACATTGTAGTACAATAAATTATTATGTAATATTCAATGATGCGTGCTAATGGATCATTTTCGAACCAATTTTTTCATTTCAATTTCACATAATGTTAATAATTCCGAACCGTAAGCAATAGCCAAGAGTGCAGCTCCAGTTCAACGTTATTTAACCAACCAACCAAACTATCAAAAATATGGTAGAGTATTCCCGGATCTTTCCTTCGAGATGGGGCCTCCGTGGCCGAGGGGTTAAAGGCGTCAGCTGGGAATCTGAGGATTCCTGGTTCGGGCCTAGGCGATGGACTTGACAAAGAAAAGTAAAAAAGTAGTGATGTTGTGATCTGAGGGTTGCCAGCTTCGCTACAAAATACTAGAAAAGTCGTCTGGAACATCCGCAAAATATAACGGCGTGTATACTGGGACTGGTGCACGATAAATCTGATCGGGGTTAAAAGTCCCGACGTCTATTGAAGGCGTTGGGTTCCAGTTCAGGTATTTCCTCGTCATCTGACCATGGTTCTAAAGTAATGAAGTGCATGTATGAATGTGTGTGTGAATGTGTATGTGTTCCCGGGCCTTTCCTTCGAGATAGACCCCGAACCGTCGCCAATAGCCCACTGTGCAGCTCTAATGCGACGTTATTTAACAAAACCAAAACTTTCCTTCGAGATACGCTTCGAACTATCATCAATAGCTCAATGAGCAGCTCTAGTGCGAAGTTATGTAACCAACCAAACTATCAAAAATACAATGCAGTGTTCCCGGGTCTTCCCTTCGAGATAGACTCCGAACCGTCGCCACAACTCAGGTGTTGTCCTCGTCATCTGACCATGGCTCAAAAATACAGTTCATTGTTCCTGGATCTTTCCTTCGAGGTAGGCCCGAACCGTCGCCAATAGACCACTGTGGTGCAGCTCTACTGCAACTTTATTTAACCGAAAAAACTACCAAACTATCAAAAATACGATGCAGTGTTCCCGGGTCTTCCCTTCGAGATAGACTCCGAACCGTTGCCAAAACTCACGTGTTGTCCTCGTCATCTGACCATGGCTCAAAAATACAGTTCATCGTTCCTGGATCTTTCCTTCGAGGTAGGCCCGAACCGTCGCCAATAGACCACTGTGGTGCAGCTCTACTGCAACTTTATTTAACCGAAAAAACTATCAAACTATCGAAAATACGATGCAGTGTTCCCGGGTCTTTCCTTCGAGACATACTCTGAACTGTCTTCAGTAACCCAGTGTGCAGTTCTAGTGCGAAGTTGTTTAACCAACCACCAAAATAACAAAAAAACGATGCATCGTTCCCGGGTCTTTCCTTCCAGATAGGCCCCGAACCGTCGCCAATAGCCCAATGTGCAGCTCTAGTGCTGAATGTCTATGGGACTGTGATAAAATTTGATTCACCAAAGGAACACTGGCAAATCTTAGCTTCAACACTAATAGCATATGCCTTTCAATTACGCCCAACCCAAAACAAATACATAGCAAGTAAATAATAAAAGTCGCGTTTAAATTATTTGTGTAGAAGACCTTGTTTAGTTTTTTCTCGCGTGGATCCTGTATGTTTTGTTTTACTCGTTCGTGTAGAATGGATTTAAGACTCGAACTTTGTCATCTTATGAACGCTTTAGTGTTTATTCGTTTAATTTTGAAGTACTGGACACATCTTCTCAAAATGTCGGATGACAGGTTTGCTAAAATTTGCTACTCGCACATTTATAACTCATCCTTTGCACTAATAATAAATTTATTTGGGCTATCGCAATTTTACAGAACGCTGGTTTTTATTTTGTTTTTATTTCCGAAGATTGTAAAGTCGCTGTGCATTAGGTACCAACTATTGTACAGATATACCAAGACCAGTAAACCCTGCTTCGATTAACAATAGTATTAACCACTCACAGTTTAAATATATCAAAAACTTCCATTTAATCGAAGACTACTTAATTTCAAATATAGATATCACTATAAAAAGATTTATTATATAAATTCGTTGTAATCGATCACGTACATTTCTTTTTAAAGGATTTGTCTTCGAAATTGTTCCTAATAATCCCTGTAATTTTGTAGCACAACAGAAAATGAAACCTGGAATCATATATATTTATATGTCCAATATACGACGGATCAGGCGAAAATAATTATCATCAATTTAATCCAGTAACATTTCTACCATCCCGAAATCTAAAACACAAAAGAACGTCTTTTATTTTATAATTACGCAATATCTGTTATAAAATTCCGGGGAGGCTTAATCAGTGAACTTGTGATCGGAATGACAAATTAAGACAGGGCCTCTCTCGAAGGAAAGACCCGGGAACAAGGTCGTGGTAATAAAGTTTATGGGAATCAGTTCATCTCTTGTCATCGAACCATGCTTCAAAATTACGAGTCGGTTTTCTCAAGTTTGTTGGCTAGATTAATGTCGCACTAGTGCTATCAGTGCCGTTACACAAAAAATCTTTTGGGGGGTTGAAATAAGAAATTTCCAAACTTAATGATTCGAAATTCTCAACACAACTATTTGAAATTCCCAACTCAACAGTGCTGAAAATTCCCAGGTCCGACTTATCGACATATTTAATCTTTTTTTTTATATATATTTTGGATAATATTAAACAGTTTTCTCACAAGCATTGATTTGTTGCACCCATATTCCAATGCAGTGTTGGTTCTGAGGTCTAATTTAAATGTAATCTTACAAGTTGGGCGATTGCTAACCTTCCCTAGCTTTCATTTCTTAATAATATTAATATTCATCAGGTATAAATTTTCCCAACTTGGGGGTTCCCAACTATCAGGGTTTCTAAATTATTATAGAGGGGGGGGGGGGGGGGGCGGTGCGACGAGCCTGAGTGCTAAACAATAGGCTATTTTTGACGGTTCAGGATCAAACCCGATGGAAATACCCGATAATGCTATCTCATAATTTTGATCTATTGTCACGTGAAGTTGACAACACCCGTGTTGTCACTTTGCGCACCTGTATAATCGTGATGACATTTAGATCATGGCAGATTTAACGTGCACAAAGGATGTTTGATGATGGACCTCTCTACACAAAGGATGTTTTTAGACAGTGACGAGGAACGAAAGTGGCAACTCTTGCCGTACGTTTAGACCCATTGTACACGAATGAGTATAACGCGCGTGAACTTCTCGGCGATTCAAGAAATCACCACGTAGTATAAAATCGCGAATCACCATAAAGCTCACGCGCGTTTTACTCGTTCGTGTAGAAGGGGCCTTAAAGTCGATATTCGAACCCACAACTCTCCGACTTGTGTCGATCACGTCCGGTTTTCCCGAGAGTTCCCTTCTTGATATATCCCATACCTTCTCTCCGGACCGTCGCTAATAGCCAACTGTGCAGCTCTAGTGCGACGTTATTTAACCCTAGATTACAACATTCAAGAAAACGTTTCATGCTTACAATACATTCGTCCATTTGACTACATTATTTTAAAACTTTATTTGCAATTATTGAATTATTAAATATTCATAATTCAGAAGAAAAAAAATAACTATAATGCAAACATAACAACAAGGCAATTATTGTTAAATTTTCCCAATCTAAGCAGACGTTTGCTTGATGTTCCCCGCTTGATTGCCATATCTATCGAACTGCCGTCGTCAGTATGACGAATGTGTAGTAATTTAGGGTTAATTAACCAACCAACCCATACCATCTTCAATAGCCCATTATGTAGCTCTTGTGTGGCGTATATTTAATCAACCAAAAATATTAAAATTTGTATAAAACAACCAACAAAAATCCTTAGGAAATTCTCAATTTTTTTTAATGAAATTTATAATTACCCAAATTGCCACCAATATACTTGGGGGATCTTCATACTTGAAAGGTTGGTTTAAAATTTAGTGTTTTTACGTGAGCGAATAAAATATGTGATGCTTACGTATTATCGCAAATATTTTAATTACCTAATCAAATGAAATAAAATGATCACATGCCGATAAATTGCAAATTCGTTCATTTGATGATGTTGAACTTATTCCTTTTTTTTAAAATACCAAAGACATGCCCAACTCGGCTAAGCTGTATAGCTACTGTCATATACTGGACAGGTTTATTCAAATTGCTAAAAACTTTAAAAATAAAGGAAAACGCATTGGATTTTTTTTTAATTAATAAAAAAAAAAGAGCTGTACTTTTAAATTATCTGCTTTAAGTTGAGTTGATAACTTGCACTACTCTTGCAACCATGTCATCAATTTAAATAAAAGACAAGCAAATATCAAGATGCAACCGGTCAAAAGCGGTTCTCCAACTCCAACCTCAAAAAATCACTCTAAACATGAAAGAATGAAAGAGCTGAACCAATTAAACTGTATTCAACGATTTTGGAGAACATTATGTGAAAAGTGAAATGTCAATCACGGTGCATTAACCAATAGGAGTGTTTCTTGTATCTGTGACGTTTTGTACAGGGGAGTGGCTTTGTCTTTGGCGAATCTTGGTGGTATCTTGGCGCGAAACTTGTTTGGCTTTGAAGAGATAAAGCGCCGAATACTGTGTGTTATTTTCTTCCTGTACCTAGAACGGATATTTCAGCAACCAGCATGGCAAAAGAACATTAGGGAAGAACAATAAAAGTACTAAATTTATTTGTAAGCACTCAACGCAAAATATATAATTAATCAGCTTTAATGTTAGTGTAAATACTGTCTGCAAAAATAATATTTTTTAAAAACTACTAAAGTTTTTACTTATTCTGAGAATTTAAATTAACGTTAATACAAATATTGTCGACCAACAATATTTAAATATTTCAACACTTCTATGCTACAAAAACATTAAAAAAAACATAAATGTTAAAAAGTTCCCCAATCTCTCATCGTAGCAGCCATTCCTTTCACAGTCGTAGGGGGCTATGCGTAGGGACTACTAAACTGCCCAATACCGCCAAAGCTGGAGCAATTTTCTCGCCAAGATACTTTCCTCCTTCGAAGCTTCTCGCCTTTTGCGGGAAACTAGTGTGTTGGTTTTCTTCCGAATCGCTGATGCCTCAAAAAGTGCAGTTCCTTTGTCTGTGTTACGGCTATTTGGAATAATACAAAAGAAAGGAGACTTTGAAAAGTAAGTTTCGTATTTTAATTTATTTGACGTCTATGTTGTATTCGTAAATTCTGTTATTGAATCTCCATTCGTAATAATTATTTGATTATTAAAATTGTCTTAGTACAATAGTATAATATACTAAATATACGAGTTTTTTTTATAACAAAGAAATATTCGAATAAACAAATTGAATTGCGGGTAAAGGTTTACTGTACGGTCACCCTTGGCGACTTTTTCAAAATCTCGCCAAAAGTCGCCATTTTGGCGACTGTTGTCCAATAGGGTTGCTGCAATTTCTTGTCGTTTCGGAGGGGAGTTGCCATTAAAAAAAAATTATCGCCAAATGCGGAAAAATCGCGCCAAGGGTGACCGTACAGTAAACCTGACCCGAATTGCGAAATATAACAAATAAATTATATAGTCAAATAAAATCTAAGATTCACTCACAAAATTTAAAAATAAAACCTTGTAACTATTACTTTTGAATGTTCTTGCTCTTACTAACGAGAATTCTACAGTCTACAATTATACATTTAAAATCATATAAATAAAAATAATTGTTATCATATAGTTAAAAATATTACATAGTTAAACGAATATAAATACAAACTCATATATATTATACTACACATGTGTAATATATTTGAAAATTAATGTACGTTCTATTTAAAAATGTGTTGTCTTCCCGATCTAATGTAAGATCAATTACTTGAAATTATATTTTTTATAATTATCTTATTTCGAAATAACGTCATAGTATTTTTATATAAAACAGTATGTTTTTATAATTTTTTTTTATTTAATCTTTGTTTTTTGAAATAATCAAAAAATGTACCGTGAACGTTCCATTTAAGAGAAAACAATTTTTTCCCATTAAAATTTCTTAATTTCAACTAGTTTTTATTATTTTAAATTATATATTTCTGTAGTTTTTTTTTTTTTTTTAAAGTATTTATATTTCATAATTCATTCAATAATTATATTTATATTTGCTTATTACATTTCAAATTTTTAGAATGTTTTGTGGAATTCTTAATAAAAAGAGCGGGAAAAGTGGAATTTAATAGCTACAGGTTTTATTTTTTAATTTGGGAATGATTCTTTTTCTTAGATATATAAAACAGTATTTTTTTAATAATTTTTTATTATTTAATCTTAGCTTTTTGAAATTATCAAAAAATTTACCGTGAAACGTTCAATTTCAGAGAACACAATTTTTCCTCCTTAAAATTTCTTAATTTCAAATTGTTTTTATTGTTTTAAATAATATATTTCTGTAGTTTCTTTTTTTTTTTAAAGTATTTATATTTCATATTTCATTCAATAATTATATTTATATTTGCTTATTAAATTTTAAAATTTTAGAATGTTTTGTGGAATTTTTAATAAAAAGAGAGGGAAAAGTGGAATTTAATAGCTACAGGTTTTATTTTTTAATTTGGGAATGATTCTTTTTCTTAGATAAAAAAAACAACAACTACCGTTTCTTAGTCTTTTAAGGAATAATTTTATTAAAGTAGTATTAGTAGTAGTATTAAAGAGTAATATTTTTATTAAAGTATTTGATTAAAAAATGACCCATTCAAAAATGGTGTTTCTTATTCTTAAATCTTTGTATTCTTTGAAGTGGAATTTTGTTGATCCAGAAAAGTATCTAATGTAGTATATATTAGACAGTATACAGTTAAGGAATTAAAAAAAAAGCATATTCAGCATAAGTATTTACAAATTAAAAAGTAGTAGAAAAAATAAAATATTTCATGAAATATCAAATTGTTTGATGCTATGCTTTTCGGTTACTGTGTCTTTTGCTTCCGTTGGGTGCAATTGATCTGACAGGCACAGCGCAAAGTTCCATTGAAATTTGTTTGGCTAGGTTTATGTGAAATACATGTTGTATTTCTGCAGAAACTTAAGTATTTTTTTCTTTTTACATCATTGCCAGTTATATAATTAGGTGTTTATAATGTTTTTTAAATGTGTGACCTATCAAGCGCACTGCGTCCGAATTCAGTGGTCAAAATATTGTTAAACAGACAGATTCTTAAACTTGTGGTAACGATTAGAACGACGACCATTTATGCTTAGAATACGCTCTGGTAGAAAGAGTGTTAGTCTCTATACATGCCCCCCAGGAAGTGCAAAGAAATGACGATTAATGCGATTTTCAACGAAATGTTCAATGCACTTTAACAAACTTGGAGAAAATGTTTATTTTCTTCAAGTTTGTTAAAATTTCTAAAATATTAAAAAAAAAAAATATTAATATTTCTGAAAACCTACAGATATCGAAGTGAAATAAAGACAAACCAAAATTCTCTTATGTACAACTTCCACATTCGATGGAACGAATTTCATATTTGAAAATGGTGACATAAAAATTGTAATATTTCATGCCAAGTATTATGTGAATTTAGAATCTATTAAGTTTTTTAGGTATGTTGTAGCCGTTCTCATTTTCAGTTTTACATATTAAATAGCTAGATTTCAAATTACTACACTTGATATTTCAAATTACACGAAGTAATTGCCATGACGGCGTAGAAAAATATAAATTTTAACAGATTAAATTGTTTACACTCAAGTTTTATCAGTAAATTTAATTAAAACAAACTTAAAAAAAAAAATCAACTTGCTAGGGTAAAAGCATTCTAAAAATGTGATTCGGCACTATCCGGGAAATACTCTTTCTTTTGAGACCCCATTTGTTGCGTGCAAGAAGCGTAAAAGATTACAGAAATAATACAATGATGATTGAAATGTTATATATTTTTTATAAACGGGAGAAAAAAATGCAAGTATTTATCAGTTAAGTGCAGATTAAATTGTAAGAAGTTATATGCATATTTTAAAAATATATGCGATACCTTTCATCCATATTAGCCACAAACATCTTTTAAATGTTAACAAATTTATTACATGATTTTTATAATTACTTCTATTAAATAACACATAACTGTGACCCATTTTCCAAATTTTTTCATAAACTCTAACAAGACCAAACTTTTACGGATTTTCTTTGAAATTATTTTAAGAGAGAAAGATGTCATGAATAGTTTTTATGTATTTCGTAAAAGAAGCATCATAACGAAACAGTTTAATTGAAATATACGGTTACAGTAAAGTGCTATTAGTAAATATTATATTGGATAATATTATACTGATTGAGAGAGTGTTTATATGTGTAAAGTTTCAGCTCTTCATATAAACGAGAAAGACACAAGTATATACAAAAACAAATGCCACTTCTTTGGATTTAAAATACTTTGATTTTTATCAATGGTTCTTAACAATCAATTTAATTACTTGTTAGTAAATTTAGTAAAAATGAAATTTAATCTAAATCTAGACTGAAAAAAAATCTATATGTTCTTTAAAATAAATCTATGCCAAACACATAAATCTATGATAAACCTGTTTTAAAGGTTAATTTAAATTAATAATTAATGCTTTATACAAAAAATATAATAATTCTTTTTATTTATTGAACGCGAACCTCCTTGTCCGTTAAAGTCACTTAAAAAAGAAAAGAAAAATCGAAAAAATTTAATACGTTTATGTAAAGTAATTTTTTGCATTCCAAATTTACTTAATGAACAATAAATAAATTATGTCTCTTTAAAAACTTTGAGTTTTTATTTCCTTAAAATTATTGTTTATTTATAAGGTAGTTCATTGTATTTGCTTGCTAATATGCTCCACTTAGCAAGCCCGATTTAATTTTATAATCATTTTTCAAAATTTATATTGTTCTTTAACATTAAAAAAAATCTAAAATTTAAAAAATAATAATTTTAAAAAAAAATTCTATACTTATGATTCTGCTAAGAAAATTCCCATATCGTAGCTTCAGTTCAATTAATTCTTTCTTAATTTTAAATTGTTTTCTAAAAGACATGTATCAGAAATTTTTAAGATTATCTGTTCGTTGCTGTTGGGAAAAAAACATCTTCCTAGTATTAATGTTTTCAAAATCTTGCCTATAAGCTTAAAGAGTCATTCATTAGAGAATGGAAATTTAAAGTGTTTTATTTATAATTATTTTTAAATGATTAATTTTCATAATATTGTTAGTAAAAATGGAAATAAATTTACCACCAACAACGTTTAGTAATAGATTTTTAAATATTATTAAACTCATTATAAAGAACAAATATGTCTTATGATTTGTTACACCCGAATGTGCTACTCCCATAGTTAGTTGAGTAACCCTCGAAAGAGATTCCGACTGTGTTCGGTTTGGGCATCTTGGGTCGACTACCGGAGTAAGCAAGTGATCAATATGTATTAATTTAATTGCAAATATTTATTTACTATATGATTTCCGTAGTGCACAAAAAAATGGAGGAAGATGATAATCCCTCTAAAAAAATATTATGTGTTATATTTGTTACATTTTTAAGATTATCTGTACGTTGCTGTTGGGAAAAAAATTATCTTACTAGTATTAATGTTTTCAAAATCTTTCCAATAATCTTAAAGAGTCATTCCTTATAGAATGAAATATTTATTATTTTATTTATAATTATTTTTAAATGATTAATTTTCATAATATTGTTAGTAAGAATGGAAATAAATTTCCCACCAACAACGATTAGTAATAACTATTTAAAACATCAATATTAATCATCTTATTATAAGGAAAAAATACGTTTTATGATTTGTTATACGCGAATGTCTTACTTCCACAGGTAGTTGAGTAACCCTCGAAAGAGATCCCGACTGTGTTCGATTGAATTGCAAATATTTATTTACTATATGATTTCCATAGTGCCCAAAAAATATAATGGAGGAAGACGATAATCCCTCTAAAAAAATATTATGTGTTATATTTGTTACATTTTTAAGATTATCTGTACGTTGCTGTTGGGGAAAAAAATTATCTTACTGGTATTAATGTTTTCAAAATCTTTCCAATAAGCTTAAAGAGTCATTCATTATAGAATGGAAATTTAAAGTGTTTTATTTATAATTATTTTTAAATGATTAATTTTCATAATATTGTTAGTAAGAATGGAAATAAATTTCCCACCAACAACGTTTAGTAATAGATTTTTAAATATTATTAAACTCATTATAAAGAACAAATATGTCTTATGATTTGTTACACCCGAATGTGCTACTCCCATAGTTAGTTGAGTAACCCTCGAAAGAGATTCCGACTGTGTTCGGTTTGGGCATCTTGGGTCGACTACCGGAGTAAGCAAGTGATCAATATGTATTAATTTAATTGCAAATATTTATTTACTATATGATTTCCACAGTGCACAAAAAAAATGGAGGAAGACGATAATCCCTCTAAAAAATATTATGTGTTATATTTGTTACATTTTTAAGATTATCTGTACGTTGCTGTTGGGAAAAAAATTATCTTACTAGTATTAATGTTTTCAAAATCTTTCCAATAATCTTAAAGAGTCATTCCTTATAGAATGAAATATTTATTATTTTATTTATAATTATTTTTAAATGATTAATTTTCATAATATTGTTAGTAAGAATGGAAATAAATTTCCCACCAACAACGATTAGTAATAACTATTTAAAACATCAATATTAATCATCTTATTATAAGGAAAAAATACGTTTTATGATTTGTTATACGCGAATGTCTTACTTCCACAGGTAGTTGAGTAACCCTCGAAAGAGATCCCGACTGTGTTCGATTGAATTGCAAATATTTATTTACTATATGATTTCCATAGTGCCCAAAAAATATAATGGAGGAAGACGATAATCCCTCTAAAAAAATATTATGTGTTATATTTGTTACATTTTTAAGATTATCTGTACGTTGCTGTTGGGGAAAAAAATTATCTTACTGGTATTAATGTTTTCAAAATCTTTCCAATAAGCTTAAAGAGTCATTCATTATAGAATGGAAATTTAAAGTGTTTTATTTATAATTATTTTTAAATGATTAATTTTCATAATATTGTTAGTAAGAATGGAAATAAATTTCCCACCAACAACGTTTAGTAATAGATTTTTAAATATTATTAAACTCATTATAAAGAACAAATATGTCTTATGATTTGTTACACCCGAATGTGCTACTCCCATAGTTAGTTGAGTAACCCTCGAAAGAGATTCCGACTGTGTTCGGTTTGGGCATCTTGGGTCGACTACCGGAGTAAGCAAGTGATCAATATGTATTAATTTAATTGCAAATATTTATTTACTATATGATTTCCACAGTGCACAAAAAAAATGGAGGAAGACGATAATCCCTCTAAAAAATATTATGTGTATATTTTGTTAAATTTTTAAGATTATCTGTACGTTGCTGTTGGGAAAAAAATTATCTTACTAGTATTAATGTTTTCAAAATCTTTCCAATAAGCTTAAAGAGTCATTCCTTATAGAATGTAACATTTACTAATTTTATTTATAATTATTTTTAAATGATTAATTTTCATAATATTGTTAGTAAGAATGGAAATAAATTTCCCACCAACAACGTTTAGTAATATATTTAGACATTAGGTAAATTTTATGACTACCTTTTAATATGTATATAATATTTATTATGATTTAATTTTTTTTATTGTTTATAGCGTTGTGAAATTTATGTGTAAACTAAAACCACAAGTTCAACTAACAAGTCATACTTTTTGTTGTTTTTTTAGAATTTTTGAGTTTTTATTTTAAAAGTTTCCAGATGGACCTAGTTTTTTCTTCTTCTAAATTTTTAAATGTGAAATTTTGTATAAAATTCGGGGAGCATTAAATTGAATGGGTTGTAATAGTATTTTTTAAAAAGGGTTTTTTTTGTAGGCAGATTAACTATTGCTTAATTCTTAAATGTCAGAAGGGAGCTGAGCCGGTGGGAAGAGGAGAAGGAACGATGGCCTCCTGCTTTCATCACTTGCCGGACATCAGACGGGGGCAGTCCTCACTCTTATTCCACGGACCTAGGTGTCGGTAAAAACAAGCCTCTGGATTCGGCACCGGTTCGTGGAAACCTGCCCCCCTCTAGCTTCGAATGGCGACCCGACTTGGCGGGGGGTTATCTGGTTCCAGAGCCGGATTCCCCTCGGGTCGTCCCCCCTCCCTCCACCTAACGAATGTCCGGACTGCTTCGATATCAGGGCGGTGGGGCTGAGGACTCGCCAGTCACCTGCCCCCACCCCCGCCTCACCTGTGCTCAGAAGGGGTCCTCGGCGGGGCCCGGGCCCGCTTCGTGTCTCCCTTGGGATGGAATTCTTTTTTTATTATTATTATAGCTAGTGGTCTAGTATATATTAAAAATAATGTTAAAACATTGTCTTATGATTGATTTGTTTTGGCTTGTGGTTTCAGTTTGAAGATGTGTACCTTGGAGCTAAGGAGCTATAATTGTTAACTATGCACCGCAGAGCCAGACGAACCTAAGTCACATTTGGACAACTGCATAGGAGAAGGAAAAATCTGAATACTACTTAAACTAAAGTTTCTTTTATAGCTCACGTTAAATGCTTTAAAAAATATATTGAATTTTGTTATGTTTCGATAGCCAAATGTGGTCTTAGGCTTGTCTGGGTCTGAGGTAATGTATTTATTTACCTTGTAACTAAAAAGTAAAAGCTTATAATTTTATAAGGAGATATAAAATATAATTACACAAAACACTAAAATTACTTTTATTTATTACCAATTGTTAAAGTTTTGAAGTAGAAAATAGCAGTGTTTACTTAGAAAAAAGCTATATTTATTTTATTAATTTTTTTAAAGATTATTTCTAATAACTATTAAAAACTAAAACTAATTGAAAAGCATAAACATGCCTGTTCGCATGTAGTTTGTTCCTCGCTATTTAAGGAAAGCTGAAAATTTGCACAATTTCGGGAAAATTATCTTATAAGTTCAGTTCGATACGATTTTATTACAATTCTTACAAATTTTGGTCTTGTGTAGAATTTTAAGTCCGCAAATTCTTTTTTATAAAGTTGGATGCTTGGTAAATGTTAACAAAATGGTTGAAGAATATTGGATTTCGAAGAACTTAATTTGTGAAGTAATAATACTAAAAATAACATTAAAATGTAACTACGTATGGATTTAAATTTAGAATAATTAAAAAAAATTGTTGTTAATTTTGTTTGTCTGCACTGTTTTACTTTGATATCTGTTCCGTTTTGTTTCAAGCATGTTACATAAGCAACTGTTCTCTGATAGTTAATGATCAACAGCACTCGACTCCAAACGGATAAAATGATTATTTTCGTTTAAAGTTACCTTGTCCTCGTTATCCTATACATGAAAGAATGTAATTCAAACAATAATACCTTTCTTTTAAGCATAAATACGGGGTAACTTATTGACTAGCTATCTTCTATACACTTTTAACTCAACCCATTTGATCTTGCCGGTTATATACGTAGTTAAGAAGAGCACCTTTTTCTAATTGATATCGTCATTACAAACCGCGTACAGTGATCACTTTCACTCGCTTAGGGTAAATTGTGAATGTACCAATCGCCGACCAGTTATCACATTCGCTGCTATACAATAAAAAAAATGACACCCATGGGGCCCTTTGAGTACATTTTTTAGAATCTTAATTAGCTATTTTAAAATTATTCAAATTTATTAACACTTATTGGAAATGATGAAAATTAAATTATTTGACTTGCGTCCGTGAGTTGTATCTACATTAGGAATGCATAGTAGAATGAAGTGTATGCAATCCACAGAACGAATACCATACTCTGTGACGGGAGTTGTATTTAACTCACGGAAGCACTTGGCCAAACAAGACGAGTTAAATAAAGCTCATATTACAGCGATTGTGTTTAAGACTCATTTGCGACCAGTGCCAAACATAAAAATTTGGTATTAGACCGTGTAATGAAATTTACCTACATTTAAAAAGTCTTTGAGTAACGTTGATTGAAGGGACTTTTATAAGCATATGCTTTTAGTTGTACCAGTGTTCACTCTAGGCGTTTTTTGAAAGGCGGTCCGCCCTGCCCACCCTTTATTCATCTCGATAGCGCCCTCGTGCCCTTTTTTGAAAAATGCTTAATTTTTAAATGTCAAAATTTGAATTTTAAGTAATATTTTTATAAAGAGACATCAATTTTGAACGGGTCTTCCCTTCGAGGCCCCGAACCATCAATAATAGCCCAATATGCAGCTCTACCGCAATATCATCCAATAAATCGGAACTTTTTTTTTATTTGGGCCAGGGTCTGATGTGTCAACGAGTGGCCACTCCCACGGCAGACTTTTTTTTGAAAGTGCCCTTTTAAAAACAAGAAGTGCCTATTTTAAAAACAGGGTGCCCTTTTACTGGCAACAGCGCCCTGCCCCTTTTTATTTCTAGAGTGAACACTGGTTGTACATATGTTTTCCAAATGCTTGGTAACCGGTGAATTCGCCCAACTTACTGATCTGTTCCTAACTGTCCACCTTCCGAGTCTTTGCAGCCAGATTACGTGGAGCTTTTGCTGTGGTCCTCTTCTCTCTCCTTCTCATTGGAGACCCAACACGGAAGACGTCATCTCGAAGTGAGTATGCGTTTGCATTTTGCCTACTTTCAGAAATGGTACGGTTTACAGTGTGGCTTAATGTGTTGGTGGATATTATTTTTTTTAGGATATTATTTACACGCCCGTAAATTCTAAACACATTACAATTCTCCTTAGTGAAACATGACATAGAAAAGTAAAAAAGTAGTGATCTTGCGATCGGAGGGTTGTCAGCTTCGCTACAAAAATACTAGAAAGTCGTCCAGAATATCCAACAAATTATACTGGCGTGTATACGGGACTGGTGCACGATAAATCTGATCGGGGTCCAAAGTCCCGACGTCTATTGAAGGCGTTGGATGCCAGTTCATGTGTTGCCTCGTCATCTGACCATGGTTCTAAAATAACGAGGTGCATGTATGAATGTGTGTGTGAATGTGTATGTGTTCCCGGGTCTTTCCTTCGAGATTGACCCCGAACCGTCGCCAATAGCCTACTGTGCAACTCTAGTGCGACGTTAATTAACAAAACCAAACCTTAGTGAAACACGTTTTACAAGATACTCTTAGATGACAAACTCGATGCTATTTTTAAATTGTATTCCCAGACTCAGTGCGAGTCCTTCAGGGTTAATGAGACATATACCAGTGCGATTCTACCGTCATTAGTAAGGTGTCGTATTTTAACATTATCTTATAATCGGTAATTAACTGTAGGCTTATCCCTGTTAAAATGTAATCGCATAAAAAAAAACTTTCATTAAAAAATATGATAACTCAATTCTTAAGTATATTGCATCTTCTTTTGATATGATGTAATGTAATCTCAACTTTCTATTTCATAAGATGTACTGGTAGATTTATTGCAGCTGATGGGTTCTTTTAGTTTTCTTTTAATTTTTGTATTGTTTTATTCTTAGTAATCTCAAGCTGTGATGTTTGAATGGGAAGAAATAGGCTTCCTAGCGACGATCATAAGAAAGATGAAAATCCTCTCTTCTTATGATTAAATAATTTGCTTAAGACCCAAATATAACATTTTTAAGTTATAAATGGCAAGTAGTGGAAGGAAAAGGGACCTTATTTGGAATAATTTTAAGGAGTTTCCCAAAGAAGTAGGTAACACTGGTATAGGAGCTAATTGTATATATGTTTAAAATATATAATTAATATATATATTTATATATATATTGTTAAAAAAAATCAATCAAATAAAAAATCGTAATTTAAATCAAATAAATCCAATTTAAATCAAATATTTCTATTTAAAAAAAAATCAACAACCCTGATGCCGAGATTCAAATTATGAAGCCATTTTTTTCAAAACTGTCAATTATCATGGCATTGGTCCTCGTTGCTGCAAGCCACAGAAATACCACCAATGTCAAAAAATAATATTGTTTTGCAATAATTTATATCATGTCTGTTAGGTCTTGGTAAACCGTTGTAAAAAAAAACCTGCAAAATTGTAATACATTTACTTTTAGCTGGGTTGGCAATTTCGTGAGCCGGTAAATTTGGCGCAATCGTGTGAGGGGTCGACCATACATTGTAAAACACACATGTAGGGGAAAATATTTTCTGTTCTGCATGGAATTATGTTGTTTATAGGTCCTTTCTTTACTACAAATATAATTTAAGCTAAAACTCAATTTAAGTTCAGTTTTTGTGCTAGTTCGACTCGCATTGCTCTTTACAAGGCAAAGCATTTGAGTGTGAGGTGGATTATCGACTGCTCGAAGGTTTGCCTGTAAGCGACATAATCGACTGTTCGAAGGGGGTACCAGCTGCTATCCTGAGTTACCGAAGGCCGGAGACCACAATTGCCCGGAGCCTTAAATCGACGTTAGGAGTCTGCGACATTAGCGCACGGTACGTGCTTGCGCTTTAAATTGTTGGCGAGATGCCGCGTCTGACACAATTCAAATAAAAAGAAAAGCATGGCCTTGGCGCCAATTTTCAGAATCACGACGAAAATAGAAGAATCGCAACATAAAAAAATCGCAACAAGGAGTATCGTAACTTGGGAATTAAATATAAATCCATGCAGGACAAAAAATATCTTCCCTTTATTTGCGTTATATAGACGGCCCCTCTCACGATTCCGCCAAATTTACCTGCATCCGGCAATTTCATATCCAAAGCTAATATTTCCCATTCAAGCGAGAAAAAAACTGTTAATTACCAGACTTGTTAAAAGTGCTGGTAATTAGGGCCTGATTACCGAATAGGCCCGGGAAGCCCAGGCTTACACTTTAACATTTTTGAGGGGCTCCCAAATACCGCATTTTATATAAATATTTAACACTCTTAACGTAGTTTGCTACTAATTTTACCTTAAAAAAGTGGGTATTAATAACTTTAGCAAACAAAAGTTGCTACTTGTGTTAAATTTGTTCGAATATTGGAGAAAAAAAAATCAAAAACATACAGAATATTCATTACTTATTAATGTTTTTTTAATATGTTTATAATGTGTTTCGCTACTCGGGGGCAAGGGTTTTAGTGCATGAAAAACTCGATTTGATGTTCCAGGGCCAATTTGAGAGCAATAGGGCCCCCATTTAAGGGCGGGTTTCCCTTGCTTCAATGTCTTAATCGGGGCCCTGTTGGTAATTAAGACTCTAAATAAAATGTTTTTGACCCCCCCCCCCCTTTTTTATATGAAATTTACATCCCCATTTTCTTAATCAGTGTACCCTTGGTTTCCGCCCAGAGTGCTGAGGGCCAGAGTCTTCCGGCAAAATAGGGTGAGGAGTTGAAAGCATTGAACTCTAAATATATGTCTATGGTTTGAAAGGCGATACCCTCAACGTTATTCGACCCTCTGCCTTAACATCTCTGTGACCTTGAGTGGGAATTCCACAGCTTTTCCCCGTCATTCCCCGAAAAAATATACACTTTCTTTGGATTCTGTGTTTCAGTGGGTGGGTGCAACCATTTGGGATTTTAGGGGTTGTCCTTCTACCTTGGTCCTGGCTACTGCACATTGAGATATCGCAGTATCATTACATTCTTTTATGTGTATTTTATTAAAAAATAATGGTGATATATATTATGATAGTTTTCGGTACAGAGAGTGTGAGCATTTGAAATGAGAGAAAAATAAGAAATATTACTCTTTCAAACCTACATGTTGAAACATTTTTGATATATATAATATATTAGAGACTTACAATGATGACTGAGTAGATAAATGTTTTCTTTAATAAATTAAACAGAACTTATTTCCTGAGTCGTGTTAATCACTGTAAAAATTAGTGAAAATATATAAAAGTCTAAAAATGGGTCAGAAATGCTTAAAATTAAACTTTTTATAGGATACTTGTTATTAAAATTAAATAAAACATTCCTCATGTCCGTGGACTAGTGATTTTTAAAATTTCAAATTTTAATTTAAAAAGGCTGTACGATCTGGGCGGATGTTATGGTTACAATGTAATATGTAAAAGTAATTAAAAACCCAAGTTTGAAAATGATAGCTAAAAAATTTTTTTCTTCATTTTCCGTCTCAAAAATGTGCGTTTTCTGGAGAATGACCCACAACCTCTACAAAGTAATATACATTTTAATAAACATTTCTCAAAGTCATTAATTAAATTCTAATATATAATTTAATTAAAAATATAAACCTAGAGAAATATTCAATGTCGACAAAAAAATTTCAACTAAAATTATTTATATTTTCTCTTTTACGTTAAAAACTTGGCGCCCTCCCCTGGTACCCCAAGTGTTTGCTTGTGTCGTTTAAGCTGCCCCTGAACTTGAGATCAAATTAAAGATACGATCATAATTTTGTTCTAAATTAGGAACATTCCCCTCCCCCCGAACGTGGTGCCATTTGCGCACAAGCTTTGAGGGGGTGATTAGTCAAGAGAAAAAAGTATGGTAGAAACCTGTCGTCCTCAGTGTAAGCCAGTTGTTTGCCAGAATGGATTTATATCGGCCATTTTAACTAGACTGGATACGTTGATCAAACTCTTTTAAAAAAGCAGAGGTGGCGCCACTGGGGGTGCTGGGGGGGGCTGTAGCCCCCCTGTCGGGCAAGGCAAGCCCCCCCGTCGGGCAAAAATTATGAAGTTCGTCGGGGGAAAAGTGTTATTTTAATTATCAAGACCAAATATTTTTGAAACATTGAATCAAATTTAATTTTTTTAACGAAATGGATCTAGGTCTTAGATTTTATCTTATTATATAAAATCCCGACACACCGAAATCTCGACACCAAATGCCTATCGTTGCTAAATATTTAGAGGCTCGAACCGATGAGTGCGATTTTGATACTGAACATGCATGCTTGGGAAGCGACATATACAGCAATTTGGTTATCAGAGAGTTGTCAAATTCGTTCCTTTCGCAACCAAAAAATATTGGCCAACCAAAAAATATAATATAAGGGATATTGGTGTATGTTAAATCTGATCGTGATCATTGATCGTATGTCCTGATCCCTTATCTGATCGTATGTTCTGACGCTTATTGAAATTGCGTCGGGTACCAGATTAGGTGTTGAACTCGTCATCTGACTATGGTTCAGAAATACTGGACAGTGTTCCTGGGTCTTTCTTTCGAAATGATCCCGAATCGTAATTAAAACATATATTACACTTAAGTAATTTTCTTTAACGTTATTTTATTACTGTATTAACAAGTCAACTTATTTTATAGAGGATTGTATATCTTAAGACGGGTCTTTCCTTCGAGATTGACCCCGAACCGTCGCCAATAGCCCACTGTGCAGCTCTAGTGCGACGTTAATTAACAAACCAACCAACCAACCATATCTTAAGTTTTATTTTATTGTATGGAAACAGCATTCTTGATAGAAGTAGTGCCGTTTGGCACGTTTAGTAAAACTAATAAAATATTTTAGTAACACAAATTTAGACAATATGATTTAGGCAAATTGGAGACCAAAATCATGTTCGGTTGTGTCACAAAAATTCCTTGAATTGCCATTGAATACGGGGATGGCCAAATAATTTTTTTAGCCAAAGTAGGTATAATTTTTTTGTAGACAGTCAGACAGTTTATTTTTTTCAATGTTTTAAATCATACACTTAAAAATAACATAATGGCTGAACATTTCGGTAAGAAATTAATATGTAAACTTACAAATTATCTATGCAGTGTACAAATATATATTTAAAAAAAAAATGAAATAGTCATTAGTAAAGTACAAACATTGTCTACTACAATTTGGCGCCCTCTTTAGTCTGGCGGCCTAAGCGGTCGCTTGATCCACCAGATAAAGTTAAGCAGCTCCCTTGTAAAACCTATTCCCGCGTCATCCCGCAGGCAAGCGGTTTCCAATTCTTTGCCAAGGTCAAGCAGTAAAATGAAAGTTTTTCGTACACCCCAATACTCTTCTTTGTAATTTAGGGGATCAGAAAGAGAGAAAGGAACCCTACCCTACTTCGTTTTTTATTGGTTGATCAAATATTACTATTTACTTAAATTGGTTCTAGTCCGATAGGAAATTCGGAGCCGATGCGTCTAAAATTTAGTAAAAGCAAAGCACACATATTGCGTGGATGGAACGCGCTGCATCAGACGGAACAATTTGTCTTCCTTTTGCTTCAGAGGTTTCTGTTGGCGACCATAATCATTCTGGACGTGTTCCGATACAGCCACATCTGATTGATTTTTTTACTATAAAATAATTTTATAAGAAATATTTACGTAGAGGATATTAGCCCCCCTGTCGGGGAAGGCCAGCCCCCCCCCGTCGGGCAATTCCTGGCGCCACCACTGTAAAAAAGGTTATTGAAAATGTTTAAATATTATTGAAATGGTTGAAGACTATGAAAACTGATAGAAGTTTATTGATTTGATTAAGTCTAATGCATTAAAGGGTATTGATTTTAGTCTTATGCATTATTTACATGTCAAGTTTCTTTAATTAGGGGGGCAGTCGTTATGAATTTGAGAGGGGGTCAATCATTAAGATATAAAAATAAGAACCGAAGTTCAGTGCCGTTACACAAAAAATATTTTGGGGGGATTGAAACAAAAAGAAATCCCAACTTAACGATTCGAAATTATTAACTGAACTATTCGACTCCCCCCAACCCCCTCGATGCGACGGGTCTGAGTGCTATACAATAGGTTATTTTTGACGGTTCGGGATCTATCCATGTGGAAATACCCGATAATGCTATCTCATAATTATAATTTTGATCCATTGTCAGGTGACGTTGACACCACCCGAGTTGTCACCTTGCGCACCTGTATAAGCGTGGTGACATTTAGTTCACGGCAGATTTAACGTGCACCTCCCTCTACACACATAGGGTGCTTTTAGATAGTGACGAGGAACGAAACTGGCAACCCTCGCCGTACGTTTAGGCCCATTCTACACGAACGAGCATAACGCGCGTGAGCTTCTCGGTGATTCGACAAATCATGCCAAGTAGTATAAAATCTCGAATCACCGACAAGCATTTCCCAACTCGGGGTTTTTAAAAGTTGAAATTCTCAACGTTCAGGTTATCCAGATTATTAGGGGAGCGGGGCGATGCGACGGGCCTGTCGAACTGTGAGACTATGTGTTCCTCTCCATAGCACGACACGTGACACCTTTAAAAGTTACATGATGAATCGGAGAGTGTATAGCTCCCCGTAGGGAATTTTCATTTATATGCACAGGGACTTTTAGGGATAGGCGTGAGTCATGAGAAGCTGCGCCAGAGTGGTTTGATGCAAAGCAAGTGCGTAGGAGGTTTGTTATGACTAAAATAAGCTGGGAATTGAGTCGTCAGCGATTAACTGGAGTAAACGCTATTGCAGTAAAGAAAGAAATATGAATCGGATAGAGAAGTAATGTGGGATGGTCAGAAGATTTGTTTAGACAGGAGGAAAAAATTACTGCGACGCAATTAAATTATAGAAAAGGGGTGATAAAGAAATTAAAATATGTTAATTTAAGGAAAATATATTACATACATATCAGTTTGTCGCTAAATAAAATTTAAAATGTATATACTGGTGGTTCTAAAATTAAGGTGGCACGAGTTTGTTTGCCGGAATATGAATTTCGGAAACTAATGAAAGACGAATTTAATGATATTTTTTTAATCATAATTTCCACTCGAAGACGAAGATTTAACTTTTAGTCTTACTTCAATGTTTTTCAGTGATTTCGGTGGTTTACAATTGAACTGTTCATTTACTTCATTAGAGTAAGTCGGATAGCTGAAAAATTAATAAATATATGTATTAGTACAAAACGTTTTCAAAATAACCTAAAAAATTTGGTAGTTTCCCGAGTTTACACTTTAGATTTCTAGGTGGCTCCTGAATCACCCATACTGTAACAATAATTAATATCCCTAACATGGTTTGATACTAAATTTAATTAAAGTAACTTTTGTTAATAGACCTACTTTTGTAAAAAAAAATCATCTTTTTGTGATATTTGAGTGCAATAGAGCATCCGATTGATATTAAAAAAGTGAGAAAGAAACTGTCGAAAAAAAAAATACTGGGGCAACATCCGAAAAAAGTGCGGGCAATCGCCGCCCCCCACCCTCCTTGCAGTGGTGGCGCCAGGAATTGCCCGACAGGGGGGCTGACTTTCCCCGATGGGGGGGCTAGTATCCTCGACGTAAATTGTGCATATAAAATTATTTCATCCAAAAAAAAATTCGATGTGGCTTTTGTTGTAGCACATTCAGAAAAATTCACGTCATTTTAGCAAATATTATAAAAAACATGAAAGAGTCGCCAACAAGAACATATCCAGTAAAATTAAGCTAAACAAACTGTTTCGCCTGACGCAGTGGCTCCCATCCACGCTCCGTACACTCTTTGCATTGCTACCTTATTTTACACGCATTGACGGCTAATTTCTTATAGAACAAGAACAAATTTATGTAAATATTTATATTTTTCACGAAATGGAAGTGTTGGAAAATTGTTTAGTAAACGTTTGAGAATAAATGCATATAATATTTTATGTTATTTATATGCATTAGTGATGAATAGTAGTACTTTGTATAGGAATTATAAACACGGCTAGTATGTCAGGTTGAATTTTTAAAAATTATTCTGGTCCAAAATCAATAAGTATGATTCTTAGTAGAAAGATGATAAGTTACAATTTTTTTAATTAACTTAGTTCGTATTATAGGATTAAAAAAAAAGCAGAAAGGCTATATTTTTGAGGAGAATAATAATAAAAAAGGCTCACCATGCTGTAGTATCTTGAACGCTACCCCACATGCATTCCGATAATCAGTACTTTCAGCTGGACAACTAAAGAGTATTTCTGGCTTTCATAGATTTTTTTTTTAAATTGTTAATAACGTACATCTTGAAATCGAAAGTTTTCAGCAACACACTTTATTTTTCAATCCGCCATCCACTTCATATATTCGTGCCAGTTTTAGTTCCGAAATCCTAAGTAAACGGGCTTGTTCCAATTGCAACTAATCTGATAATGTCTATCGTCTCGTTCTACGATTCACAGTGGATTCTTTGGTCAATGAAAAGGAATGGCAAGCCATACAATGGAAGCACGGACTGAATGGTGTCCCCAGGACCAAAAGGCACAGACCCCCCCTCCCCCATCCCAGGACCATAGAATAGATACAAGGGCTGGTTCACTCTTTTTGATCTATCGCAAAGCCGACGGCGCCGAATGAGAGGGAGAAAAACGGGTTTGTGACGCATCTCTCGACACTTGGCGAATGCGTTGTACCTCAGAAATGAACGAGAAGTATTTTATTTATAAGCTAAAAACGCTATACATTAAATAATCAAATAAATAATTTAATTACCATGGCCAATTATTATTGGTTGTTAAAGATTGATAATTTAAAATACTTAATTTTTATATACAATGGTTCAATAAGACAGGATTTTTCCAAGAGTTTGGCGACTGCAGGGTCTATCTGGCCGTTCGTCTGTGAAAATTTAAATATGATGTATGTAATTTTATCCGCATTTTATAAATTTTCAATCAGTTATACTGCAGTCTAGAATCAGCACACAAAATAAAGTGTTGGATGTTTTACATTGCATGAACATTACATTGTTTTACATGACATTCATAGGACAAATGCAACATATTTTAATTTACGATAGCTGTATTTAAAATATATATATATAACCAGGTTGCATTGTATGCAGGAACTAAGAACGCAATCTTTAAGTGAAGATATAATATTTTTTTTTTAATTTCGAAATTAAATTTAATTCTCAAACCATAAAAAAAATCAGTTTATTTGTATAGATCAATTGCAAAAAAAAATTTCCCTTGAAGTTCCATAAGGATGGAAAAAATCGTTTTACAAGTTTTGACATTAAAGCTTTAATAAAATAGAAAATAGATTTCAAATAAATTAGTGTGTCATTAATTAGAAAAAATATGGTATATTTGCATTAAGTAAATGGCGTAACCCGAATTTCCGGGGGAAAAAAAGAAGAAAAAACTTGTGTTTTACGGCTAATATTTTGTTGTATAGTACTTCAAAAGCAGAAATACTAAGCAGTTTCGTATTATATGCTGAAATTATTGAAAAATAAACAAAATAATTTTCGTTTGTGTCCAAATGTATTTTTTAATAACTTCGTGTTTGACGTAACTTAGTCATGTTATTCGTTCGGATACATTGCTGAAGATAAATGCTACAGCTGTTTTCGTTTCATTTCGATTTTGGCATGAACATTGCTGGCACATCCCATTTACAAAATATACCCTTCTTGTATACTTTGTAGACATGTTTAATGCTCTTGAAATATTGTGTCCAAATGTACACACTCTGACTAATTTTAAAACCATTATCTTTTGTTGTGCTGCTTTCATTCGACTAAGTTAATTTACTTAAATATCTTTTCGGCTTTAAACTTGGATTTTTTTAATGTAAAGAAATAGTAGGTTTTTTTTCAACTATTTTAAATCTAATTTTTACGGACATCAGTGGTTCCCACGGACCACCGAATCGAAATTAACACAAAACGCGGACCACCACCTTCTAAATAAAGTATTTCGTAAATAAAATTTGTTAATTTTACTGTTTTTAGCCTAAATTATTTAAATTAGTATAAATCGATTGGAATTCTCATCTCGACGACAGCTGACATCCGTAAGATAGAACTCGCGACACGAGCTGTATCCGACTAAGAAATAAAACCGGGGTTCATACTTTGATAACGAATCCAGTCTGTGTGCTGTGTTTTGAACTTTTGAAATTGTAGGAACAACTTAAGAAGTTTGGGTTTGGTACGTTGTGATATGAAATCCTATAGTTGACTAACTGACTGTATTTATATGGTTGTGTTTTAACGGATCGGCTTCAAATAAAAATATAAAAACCCACTCGATCTATTTTTAATCATGCTATTACATCACAGCAGTATTTAAAATAAATGTGTGTATATATCTACTGAGATTCCACGTGTCAGTATCATCTTAAATATTTTTACAAAGAAATTATAATTTCTTTAACAAAATATAGAAAATTCCTTTCTGGCCCATACCAATAAATAACAAAGAAAGCTTAAAAAAGTACAAAAAGAAATGTTCAAATGGCAGAAAAGTTTGTTTATTTATAGCTCATAAATGTTGATTCCTTATTTTTTGTAGAGAAAGAATATATCTAAAAAACCTGTTTTTAAAATAAAAATTTTAAAAAACCAAATCATATTGTCGTTTAGCCAATTACTCCATTGACCACTTGATCCGATTGTGGACCACCAATGGTCCGCGGACCACGGGTAGGAAACCACTGACTTACAGACGAAAAGTAGAGTCTCGACACACTGATATGGGCCTTCCAGATATCAGGAAAATTATTTCAATAAATATTGAAAAATGTAAGAGTTAGATCAAACTATGAAGTATATTGGCTTACTGTTAATATTATTGTGATGTTAATTATTTAAACAGTTTTGGAATTCTGATCAATAAAACGCGAGTAATGGTAGGATTTCCAGTGTTCCGTTTTAGCTCTAAGGAAAGTGGCAATTTCCAGTTTTACGACTCACCACCCCCCATGGAGGTCCAGGGAAGTTAAGTTGCCCCCAGCATAAATTCTACATTGCTCCTTTTGTGTGAAAAAAAAACTAGGTTCTTTCTTTCTTTTTTTTTGCCGATATTTGAATGCAACGTGGTGTATCTTTGCTCAGGCACTATGTTACAAGTATTTGACTGAAGTATTGGCAGTAAATCTTACCGGTGAAAATTAATAAAATAGCCTTCCTCTTTATAAAAATATAATAATATGTTTATTATATTTCATAAATCAAAGGTCACTGCCTCTAAGTGTACTTAATTTAATAAATAACGAACGTCATATTCGATATAATATAGTTTTAAGAATAGCATTTTTAAACTTAAACAACAGCTGCGAATAGTACCCTGCAGTAATCTACAAAATTTTAAGAATTGTTTGCTTTAGTTTTAATTATTCGAAAGTAAAAGTATGTTTTAAAGTCAAAATATTAATATTTATACATTTTAAACTTGAGTTTCTTTGACAATTTGACGCCGAACTAAGTGACCCTCTTTTGAAGTCTTCTGAGTCTCCGTGAATTTCATTCTTAGATTATTTTAACTGCGATATTGTATATTAGAAAATGCCGTGTTAACTTAATTTTATGAATGAATTATTAGTGTGCAAAGGAAAAAACGCAACAGCAGTGGAGACGTTGAAATCGAAATACATCATAATCAACATATAGTTATATCAGGTTATCTTGTATTTACTGGGTATTACTTTTCAATTAGCTACATTAACGTATTATATTAGGAATATTATATACTTATGCTTCATAATAAACTTACTATATAATTATAAAAATTTAATTATGAAACTTATAATTGTAAACTGACCATAGGCCGAAATCTCGACAAGCCAAATTGAAAATATCAGTATTAATAAAAATGTCTTTGAAATTATTATTGATAACCGACTTAGAAAAAAGGATTTTAATAATATTATCATAACGCGGTTTTAATAATATGATATTTTAAAATAAATTTAAATCAAATTACTAATTCATAAAAAGTTATTTTAAAATATAAACTCTTATCATATTCATTCAAACTTTCCACTACATTCTCCCTTTTTAATTCCAATTGTTTTCTTAGGCACTATATCAATGATATGTGTAGTCGAATATCGTGTGTATGATGATACGTTGTTTCAATTATTTAACCTGAGTTTATGATTTAATACAATATTTAAATTTTAATGTTAACGCTTTTGAAAATGAATTTAAGTGTGACAATTTTGGGCAGTTTCATTATTCAATATGCATAAAATAATGTAATTAAAAAAAATTGCCTTGCCCGACAGAGGGGCTACAGCCCCCCCCCCCCCCCCCCCCCCCCAGTGGCGCCACCTCTGCCTCCTTGCCTTGATAATTCTAGTACTAAAATAATGTGCATAAAAAGTAGAATAAGTAAATATGTAATATATAGACTTTTTATGCATATTATTTTATATTTATTTTAAATTAAGTTACAGCTTTTAAAAAAAAAATTCTATTATCCGTGATTAGCTTTGAAATTCTGACAAGGTTGCTCTGTAACTACTATTGTTTAATTTTGTAAAACGCTGCAAGTTATTGCATATACTTTTAGTACGAGAATAATCTGCATATACAGTAGAGGAAGTCAAAATATTATAAATGAAATTTCATAAGGTTCCAAAAAAGTTACAGTATTTTTTATTTAAAAAAAATCATACTGTGTGTGTTTTTGTAGAAATTCTGCTAATGAGACGCTGGGAAACTATCAAAAATTTTGTAGCTAAATTTAATACGGAAGTAATCTGCATTAATAGTAGAAATACTCTGTATATTACATGGGGCGTGCCAGGAAAATTGCAGCTTTTTAAACTTTTCCGGGGATGTATTTTGGCTCACGTAAAATTGAATAATTTTTTTATATTACTAACTTTTTTAAGCTTTATAAAAGCAGAAACAGGGTGGCAACAAAACCTGGAAATCAGGGAATTATCAAGCAATTTTTTAATTCTGGAAAAGTCAGGGAACTTTTCAAAATTTCACAAAAAATCAGGGACATTTTCAAATTTGGATCATTAAAACGGCAATTATCATCTATTATGCCCTTTATTCTGGTTAGTTTAGTTGTCAATATTTCCTTTTAGTTCTAAAAAAGAATTTTTTTTTAAAAAAGCATGGCCATATCCATTTTTATATTTTCAGTTTTATTTTTGTAAAAACGTGAACCCGGCTGGAGGGTTAAGAAAAAGCAAAGTGTGTTGGACTTTAGATTGTAAGCAACGTGTGAGGGGCTAATGAATTTGTGATTTATTGAAGATTGGAATAGGAAATAGGACGCATATAAAACATTTAAAATTATCTCCAAAAGATATAATTTGAAAAACTTGCTTTTTTTTGCATATCTGCTTCCAGAAAATATGTTTAATTACTATTATGCCTGGCACAATTGTATAATTTGTGTTAAATCCATAAATTATTTTAACTAACAAGTATTGTTTATATTTTTTCTTTTAAAATGCAATATATTAATTTTATTATTGTAGCATGGATACCTTATTTCCAAAAAAGCACATATTGCATCATTTCTTAATGTAATGGTAAAATCAAAGACATTTCTGTGATACCATCATGGAAATCAGGGAAATATCAGGGAACTTTTTTTCCAGAATTTTGTTGCCACCCTGAGAAATAGCAGAAAAGTTTGAAAACTATTTATAAAATTTACCAATTGAAGCAGCTAAAATAAACTTAATTTCAATTATTTATATAAATGTCTACAATACTTTGTTAATTTTTTAAGAATAATGCAAAAAAAAAAATTATTTCAAAAATATTATTCTTGGAAGTTTTATAATATTTTTGTATTTTCCAGAGTTTTCAATTTCGACTATTTTAGAAACCTTAACACTAAACCTACCGACATTTCATGTATACCTGATCCTACCATGAGCGGTCACATGATCGCTTCAAAAAAATATCTATCTTAATATAGAAAGAGATTTTAGATCTATCTCTACAATTGTGTGAAAGTATAGATCAGCGGTTCCCAATTAGCATTAAGCCACGACCCCTTACTAAACTTAAAACAGGGCCGGGGACCCCCCCCCCCCTTTATATCTGACCCGTCATCTGACCATTCTATATTTATAATATATGGAATGCTCATTTTACAAAGCCTTAGCATTTTAAACATAAAATCAAAGTTCCAAAAATTAGACTTTGAATAAAATGGAATCAAAGGTAAGTAGATATACGATAAATGGTATATTGGGGTATAAACATGTTCTCTTTCTCCTACTGCAGCGAAATTTTTTATACATCTTAAAAACAGTAGACTCTCGATATCTCGAACTTTTCGATATCTCGAAAAAAATCGATTTCCCTGCACCTTCATTACTTATTTAATGTAATTTTATCTCTTTAATTCGAAGTTTTTCGTCGTTATTTTCGATAACTCGAAGTTTCCTCACAGCTCAAAATTTTGTTTTCCTCTCAAAACTACAGATTTTGAAGAACCTTTAGCAAACATGAAATTTCCACGTCCTTATCAGTTCTCTTTCTTGTCCCTCAAGCCAGCTGGCGTTTTCGGTAAAGTACGAGTTACTTTATTGGAACATTACCGACCGTCCAGAAAGCAACTCACTTAAAATATGAAGACGACACTCAACCCCTTCTCATTTTTGTTTAGGCTTTCGTGTAGTGTTGATTGTCGCTGCGAATAATAGCGACAAAACGATAATGCAATGCACTCTCTATAGCAGCATTTGATGAGAGATCGCTCTCAGAAGAAGAATGATAATGAAGAATGCTAACCTCCTCCAAAGATAACTTTGTAAGAGGCTCTATCTTTCATAAAAACTATGCGTGCATTCATTGAATCGAGGCTGGAAATAAAAACAACAGACACTCCAAGCAATCGTGCATTTGTAAAATATAATTGATTTCGAAAAAAATAGAAATAATCACTAAACTATTTTGGATAGATATGTTAAATAAAGTGGTGTAAGTATACTAGTATTTATTTTTACCAAAACAGCTTTTTTATAGAATTTTCGATAACTCGAATTTTCGATATCTCGAATTTTTATACACTTCCCTTCGAGTTCGAGATAACGAGAGTTGTCTGTATATATCGTCGTTTTATGCAAATAAATAGCGATTTTTTTGGAATTTAGAGCTCGGGTCTTGCTTAAACTCATGAAAATATTAAACGAGTTGCGTATTAACCCTTTGAGTACTGAATTGTTTGCGATCAACGGCCACTGGCGGGGGTGCCGCAAACATCAACGCCTGCTTCTTAAATTCAGATGACGAGTCAGACTCGTCCACAGTAACTTCGCCCAAGTAAGCAGATGACGAGTCTCACTCGTCAAATGTACCCAAAGGGTTAACATTGCGAATTTGGCTTTTTCAAAAACGTCGCTAAGATTGACCGTTCAAAGCACTTTACTATTTTTTTTTTGTGACCCCGCGGACCCCTGTGGGTCCGTGGACCACCAATTGGGAACCACTATTATAGATTACTAAAAAACTTCCGAAAATGTCATAAAAAACTTTTCCTCTTTTTATTACAGTCTTTCGTGCCGCTGTCGACTTTTTTGCCCGTGTTTCATCTCCTAAGCGAGGCGGTGACGGGGATCTAAACAACTTGCCGGTAAGTGACGTTCTAAGTTTATTAAATATATAATTTCAGATATAGGTCTTGGCCATAAATATATAAAAATTTAAGCTAACGGGAAAAAAGTCTGGCGTGACTTTCGAGCATGAATGGTTGGTTTGGTTAATTAACGTCGCACTAGAGCTGCACAGTGGGCTATTGGCGACGGTTCGGGGTCTATCTCGAAGGAAAGACCCGGGAACACATTCATACATGCATCTCGTTATTTTTAGAACCATTGTCAAATGACGTGGAAACACCTGAACTGGCACCCAACGCCTTCAATAGACGTCGGGACTTTGAACCCCGATCAGATTTATCGTGCACCAGTCCCGTATACACGCCGTTCACTCTTGCGGATGTTCTGGACGACTTTACTAATACTTTGTAGCGAATCTGGCAACCCTCCGATCGAGCATGAATGGACTGTAGTAGAGCGAATATGATGTCATCATCGTGAAACCAACATCTCAGACACGTGACTTCTTTTCAAAATTATGAATTAAAAAATACTCGCGATTGGCTGATGAATTGGGAAATGTGTAACAGCGACAATTGATGAATGGAATGACGAAATTAACCACGTGTCTGAGGCCATACATGTTGGCCTCACTTTGATGTTAGCGATATTACAAAGATATGTTTTCTCTACTATGAAGGATCTATGCTCGAGGGGCGTGACTGAGTTGGAGCACGAAGGATTTGCATTAAACGTCATTTCAGTTGATAGTAGGAAAATAGGGATGATGGGTCCCTACGCAACACTCACCAAGAGAAAGAATATAAACAAGTTGTTCCGACTAAGGCCCATTCTACTACAAAATTAGTAGCAAGCTGAAAATTGGTGCACTTGCTGTATTTGATGTCCTGAACAACATACTAAGAGTACCCAACTTTCCCCTGTTTTCCTGGACACTTGACCATTGGAGCGATTGTGGTAGCATCTGGTGCCATCCCGATCATTCTTGTCATCTGACCATGGTTCAAAAATACGAGATAGTGTTCAATGGTAATAGACAAATCTCTAAACCATCGCCTACAGCCCGTTGTGCCGCGAGTGCAACGTTAATTAACCAACCATCAAATTGAAAAAAAAAATGTGCATGGTCTAGAACATAAAAAGCGCTTTTATTCCCCTTTAGCTTGCTCTTTATCTAACTTCAGTTAAATAAAATCCACGGTTGCCGAGTGATTAGAGTAGGAAGCTCATAATCGGTTGTTGCGAGTTCGAATATCGACCCTTGAGAGTGCAGCGCCCTCATGATCAGAGAGTTGCGGGTTCGAATCTCAACTGAGAGAAAAAAACAAAGCAACAAAAACATATGTATTGATGTTGGTGCACGGATTCCAAATTTATCTAAATGGCCATCATAAAATCAACTAGTGCTGGTTTTGTGTTAGACCCATGTTGTTCAAAAATCCGTCATCTCAATAATTCGTGATCGCGGATCGGACAGCGTAAACATAAAAAGAATACATCTTTAGTCCTTATCTACCGACGGTACTCATAAGTACCACTCACTTTAATCGTTTTTTGCATAAATCGATTTTTCAGCCCACCCTACCTGATACCCCATGTAGCTGATTTTTAAAACGTTCCACGTGAAAACGTCGGTCCCAGGGAAATAATCTGTATAGGGTTTGCCCTCATGAGGCGACTTCCATTTCAAAGAAAACGGTTCATTTTTACTCGATTAAATGTAAAGTAGACGAACCTCTTTTCGCAACGACTCCGCCACTGAAAGTTGATGGTTAAAGTGATTGGTTTGGTTTTGTTAATTAACGTCGCACTAGAGCTGCACAGTGGGCTATTGGCGACGGTTCGGGGTCAATCTCGAAGGAAAGACCCGGGAACACATTCACACACACGTTCATACACACATTCATAGATGCACCTCGTTATTTTAGAACCATGGTCAGATGACGAGGAAATACCTGAACTGGCACCCAACTCCTTCAATAGACGTCGGGACTTTGGACCCCGATCAGATGTATCGTGCACCAGTCCCGTATACACGCCAGTATAATTTGTTGGATATTCTGGACGACTTTCTAGTATTTTTGTAGCGAAGCTGGCAACCCTCCGATCGCAAGATCACTACTTTTTTTACTTTTCTATGTCAAGTCTATTTCCCGGATTCGAACCACCAATCCTCTAATTAGTAGCTGAACGCCTTACCAACTGAGCAACTGGGGCTCTATCTTTAATTTGGAAAAAAATCCCGAACGATAACTCATTGTGTTGGTTGGTTAATTAAAGTCGAACTAGAGATGCACAGTGTCGAAAGGGGCGGAATGTTTTCAAATGAGGACAGTAAAAAAGGCATAATGGCGCTATTGATATTCAAAAAGGTGCGGCCGCACTTTAAAAACGCTTAGAGTGAACACTAGATAAATAACAAGCTAACGGAAAAAAAGCGTATGTTTATGTTATAGAACACACACGCACAGTTCTTGTTCAATTTGATGGTTGGTTAGCAGGTATATATGGTTAGCATGGCGTATGTATGCTAACCACGTACCGGCAGGCACGTAGGTATATATTTGGTTAACTAACGTTGCACTAGAGCTGGCCCAGTGGTTGGTTTTGTTAATTAACGTTGCACTAGAGCTGCTCAGTGGGCTATTGGCGACGGTTCGGGGTCAATCTCGAAGGAAAGACCCGGGAACACATACACATTCACACACACATTCATACATGCACCTCGTTATTTTAGAACCATGGTCAGATGACGAGGAAACACCTGAACTGGCACCCAACGCCTTCAATAGACGTCGGGACTTTGGACCCCGATCAGATTTATCGTGCACCAGTCCCGTATACACGCCAGTATAATTTGTTGTATATTCTGGACGACTTTCTAGTATTTTTGTAGCGAAGCTGGCAACCCTCCGATAGCAAGATCACTACTTTTTTACTTTTCTATGTCAAGTCCATTTCACGGATTCGAACCACCAATCCTCTGATTAGTAGCTGAACGCCTTACCAACTGAGCAACTGGGGCTCAGCTGGCCCAGTGGATAAAGGCGTCAGGGGGGAATCTGAGGATTCCTGGTTCGATTCTGTGCGACGGACTTACGAGGAAAAGTAAAAAAGTAATGATCATGTGATCAGAGGGTTGCCAGCTTCGCTACAAAATACTAGTAAACTAGTACCGATAATTTTTCTGGACGTCCAGAACATCCAGAAAAATTATCGGCGTGTATACGGACTGCTGCACGATAAATCTGATCGGGGTTCAAAGTCCCGACGTCTATTGAACGCGTTGGGTGCCAGCTCAGTTGTTGCCCTCTTCATCTGACCATGATTCAAAAATACGAGGAATCGTTCCCGGGTCTTTCCTTCGAGATAGGCCCTGAACTGTCACCAATAGCCCAGTGCAGCTCTAGAGCGATGTTATTTAATCAAACCAAACCTAGAGCTGAACAATAGACTATTGGAGACGGTTAGGCTATCGAAGACGGTTTCCAATACTATGCTACACAATTTCAACGGTTTTAAAGAATCTCAAAGTGCAATGGCATTCTGTAATCTGTGAGAATGATTATAAAATATTGCATTCATCATTTATTACACTCATATGGCTCATACGGTTCAGGGATTATCTTGAAGATTGTTGATTGGTTAATTAACGTTGCACAGCAGTTGTACAATGTGCTATTGACGACTATTCGGGTTCTTCCTCGAAAGAAGGACATGTGAATACTGCCTCGTATTTTTGAACCACGGTGACATAACGATGACAACACCTGAGCTAGCACCCGACGCAACCTCAATAGGCGTTAGGACATTGGACCACAATCTGATTGAACTCGCAGAAATCCCGTATACACGCTGGTGGAAGATGAGGATAATTCCAGGCAATATTGTAATTTAGTAGCGAATCTAGCAATAAGTCTCCATCTTGTATCTTAACTTTCGTCCAAGGTCCTCTTGCCAAATCAAACTTGCAATCCCGTAATTGCTAGCCGGATGCTATACTTCGTGGACACCGGGCCCAGATCAAAATGTAGATATAACTGGTTGGTTTCATAAACTTCGCGAGCCCCAGTTGCTCAGTTGGGAAGGCGTTTAGCTACTAATCAGAGGATTGGTGGTTCGAATCCGTGCAATGGACTTGACATTGAAAATTAAAATAGTAGTGATCTTGCGATCGGAGGGTTGCCAGCTTCGCTACAAAAATACTAGAAAGTCGTCCAGAATATCCAACAAATTATACTGGCGTGTATACGGGACTGGTGCACGATACATCTGATCGGGATCCAAAGTCCCGACGTCTATGGAAGGCGTTGGGTGCCAGTTCAGATGTTTCCTCGTCATCTGACCATGGTTCTAAAATAAAGAGGTGAATGTATGAATGTGTGTGTGAATGTATGTGTTCCCGGGTCTTTCCTTCTAGATTGACCCCGAACCGTCGCCAATAGCTCACTGTGCAGCTCTAGTGCGACGTTAATTAACAAACCAACCAGGCACCACAGGTTGCTTCATTTGTTTAGAGGATGGCAAACTTGGTTTGTTTGAGCGGTATTTGACAGGAAGTATCGGTACAGACGCGATTTTTTTAAATATGGTGAGATGACGAGGAACAACACCTAAATTGACACCCGACGCAAACTCAATAGGCGTTAGGACATTGGACGGTGATAATTGGTTGGTTTGTTAAATAACGTCGCACTAGAGCTGCACAGTGGGCTATTGGCGACGGTTCGGGGTCAATCTCGAAGGAAAGACCCGGGAACACATTCACACACACATTCATACATGCACCTCGTTATTTTAGAACCATGGTCAGATGACGAGGAAACACCTGAACTGGCACCCAACGCCTTCAATAGACGTCAGGACTTTGGACCCCGATCAGATTTATCGTTCACCAGTCCCGTATACACGCCAGTATAATTTGTTGGATATTCTGGACGACTTTCTAGTATTTTTGTAGCGAAGCTGGCAACCCTCCGATCGCAAGATCACTACTTTTTTACTTTTCTATGTCAAGTCCATTTCCCGGATTCGAACCACCAATCCTCTGATTAGTAGCTGAACGCCTTACCAACTGAGCAACTGGGGTTCGCAAACTCAATAGGCGTTAGGACATTGGACGGTGATAATTGAGTATACTTTTGAACGATTTTTTTAACTTAGGTATCCGAACTGGCAATCTTCCGATCGCAACTTCGTTACAGCTTCACTTTTGTCGATTCGCGAACACACAATCCTCTGATTGCTAACCGGTTACTGTTCCTCGGGGCCACCTCGCCCCTTTTTCTATGCCAACAGCACGGGGTGTTCCCGGGTTGTCACCATAGAAATGTATAAGACCTAGAAGGAAGAAGGCAATTGAAGCCGATGAAGCCTGCATGGGCGCGAAAATGGGTTGAGTTAGGCACATGGCTGCCAGATGGGCGACTTTTATCGCTTGCTTTTGATGCTGTTTCAATTATATTTTGACTACAGTTGGCGAGCTATTTTACGTGATAATTGGATTATAGTATACGAGTTTAGACGTTAGATACGGATTTTTTAAAGGGAAATTTAATAAATCATTAATCACATAAAATTTCCTTTTATTATGTTTTTGAAAAGTTACTAAAATGTTTAATTACGTTTTAAAATTAATTATATTATAATTTTTAATTAAGAGCTCCAGAAAAACACTATATTTGAACTAAAAAATAGTGAGTAAATTTGTTTTATTCCGGTTACATTGCAATAGGGATTACTTTTTGTATTGTATTACAAAAGTATATTTATTGATTATAACTATAAAACCGACTAATAAGGCCGAAGTTATCGTAATTATTTGTAAATTCGCTTATTGATAATTATTTAATTAATTATTCTTACTCTAATTAATAAATGAATCTAATTAATAAAATATAGTTTAATTAACACAGTTTAATTTAAATTAATAGTATAATCTAATAAATAAAGTATAATCTAATTAGTATTATAATTAATAAAGTGTAGTCTAATTAATAAAGTATATAATATAATTAATAGTTTAATTATAAAGTAATATAATTAATACTTTAATTAATAAAGTATATAATATAATTAATAGTTTAATTAATAAAGTATATAATTTAATTAATAAAGCACAGTTAGTCTAATTATTAAAGAGTATTATTGCATAATAATTTTTGTATATATTTTCTTCAAATTAAAAATTTAATCACACTATTTTAAAAATTGTTAGTTTATTATTTGCTGCTTGTGTAATAAATCATAATTAAAACTCGGTCCCATATTGCTAAGTGGTACTATACATGTTAATTAGTACCAATTAAAATATAGTTTTTAAAATTTTATTACAATTAAAAAAATATTTATGTTGTTAATTATTAATTATTTTAATGTTAATTAATTTTTATTAATTAATATTAAATTCCTCCAATTAATTATTGCAATATTTTAGTCATTGAACCATAAAATAACTAAAATTACCTTTAAAAGTTAATAAATATAGCCACTCATGTGGACGTATAAAACTGCTAAAAAATAATATTTCCCCATAAAAGCAACACAAACAACATTTTTTCTCACTATCTACAATATTTCCGTGATTTTTTGCAATAATCAGCGTTATCAAAAGAGTTGTACTTAGAGCGCAATAAATTTTTAAATAAAGCGATTTTAGCATGGAAACTCCTATCTCCCGTCCCTTTTTTGAGTTGAGTTGGCGAAAGCCGCCATACCTTCATTTCCCCTATTGGCGAAACCGGCTTTCAGCCTTCCAGCAACCCTATTAGAGTTCAGTGGTTGTCACCCTCTATAGCACTAACCGCTCAAAGTCGGGATTCGATACCACAACCTTTGATTATGTGTCGAGTGTTCTACCCTTGGTTTGGTTAATTAACGTTGAACTAGAGCTGCACAGTTGGCTATTGGCGACAGTTCGGGGCCTATCTCGAAGGAAAGATCCGGGAACGATGCCTCGTATTTTTGAACCATGATCAGATGACGAAAACAACCCCTGAGCTGGCACAACGCCTTCAATAGACGTCGGGACTTTGGTTCCCGATCAGATTTATCGTGCACCAATCCCATATACACGCCGTTAATTTTTGTGGATGTTCTGGACGACATTCTAGTATTTTGGTAGCGAAGTTGGCAACCCTCCGATCGCAATATCACTATTTTTTTAATATTCTTAGTCTAGTTCGTCGCACAGTGGATATATTTGACCACTTCCAAGTATTTTAGTAGCGAAACTGGCAATCCTCCGATCTCAAGATCACTACGTTTTTGCTGTTCTTTGTCAAGTCTATTAGTCAGACTCGGAACTCGAGTTGGTAATCTAGTTGGAGCGCGTGCGGTGCACTTGATAAAGAAAAGTAAAAAAGTTATTGATCTTGTGCACGATAAATCTGATTGTCAAATGTGTTGACGCCAATTGAGGTTGCGTTGAGTACCAGCTCGGGTGTTATCCCCATCATTTGACCATGGTTAAAAAATTCGTTGCATTGTTCCCGGGTCTTTTTTTCGGGATAGACCCCAAACCGTTGTCAATAGTCCACTGTGCAGCTGTAACGCGACATTAATTTTCCAATCAACCACTACAGCCTGCACATCGGGCTATTGACGACAGTTCGGGGTCTATCTGAAAAGGTTGATTTTGTCAATTAACGTCGCACTAGAGCTGCACAGTGGGCTATTAGCGACGGCTATCTGAAAAGATGGACCGCCGAAGATCGCCTCGTATTTTTGAACCATCGACAGATAACGAGGACAACACCTGATCTGGCACCTGTCGCAACCTCAGTTAGTCTCACGACATATATCACGAACAGATTTAACGTGCTTCAGGCCCTTAAACCTATAAAAGCTCCGGAATTGTGGATATTTTAGACACTTTTTTTTAGTAACAAATCTTTCTACCCTCCGTTCACAAGAACTGTAGAACTTGTCCACGTAGAGGGCCTCGAGGTCAGTATCGACCAGATTGCGAGTTCGAATTGAAATATCCTAGTGAATCCGCATTCGGCTAGCAGTCAGAGGCTTGCGAGTTCGAACCCGACTGAATGTAATTGACAAAAAGTAAAAATGTGGTAAACTTGTGATCAGTTATTTGTCAGATTCGCTACTAAAAGTCATGTAAAATATTCAATAATGTATACCGATGTGTATACGGGACTGGTGCACGATAAATCTGATCGGGGTCCTGACGCCTATTGAGGTTGCGTTGGGTGCCAACTCATGTGTTGTCCTTATCATCTATCCATCGTTCAAAAATACGAGGCAGTGTTGCTGGGTTTATCCTTCGCGATAGCCCGACCCGTCGCCAATAGCCCTCAGCTGCTCTAGTGCGACGTACGTTAACAACCGACCCAGAATTAATGTTACCCAAATGCAATACAATGTACTAGTGACGATTTGAATGGTTGCACTAAAAGGTTTGGTCCAACATTGCGGTAGAGTATTCGACTCGTAATCTGTAAGTTGTGGGTTTGCCTTTGATAGTGCAGCGAACTCTTGATCGGTTTGGTTTGGTTAATTAATGTCGCACTAGAGCTGCACAGTGGTCTATTGGCGACGGTTCGGGACCTATCTCGAAGGAAAGACCCGGGAACGATGCTTCGTATTTTTGAACCATGGTCAGATGACGAGGACAACACCTGAGCTGGCACCCAACGCCTTTAATAGACGTCGGGACTTTGGACCCCGATCAGATTTATCGTGCACCAGTCCCGTATACTCCCCGTTAATATTTGTGGATGTTCTGGACGACATTCTAGTATTTTGGTAGCGCAGTTAGAAACAATATCACTACTTTTTACTATTCTTTAGTCTAGTCCGCGCAAAGGCTCGAACCGGGGGCCCCTCGGATTATCAGCTTTCGCCCCAATCCACTCGGTCATGGAGCCATGATCGGAGATTGCCGTTTCGTTTCTTGTCGACCGCAAAAAACACACACAAAGAAATCGTCAGCGATGTACGGGTTGATTGAAAAACCGTCGCACAAGAGCTCCACACAATTAGCGACAGCACGGGATCGATCCCGAATGAAGACAGAAAGTCGTCCAGAATATCCAACAAATTATACTGGCGTGTATACGGGACTGGTGCACGATACATCTGATCGGGGTCCAAAGTACCGACGTCTATTGAAGGCGTTGGGTGCCAGTTCAGGTGTTTCCTCGTCATCTGACCATGGTTCTAAAATAAGGAGGTGCATGCAGGGGCGGCTCATGGTAATTTTTGTACGCGGGCAAACTTTTGTTGCCCCCCCCCCCCCCCCCATTAAAAAAAATCGAATGTATGTAACATATCAAGTGACAACATTTTAGGTTACGGAGCCTTAATTTATTACGTTCACGCTATTTTGTACCCATTTGCAATTTGCACCCCCCCCCCCCTCCCGGATATTATCTACAATGATACGAGCCACGAATTTTAATTATTACAATTTGTAATTTTACAATCAGTATTTTTTTAAGTATTGATATAAGCCAATAGGATTCCTTTATGACTATGTCTTCCTTTATGACTATAAATTATTCTTGCTTGTTGTAAAAAAAAAATCTTTAACCGTCTCTAGTTTTCCTCGCCCGAAAACTATCAAACAAAAGAAAGAGATTATATCTTTTAACTATACACTAATAAAGTTTCAAAACGTACCTTATTATCAATTGTCTTTTGTGCTTATTGGGTTTGTAATAGTGGGAACTGTAAATGTTAGGAAATATCAACACATTTTAAAATATAAATTTTTTATTTGTTAATGTTTTCTCTCATCGAAATGTTCACTTTTGCGAAGAGAATTACCATAATGGGAAACAAAATTGTACATCTAGTGGGAAATAAAATAGTTTTTATGTACTTTACCTTTTTTCAGATGAATAAATGTTGTATACGTTGTTTGTTCATTTTCTTTTCAAGTTTAACTACTTGAGTAAGCTTGCGTCGAATCGGACGTTTCTATGCAAGTGTGCAATTGGTTTGAGGGGGTTGAGTGTTACTTGATATGATCCCAGGATCTCTCCGTGACCTCTGAAAGATCGTGGTCCTTTCAGTCCCCGAACCCAGCCAACAACGGTGTTGTTTTGGCTAAGTAACAGGAGATAGGGGGTGGAGATGTCCAAAGGGTGTATTAAAAGAGAACGGGATGCACCAGGATATATGGGTGTAGGCGTGTCTATACGCCAGGGGGGAAACCCAGTAAGAGGGAGAAGATATGGGGTGAGAGGTAGCCGGCTGTGGTCGCCGAAATAATTTATAGTGTGACATTCTTTTTTGTGTCCTTGGAGTCTGGGATTCTTTGAGGAGACAAGCGTGATTTTTCCTTTTTCTCAGTTTTTATATTCGGCGATGGGGAATGCTAAGGGAGAGGGGTTTAAATATTCGCGATTGAAGAAAGACGTGGGGAAGGAAACGAATCATGACGTACGGAATTTTTTTTCTAGAAAAAATGCTTAACATTTGATTAAAATATTTTTTAAAAGTACGTTAAGCATTAAGTTTTATAAAGAGTTATTTTGCATCGAGACCTGGGTCTTTCTGACGAATACACGAAGTGGTGTGTCAGGTTAAATACTTTTCAATATATTATAATATAAAATAATATTTTACTATTGATTTCTATCATTATATTTAATTCAATTAACCGGACCGCTTATATTGTCCGATTTCGAAAATTCTTATTGTTGGATAGAGATAAATCCACTTTGGCAAAACATGCAAACAAAAACATACTAAAATACTGATTTACCGGATTTTTTTTAAAACATTGAACTCCGATTTCAAAATATTTTCATTGTTGAATAGATATTGTCAAACAATGACATTTCCTTTACTCGGCATATATTAAACCTTATAATCTCAAAATATACTTATCCGGGGCAGGCAAAAAGTAATTAACAACTTGAGTTTCCTGACAAATAATAGCCCCCGGCTATTCAGCTTTTTAGTTTATCACAGGGTAATGCAAGCAAGCAACAACTTGAATTTGCTGTTAATTGACAGGCTGCAAAGCCTCCTACTACATTAAAAACTAAAAAAGCCAAATGCAACAACTAAAATCAACTTTTTTTTTTTTTTAAAAAGCGCAACAATGTTAAAAAAATCATTTGTAAATTTTAGAAAAAAAATAAAAATTAAGTATTTAATACTAATTTTGTACTTATTACAACTTTTTGAAGTAGTGCCAATTGACAAAAACCATTCCTAAATTTTGGCGCAGACTTAAAAAATTAGCAATAAATATAATACCAATATTATTTATTCATTAAAAAAATACTTTTTAGCGCTCCTTTTTTCTAAAGTCGTTTTTTTTTTTTTTTTTTTAAAGATTATTTTATTTTTTAAAGGTTGAAAACAAAACTTTTAAATATAAAGTATTTTTTTAAGAAACAGTGGAAAGGAATTATTTCAATAATTTATAAACAAATATTAAAGGACTGTTATTGTTTTTTGTTTAAGTAATTGAAACCTAACATTATATTTCGTTTTTAAATATAGTTAAATGTTTATGCTAACAAGTCTTTACAAATTCTATTGTTTTAGTCAAGTAATGTTTTTTCGCTCACATTTTTAATAAATGTTAAAATTATAAAAGCACTACAAATACAAGTATAAGATTGGCAAAAATGAGGAAGGGGGCCAGAACTATTTTATAAACGACCATATATGTTTAATATCGCATTATAGTTTTTTTTTTAAAGCACTATAACTTTTTATATAATAATTAATATTATTAGATAAACATTTACAATTAGAATAAATAATAAGAAAACATTACCTTTCAATTCAATAGCTTTCTTAAAAATCAACCAATTAAGTAATGACATTCATGTGTTTCTTCTTTTGTTTTTTGTCCTAATTTTACTTCAGCAAGTATTAACAGTAATATAAACACTTTTCTGTAGAATAGCATCACTCCCCTCAAACCTCAATTGGGTTTTACCCCAAGCGATGAAACAGAACATGTCCCAAAATGTGTAATTAATGCTGTGTGCTCAGTTTCAAAGATAGGGCATATTTTTTACAGAACTCTTTCCCCTTAGAACGGCCAACCCCACCGACTGTCCATTCAGAAGAAGGGAAGTGACCGTGAAATGACCTCTAACTGTCTTAACGTCTTTCTTCTGCGTCAAAAGTAAAGATTTATATTTCCGGTGTCCCACCCACTCCATATCAGCCCCTATTCCCTATCTCCGTGCAGTGGTGCATCGTAGTATTCGTAACACAACAAGGGTTCGTGGTTCTATAAATAGATATTTTTATACCAGGTTTTCACTATTTTTACAAACCGAAAAGTAAGGTGCTGTTTATACGGATTTCCTAAGGGCTCCAAAAATGTATAAAGACGTATTGGAGATATATTATGCTAAATTAAAAAATATGCGACCAAATTGAATAATTAACTTTTATTTCGTATTCTGAACAAATGCTGTCTTCTCGAGACAATGATTAAACAATTTGTGAATACAGTGATAACGATACAGTGATCGCCGATTCAGTAAAGTTAAATTAGGAAAAAAAATTCCAAGAATTTAAGGATACAATCGATCAATATTTTAAGAAACAGCTTACTACCGACATTTCAAGAATTTAATCCTTACAACGTTTTTCATGATAAATTTACATACGAGGAGCGTGCATGTAAAACAAAATATAAATTCGCAAATCGAGGAAAATATCAAAAATATTTGGTAGATACATTTCTATATGAACCTCCGATTTTTCAAGTTTTAAAACAAAAGGGATTATTTTGGAAATCTTACATTTTTTTGCAAAACTGGATAGATATATCATTTTTTTCATATATAAATTTCAATGCTTATCTCATTTTTAACAACATTTTTTGACATGTTTCGTTTTGCATGGTCACTCTTATACATTCTCTTAAATATTAAAAAAAAATGAGTTAATTTGTGTCAAATATAAAAAATGACTATTTTTAAAAAAAATTAACAAATTAAAAAAAGTTTTACAATTGTTCAATTACTAAATTTGTTACATGAAATTAGTTACATTTGACATGACAAATCGATCCCAAATTGCCTTATTAATGCAAATACTAGATAAAAAAAATATTTTGTTTTATATAAATTCAGCAAAACATTACAAAAAAAAATTAACTACTATAATTTTTAATTATTTTTAAGAAATATGTTTTAGAGATTTTATACGAAATATACAGATTACTCTTTAACTAAAAGTTATAAAAAAAATTTAAAAAAAACATTTAACAAAAACATCATGATTCAAAAACTTTGTTTGAAAGTTTTTTCTTTTGATGAATCTTTTATGATGTTAAAAATTGCAAATGTTTATAAAATGATAAAACCCTGTAACCTTGTAAGTCTGTATAAAAATGTTATTAGCTAATAGTAAAACCCTAAACAATGTTACATACGTACATTTGTACATAATTAAACATTTAACATAAAATTCATACATTTGTACATTACATTAGTACATAGTAGAAAAGTTCTCAAAATGTAATGATCTTCCAATTGACTCTTTTTAATTGCATATATTTATTGCATTTCATATGAGGGGTAACATTTTTATTTATTGGTAATAATTTTTAACATTGACTTATATATTTGCATATATGCTTTTTTCCCGCATCCACAAAATATGACATCATAAGTTTTATAAAAATAAAAAAAAATAGAAAACCGTATGGTATGGATCTGGATTATTTTTATGTATTTAAAACGAATATTCTCGCTCTGTACAGTTTTATGCTGTCTTGATGGAACACCCTCTATATATGTCTTTACGAAAAATAACCAATAAAGAAAAGTAGTTTCTCATAAAGAAAAGTAGTTTCTCATAAAGAAAGTTTGTAACTAATTTAAAATAAATTCCGGTGAATGCTTCTGAGTATAAGCATTCTTGTTTACTTTATCATATCCATAAAAAAAATCATTTTAATGTTCTAATTTATTTAAAAAGAATCAATCTTTTTTTTATTTTCTACTGGACGTATTCAAAAGGATTTTAAGAGATGTGCAATTCTTCTGGTTGTTTGTGATGAAAACACATCTGCAAACATTGAATGTGGGAAAAGGTAAATCAGGAGGTAACTGCCGCGAAGATTGACAAAAAAAATATAAAATAAAATAACGTTAGTAGGTTTAGTTCTTGCTACATGAGTTGAAGGTGATACGCTCATTTGCTTCGAAGTAAGTTTTGAAAAAGCGTTAGACCCTGACTTGCGAGTTTCAATTTGAAGTCATCCCCAAAATGTTTTTGCAATAAATTTGTTTTTCAGTGACGTTAATTGGAATTGAAGTTACGAAATAAAATAATTTTAAAAAAATATATAGAAACATGAAATAAAAAATATTGAAATTAAATTTAGCGCCCTCCTTGGAGGGCGGCGCCCTGGGCAACTGCCCAGTTTGCCCAGCCCTTAAGCCGCCCCTGGGTGCATGTATGAATGTGTGTGTGAATGTGTTCCCGGGTCTTTCCTTCGAGATAGACCCCGAACCGTCTCCAATAGCCCACTGTGCAGCTCTAGTGCGACGTTAATTAACAAAACCAAACCCGAATGAAGACTACCTCGTAACTTCGAACCCATACCCAGACAGCTAGGGAAGCAAAAACGTTTGTGCTTGACTGAAAAGGGCAAAGGGAACGGAATTTTTTCAAAAGAGGACGGTATTTTTGTAAAAAAAAAAAGGGGGCGGGGAGGCATATGGGCACTTTTGATATTCAAAAAGAAGTGGCCGCTCTTCCAAAAACGCCTAGAGTAAACACTGTAGATAAACAACAAGTTATCGAAAAAAAGGCGTTTTTTTATAAATTTTTTTTTGGTCTTTGGTTAATTAACGTCGCACTAGAGCTGCACAGTGGGCTATTGGCGACGGTTCGGGGTCTATCTCGCAGGAAAGACCCGGGAACACATACACATTCACACACACATTCATTCATACCTGCACCTCGTTATTTTTAGAACCATGGTCAGGACGAGGAAACACCTGAACTGGCACCCAACGCCTTCAATAGACGTCGGGACTTTGGACCCCGATCAGATGTATCGTGTAGGGATTTGAAAAAAAAGAACATCCTGTTCTTTTTCACCTGTTCTTTAAAAAGAACAGGAACAGCCTGTTCTTCAATTTAAAGAAACCCTGTTCTTTTTTCTGATCTGTTTTTTTCGGATGTATTCTATCTTAACTTGATGTATCGCTAATCCTAAACATGTCTTGTCTAAAGATTTATATTTTTAAGCACTTCAAATGACAAACAGTGCTTTTGGTATTTTGCAATAATTTAGTTTTAAAAGAAGGCACTTATTTTTTAATAAAAATGTATTAAGTTTTATAAAACTTTTAACATTTCATAAAACTTGTGTTTATTACGCGGTTTCGTTGATTCTTATCGATTGAACACTTTCATTGCAATATCTGCAATTTGATTAATTTAATAGTACTTAGTTAATTTAATACTTATATCGAACGATCGAATTGCTTAATAGTTGCGTTTATGAAATATATGTAATGAAAGGGGTATAAAATCCGTCAAAGAATATTTTAATGCGACAACACTTTAAGAAAATCAACATTAAACAAAAGCTTAAATAATTCCTGAAAATAGTTAGTTTCACTATAATATGTATATTTTGGTGTGAAAAGTTAGATTTTGGATATGTCATTGATATAGAGAATATTTATTTACATATCATGGTAGAAATTTCAGTGTTCAAATTACGTTTCAGAAATATTAATTATGATAATGAAATTTTCTATTAGCGGGGATTTTTAATGTCATGTAAAACCAATTTTTAAAACAAATTATTAAAAAACGTTTTAAAACAAATTATTTGTATGAAGTAATACAAAGAATATTTCTGAACTTTTTATGAAAGAAAATAATTTATATTAATAAGAGGGCCTAAAATTTATTATAATTTAAAACTATTTTTTTATCACAAAATAATGTAATATTATCTGTTCAGAGTATATTTTAAATTGTATTAAATGACATTTCTTTGACAAAAAAGATATTTTTAGAGTAAATAAAGCCTTGAATTATTTGTTATAAATCGAAACGAAAACGTAATTAAAATTTAAATATTTCAGCTCTTATGAATATACCTTTCACTTTTTAAAAATTAAAGTAAAGAAATTATTCATATCAGTGTTTAAGATATAAAAACATCTGTGTTGCGACTTTCCACTCCAGAGCACTCCATAATGCAAATACAATTTTAAAAATAGAAATTCATTTCCATTCTTACTATTTACTTTTATATTTTTTTTTTCTAGTCGCTGGGCCGCTTTAACACAGGGCCCTGTGCGATGTCACACGTCGCACACCCCTAAAAGCCACCGTGCCCAGCGCTTTCGCCTTGTGCTGCAAGAATATTTCACTCTGATATGCTTTCTGCTCAGAATGCAGCTAAAAGAACGCCCCTGTTCTTCTAAAGAGCAGGTTGTTCCAAAGAGCAGGGTGTTCCAAAGAGCAACCTGTTCTTAAGAGCAACCTGTTCTTAAGAGCAACCTGTTCTGAAGAGCAACCTGTTCTTAAGAGCTACCTGTTCTAAAGAACAACCCTGTTCTAAATAACAGCCCTGTTCTAAAGAACAGCCCTGTTCAAAAGAACAGCCCTGTTCTAAAGAACAGCCCTGTTCTAAAGAACAGCCCTGTTCTAAAGAGCAGGGTGTTCTTTTTTGGAACGGGTGTTCTTTCTTGAAACGTGTGTTCTATTTTAGAACAGGTGTTCTTTTTCGGAGTAGGGTTGTTCTTTTTAGGGGCCAGGGCTAATTAGTTTTTGAATCTGTTTTTAGTAGATATGCGTACTTTGCTCTCTATAATATGATAATTGGCTACTGAACTGCTTGTGTCATTTATTTTGAGGTGATTTGTTATGACTTTTAGGGAAGGTAGTCAAATTATCTAAAGATATTTTACATAATTTCATTACAAAGGAAATTTTGAATAAATAGTTGTGAAATTTCTTTATATTAATTGTTAGTCTTAGATGATAAATATTACATAACGGAAAAAAATTGGAATGGCCGATTCAATATTACAGGTAGGATGTTTTGTATAAAAATTATACATTCTTCGAGTTGTTTTAAAATTATTTCAAAATTTGAATATTTCGTGTTGTGTTTGTTAGTTGTTTGTGTTCTAAAAAAATTATGCAAATGATTTTGATCCGAATTTCTTATGTTAAATGTGTATACAAAAAAAACAAAATTTAGTAAAAAATGATAAATTTATATAAATTAAAAAACATATATTATCTACCCTGAAGGAATGTTCTATTTATATCTTTATGTTGTAATTTGTATTTTTAACATGCACTAAATTAAAAAGCTAAAATAAAGGATTTGCAAATTTATATTAAGAATATATTAAAAACTATTAGACTAGATTCTTGATCATGTAGTTATAAGTAAGTCGTGTTTCAAAACTTTATAACTTAATATAATCCTTTAATTTTATTAGTTTTTTTTTTTAAATAAATTTTCAGGTGGACATTTTTCGGCTTTTGGCGGTATTTTTTTGTTAATTTCTACGAATAGTTACAGAATTTGATACAAAGAAAGATGCGTGTTTTTTTTTCCGTTACGGAACTTCAAAAGACTTTAACTGACATCTTAGTAAAGATGTCGGGATATAGGATAAGATTAACTAGAAACGGGAAGGGGAGGGAGTGATTTCTATTACTAAATGGGAGGTGGGGATAAGGGGTGTTGATGCGATTACGTAAATAACACTCTTGTCGGTGTTTTTTGTGAGGGTTTCGGTCTCGGTTCTTTGTCTCACTGGTGTGGGTGAAGTTAGAAAAGGAATGCGATCTGTTGGGATTTAGAGAGTCGGTGGCAATTCATTTTCAGCTGACTTGTATATAAGACGCATTTTCTCTGTTCCTTACTTGCTGATCTGTAGACTATGCGATATGAACATTCAAAAGTAGTTACTATTTATTTTAAAATTAAATAGGATTATCATGTTAATTTTTAAACTCTGATTTCAATATAATCTTGAAAAGGTCTTCACCTGTATGTAACTATTTTAATGTAACCGATTCCTCTAAATCTATAGCAGTATGTACTATATGTAAGTGTAATCGTTCTTGTAAAAAATGTATAAAATTAATGGTTCGGATATTTGGGTGAAACAGCTAATTATTTTCTGTTGTTTTGTATATTTGCACTTTAATGGTGTATAGAAATATTAGTGTATTACGTTATTTACCGTACTTGAAAGCGATGAATGTAACTTTTTATTACTATAACTTTTATCATATCTTGAACATTGGAAACACTCAGAAGTTCTTGAAATGAGTTTTCCTTTCGGATTTCATTTTTGAAATCTTAACAAATGAATAGCTATTAAAATATTATTTTTATTTGACCTTCATTTCCTTTCATTCTACAAACTAGCAAGCAAATTATTACAAATTTGCAATGCTTATTGATTTAGGAATAAAATGTATTATAATAACATATAAATATATGAAAAATGCTTGCGTCCTAGAGATCCCTTCAAGGAACTTATAATTTTCTTTATAATTCATATATATTACTGCTCTAAATTATTAGAATTGTGCGTTATTGAAACTAGGAATTTGCTATATTAAAACTTTTATCACCATTACATCTGATTTTGAAAGCCAGCATTAAAAATTTTAATTTTTCTGTTTTTTCTGTAAAAATGTTTGTAATGTATTATTTTCTGAAATGTCGATATGAATTTAAACTAATTATTAATAGTTTTCTTATTTTGAAAATTGTAGATCCTTTGTTTATTTTTAATTATTTACTATATAAAATAAAATTAATCAGCATTTGTAATTTTTATGGTTTTAAGTTTAAAAATACTACACACAAAAATTTCTAAAAAAAAAAATAACAGTTTTATGAAAAGAACAGGTTAAAGAACAGTTCTTTTAAAAAGAACAGGAACAGGGAACACCTGTTCTTTAAAAAGAACATACATTTCACATCCCTAGTATCGTGCACCAGTCCCGTATACACGCCGTTAATTTTTTGCGGATGTTCGTTCTGGACGATTTTCTAGTATTTTTGTAGCGTAGCTGGCAACCCTCTGATCACATGACAAAGAAAAGTAAAAAAGTAATGATCAAGTCCATCGCACGGATTCGAACCACCAATCCTCTGATTAGTAGCTGAACGCCTTATCCACTGAGCAACTGGGACTCGCGTTTTTTATAGAACATGCAGTATTCGTTCAATTTGATGGTTGGTTAGTAAGCACGTAGGTATGCAAACCACGTACCAGCAGGCACGTAGGTATACATTTGGTTAATTAACGTTGCACTAGAGCTGCACAATGGGCTATTGGAGACCGTTAGGTTATTGGTGACGGTTTCTAATACTATGCTACACAATGTCAACGGTTTCGAGGAATCTAAAAGTACAATGGCACTCTGGAATCTATGAGAATTATAATAAAATAATATATTGCACACGTCTTAGTATTACTCTCAAATGGCTCTAAGTAAAATAAAATTTAATAAAAATAAAAACAACTGATTTCCAGGGCTGGTGATGCCATAGTAATTAACACAAATAAAAAATATTTTTTTAAAGAACTTAAAATTACTAAGAGTGTAGTTACATAATACAAATCTGTTAATAAAATTGAATATTTCTCCATCATAAAAAAAATATTGTAGTATACTATTTTCATTAGAATTTGAATTATCTTATTTTCAAATTTTTTTTTCCGCAAGTTGATTCTGTTTTTTTTTCGCTTTTATGGTGTGTAGTGCGGGCCCCTTGTTTGCAACCTATGACCTTTTAAGTACTTCTAATTGTCAATCTTCCTTTTAATTACTTATAATTGTCGAATTACTTCTAATTATTGTTGTTTTTGTGTGTATTTCAGGCAAAGTAGCCTCCTCCACGACTGGTGAGACGTCCATTCTCAACCCCCGAACGATGAGTGGAGAAATCTTCTTTGATTTTCCCGAACGATGAGTGGAGAAATCTTCTTTGATTTTCCCGAACGATGAGTGGAGAAATCTTCTTTGATTTTTTTTTATATAATTTTCTGACGAATTAGAAGTCCACTGCTCTGAATGAAAAAACTACTACAAACAGGAGGAAGAAGAGTGTTCCAAATTCCAATCTTTTCACAGAAGAGGAATCTGAGGCAAAATATCGGAACTCTTAACACAAGTAGTAGTTTTATGGTTGCCTTTCGAAGGGGATGTGACCAATATAAATGTCTTTTTTTAAAAAATCTGCATAAAATTATACTCTGCGTAAAGGAAAGGTACATACATTAGATGCAGATTATGACAGTGAACTTGGAAAACTTTTAGCAATTGAATATTTCGGCTACTCTTAGATATTTCGGAGTACCGTGAGATGCTAAACATTCCTTGCTATTTCATGATGTTTCATCATTTCGTAATTTCTACTTCTTGTTAGTGTAAGTAATGGTTATTATGTCCTAATTTTTTTGATAATGATTATTTCACGTGGCTGGAGAGAAAAGCCTACACTTAATAAAAAACGCCGCTGTTGTCCGTGTCTTCATTCGTTCCGTCACTGAACTTTAACTGTAACTTCTGGAATGCTCATAACCGGTTCCTTCTAAGGACGCGGTAGAAACTGTACTTCAACTCATTTTTAAAAGTGATTTTGTGGATTCTTTTCTTCTCGAACAATTATATAGAAATGTTAAATATGTTTTGATATTTTATTTTATACATATAGAAACAATTTTGTATATCAGTAAAAATATTATATATTTTTTTGCTGCTTATCCACTTTTTATTATTAAAATGGATTTCAAAAAATAGGCATTCAAAATTTGATTTCAATGGAAAATTTAAAAAAAATAGCCGAATGCAATTGGCCTATTTACTAGAGGTAGAAATGGAGTACGGTTTTTTAGCCTTCAAATAGCTAGAAGTCGACACACTGCATTGCCCAATCCAGAAGTTACAGTTAGAGTTCTGTGCATTTAACCGCATTCGAGTCAACAGGGCGAAATGTCATGTTGAGATTATGGAATACGTTTCCGAGAATGATTCTAACATTTTATTACAAGTGATTGAAATATTTTATAAAAGTATGCCAACGCCTAGGATGCTTAATGCTTAAATCATGCGTGAACAACCCACTAAGCTCAAAAATAATTGGATGGATTACTCCCATTGGGGAAAACGTTTAGCGTGCAGCATGGATGAATATATTTGGAAGAGAAGGTTGATTCTACCTGCTTTTGCACCGTTGCGTCGGCCTCAAATATTTGATTAATTATGTATATTTACTTTTCCTGGTTACTAAAGAAAGCAATTATGGTAAAATATTAAATGTGTAATATGTTCGTTTTTGTTAATGCTCCCCTTTTGACTTGAAACAGCAAAAAACGTGGTTATAGAAACTAGGATGTCTTCATCCCGTTGCACTTCATCCTATGCCAGACACCTTTCAAAAGAACTAAATTTTTTCTACCCTTGTTCAAAAAGGTGTAAAGCGGTCAAGCACGCTTAATTTCCTCCAGTGCTCATTGGTGTGGACATACTTTTCGAAAGTGATGTCAAAGAGTTCAATTTCAAAAAAAGTGTGACATACAACCCTGGTGACTTGGAAATGGTAGATAAATCTTATGTGTGCAATATCTCATTGGAACAAAATTGGAGGGCTGAGAATATAAACAGTCAAAAATTTGTATTAGCTTGACGCGCTACAAATAAGCCCGAAAATCGATAATACGCAATCGATGTGTAAAAATCTCAAAACTTTGAGGTAATTTCCTTTAAAACAAACATGCTGGTCATTGGTCTGTTTGAATTTTTATTCCTCCAATCAAATCTTGCAATTTAAAAATAATAGTTCCCAAATTATAAATGTAACAATGTGTGTATAGAATTTCGAATTGTACATTTATCAGATTCAACCGAGCTGAAAAGAGTCGTGGTTTTAGGATACGTGCATCTGCTATAATTTCTTATTCAACGAGATATGCCCTAAAATATCCTTTAATGTATTAGATCATCTCTTTAATATTGATCCTATATATATATATGCCTTTTTGAGTGCATAAACGGTGTTTAATTTTTGAATAGAGAAATTAACTTCACATCTTTTTTTTGTATTTGTTTTCCCCCGCAGAATAATGACGCCGATCGCATACTAGAATTTTTTTTTAACCTTCTGGCAAACTGAAAAGTCCAAGAATTTCATTTTAGGTTTTGAGTGACAACCCTGGGTTTTGTCACTGGTTTTACAGCTTGTTTAATTTAATAGCTAATTTAATATTTACAACTAAAGACGTGGGTTCAAGAGCAAGGCAGCTCCAGTTTTCAAAGTTGTATCAGGAAAGACGAAAAACGCAACGTTTCTTGCATCGTATAATACAAAATTTACAGCCTTCCTTTATATCTCTATGGCCAGTGCTTAGAGCTATCTGGTATTGACACTACACAATAGGGGGCCAAATTGAATATGTTGTTTTCAAACGTTTCATGAACGTAAGAGGCAATTATTTTTAAAGAATCTAGAATTTATAGACAAAATTTATATTAAACTAATGATGCTGTAGAACTACAACGTGGTTTTTTAATGAGCTCTGCGATTACTATCACCAAACAATGGTTTCGATAAAAATGCATTTAAAGTTATCTTTATTTTCGTTCTTAATTTTATATATTTAAAAGGGTATAACTCTGCAGAAAATCCTTTTGTCTTCTTAGAAGCCGAAAAGTAAGTAATACCCAAATTTTGAGTTTGCTCTTCGTATTCTCATGTTTCAATTTTGCGTTTTTTTTTAAATTGGAAAGTTTGCATCTCGATGTAAATTCGTTATTTTAGGAGGTGAAATTTACGTTTTCTCGCATTACTGATTCGTTCGCATACAGCTCAATAGATGGCAGCACGAACAGAAAAAAACGCTAAAAAGTAATTTCAATTTTTTCAATGTGTTGGTAATTTTTTTTATTTTTGATATATTTGGGCGCATTTTTGCCTTTTATTAGAAATAATTTATTTTTCATTTCATAGTTTTTAAAGTCTTGTAAAAAAGTTTTTCAATTTTCATTTCGTCATATATTTTAAAAGTTGTGTATCCACCCCTCAATAACAAATATAAACCATGTTTTTCTATCCGTTAATTTTCAAATGTGATTAAATTGGTATGCGTGCTAGTATAGATTAACCTTTATAAAACAGCTAGGTAAGATATAGGTTGCAAAAATTTCAGGATCCTTAAAGGATGAAAATTCATTATAATTTAATCAACATACTCGTAAACTATCCCACATCAAGTTCTCGAATAAGCTTTGAGAATTTCCATACGCATAACAGTTTTTCTCATTTTTAATAACTTTTTAAAATTATCAGATGGATGAGAATTTCGAGAGCAGTACCGCGTCCGGGCTCTGACAAGAAACGAAATGTAAAAGTAGCTATGCAAACAACCGCTGCAACTTTAAAAATATAGCATACATATTTATAATAACTAAATTTCGACGCAATTTTTATTTATAAAGAGTATTTTGTATCTGACCATGGTTCTAAAATAACAAGGTGTATGTGTTCCCGGGTCTTTCCTTCGAGATTGAACCCGAACCGTCGCCAATGTGCAACTCTAGTGCGACGGTTTTTAACAAAACCAAATCACGACGGATAACCATGGAGGTCGAGGTCGTATACGTTTAGAATTAGTAGAATACATTAAAATTAGTCTGGTTGCCAACATGATTATTCATTTATAATCCGTCAATGTAACATGTAGAAGGTTAAAATTTCGTTACAAGAGTTTAATACAAACTTGCTGTGCACGAAGAAAATATGTTTTACTTTTTTTTTTATCTAACGATATATATATTAATACATTTGAATAATTTTTATTTTAATAATAAATTTAAAAGAACGGAATCTTCGATGTTATTAAATTACGACTTTTCTCCCAATTGAGAATTATATTTTAGATATTGTTTTTCTTCGGTTCGTGCTGCCATCTGTTGTACTACATATAAACGAATAGTATACAGCTGTAACATGAATAATGTGAGAGACGGAATTTTAAGAATATCCTGTTTAAAAAATGCTGGGTAAACGAAATTTCATTGTATAACCACTTTTAAACTAAGTAAATATTTAAGTCTGGTTAATCGATATTTCCGGTTCCGGATAAATAAAAGGCGGATAACCAAATTTTTTCCTTCCCAACAAAAAAGGAATTTTTGAAATCGGACAATATTTGTTTTCAAACAGTCCGGTTATTTGGAAATGCCGGATTACTAGATAGTTTTTTTTTATTCAAATAGTGCAAGTATAAGAAGTAAAAGATCCATTCCTTATACAATAAAACAGGACTAGCTATAATTTTTTTTTTTAATGGCGTTCTTATAAAACTGAGGCCGAGCGGTTAAATGCGTCAGCTGGGAATCTGAGGATTCCTGGTTCGATCCTAGACGAAGGACTCTCGACAAAGAAAAGTGGTGATCTTGTGATCGGAGGGTTGCCAGCTTCGCTACAAAATACTAGAAAAGTCATCCAGAACATCCGCAAAAATTAACGGCGTGTATACGGGACTGGTGCACGATCAATCTGATCAGGGTTCAAAGTCCCGACGTCTATTGAAGGCGTTGGGTGCCAGCTCAGGTGTTGTCCTCGACATCTTACCATAGTTGCCGGGTCTTCCTTCGAGATAGGCCCCGAACCGTCGCCAATAGTCCACTGTGCAGCTCTAGTGCTCTCTTTAAAAAAATATTTAGTTTAATATTTACTAAACATTGCTTTTAAAAGAAAATGATTTAATTTTAAGAGAAATGTATTCTTACCTAATTCGCATGTCTTTCCTGTAAAGGGAGTTTTACACTCGCATTTGAAGGAATTCCCCTCCACAATGCAATTTCCGTCATTTTTGCATGGATTGTCCGTACATGGAACTGTTACAGAGAAACATTGTTAAATTAATGATAACAATTTTGATAATAGCCTTGTCAAATTATAAAATATGATGTTTGAGGTAGAAAATTGCCGATGTTTTGAAACGACAGACGTGTTCAATTTAGATGTACTGATATGATGTTTGAGAGAGTATAAAGTCTGAGGCGTGTATAGTCGTTCGGGTGTCGCCAGTTTTCCCAACTACAAACATAATTTAAAAGTTCATAAAAAATATTAATTAAAATAATTTTCTGTTAAAATCATTTTTTAAAAAAATATATAAAGTATTAAAAATGTAAATTAAACGCTCCTGCAGTGAAAATATAGATTATTCGATAATTTGTTCATTCCCCTAGAACAGTGGTCGGCAAACTCATTAGAGCCAAATGTCAACGGTACAACAATTGAAATTTCTTTTGAGAGCCAATTTTTTTTAACTTAAACTATATAGGTAGGCACATTGTTATTAACTTAATTATGGTACTCCTAAGCTAGTATTTGCGAAATACGTTCTCAATCTGATTGAGGTGCGTTCGTTGAGATCGATCCCTTATCCAACATCCACACTCGTCTTGTATACTTGTTTCTTTTATCACCTTTCGTTCATCCTCTCTATATGTCCAAACCATCTCAACATGCCTTTCTCAATCCTCGACTATACAACTTTTTTCACTCCCTAAAGTTAACTTAATAAACTTTACTTAAAGTTTTAAGTCTTAGTTAAAGTATAGATACGTTAAATAAAACTTGATATCATATTTATATAATAACGATATTATTTATTGATAAAATTAAATTGTAATTGTCATATGGTTTTTATTACCATATGCCACCTGTTTTTAAATCCCCACTTTTAATTTCGAGTCTATAATAGAACCCTACTTTCGCTTATTACACTTTTTCTCAATCGCGAGGTCTTAAATCAAGGGTCTTGGTTCTATGCTTCTTGGACATACAGTTCTTCAGTATTCTGATGTATTGTAAGCACTTCCTAATTAGTTGCTGTTACAGAGTTCATCTAATACACATGTCCCACTAAGTGTCAGGTAAATGGACGGAGCCTCGACGTGAATTTTAATGATCGACAAGTTTCGATCTCTTCAAGTTTCGCCACTCCTATGTGCAGGCCTCGCAACAGGTCCCTTTTTTTCCCTAAAAGTCCTTTTTGTTACTTGAGGTACTTAAAAGTCCTTTTTTTCAGAATATGGTCCCTTTTTCCCTTATTTTTTCAAAAATAATTTTTTACACCCTTTATGACTATAATAACACATTTCTGGCGCTTTCTCCTCCTTATTTAACCATTTTTTTATTATGTAATGGTCATTACAATCCTGTTCGTATATGTGTTGAATCTGCTGCTAGGGTGTTGTAACTCTCGAATAGCATTAAACCAGAAAAAGGCTCGCTGTTTTGTGTTTACAAATGTAATTAATCACATTAGTGTGGAATGTGGGCCTAAGTGTAAACTGTTCCCCCAGGACCACTGGATCTTGTTTATGCATTGCATCAAAAACAAATGTAAATGATGCAGGTGAAAGTGTAAATTGGAAATACACAATTTCACAGTACCTCATATTCTAATTAAGCAAATACTGTTCAATTTACTATTGGAAAATAGACTTTTCCTATAGTAAGTAGCATTCCTGCTAAATTTCGAAAAATTACAAATAACTTGAGATTATTACGAAATGAATTTTTAAAAAACTTTTTCTCACAAATTTACTAACTTTTTTAATAATGCTCAGATTCTCTTCAAATTTGGTTGGAATAATGCTTGAAATAATAGAATTCTATGTAGTTAAAAAATACTTAATTAAATTATTTTTTCAATTTTTTTATTAGGGGCTTAAATTTTGTAGGTCCCTTTTTTAAAGATATTTGGTCCCTTTTTCCCTAGGGACAAATGTAAAAAGTGTTGCGAGCCCTGTATGTGTGCTTTAATGTTTATATATAGTTTCTACCTTTTGATTAGTTAACTACCTTTTCCACAAGTAATATAATAAATCCATATCACAGTAATGTATCCATAAAATTAAATTATAACAATTACTTGCGAACACTAGTGTGAACAATGGCTTTGCCTCTAATTGGCAAGTTTGAGTACCTAGTCAAGTTTGTATGTTGTTTTTAATTGTGGGCCTCGAAGTTTCAATCGCACTGTATATTTATAATATTTTGTGGAAGAGCCACATTCAAAAGGCCAAAGAACCGCGGTTTGCCGACCACTGGCCTAGAAGGATTAGTCACCGCTTCGATTAGTTGAGCTCAGGTACTGAATCAAGTACTAAATGATCAGGTACTGAATGAATTGCGATAAAATCGTGGTAACATTCTTCCTTGAATTTGATTAATAATATTTAAGGATAAAATTTCTTTTTATTGTTCAGAAAATAAAGGTCGAACATTATTATTTTGTTTAATTGCGACACAGAAAGTGCTTACAAAAAAATTATGCTTGTTAGGTAATTAGTTCCAAAATCAGATAGATCCAAAAGTAGAAAAAATATATTGCAAAGTAATACTTATACAGAGGTAAAATTTGGTTAAGACTTATGTGTATCTAATACCAATTTGTAAAAAAAAAAATTCATTTCTGCCATAAATAATGGAATTAATTAGTTTTTTGTTTCTCTTGAAAAAAATTGTCAAATGCAACGAACATTTGCCGCTTTATTTAGTATGCACTAGAACTTTAAGCTGCCATTCAACCTTGTAGTGATTCTTAAACTCCGCTAACATCATTTTGTTGTAATAAATCTCACGTTTACAGTGAAATATACGTAAATTAATTTAATAAAATGAGTTGATTAATAATTTTGATGGAAAACTCGATATTCAAATTGGAAGCAAGTCCAAAACAAAGCTTTATGGAAAGTTAACTAAAAAAAAACAAAAACGGAATATTCAAAAATACTTATACTATTCTAGACCATTCATAAGAAAAATTATTATTTTATTCAAACAAATACATTTTGACAAAACTTTTGAAATTTAAAACTTTTTTTGCAAAATTTTAAAGTATGTGTACTCGACAATATCTTATCAATAGATACGTGAAACAAAAATAGTGTCTGTGTTAACTATGATTAGGGTGGTATGCATTCCCTTTCATAGGCTCTTCTGCAAAAAGCTCGATGACAAGGTCATTGGACACTCCACCGTAAAATCGTCTTTTGTGAACATTTTCTCAATATATTTGTTTTAGCGATAACGATAATCAGATCGAAAAACTTTAAGTGTTCCCACAAAATTCGTCGCCGAATATTTTGCATTTTGACAATCAAATTTGCATGCTACATATAAAAATTCCTTAAGTGTCAAGAAATTTTTAACTACCGTATATACTCGCGTATAAGCCGACCCCCTAATTTTAGGCCGATTTTTTGTCCAAAATCGTAAACTCGCGTATAAGCCTAGTTGTATTTTCGTACATGAAAAATTCCGATTAAAATCGGCAAATCCTCGACAAAAGAGTGAAATTTTAATTAGAAAAATAAATATTTAAGCCTAGAAATTAAAAGTTTAAAGAAAGTGGCCGGAGAAACGGCCTTCCTCGAAGTTCGAGACGATTCATCGGGCTTAAAAGTATGTACCACTCGCGATGTTCTGGTGCCTTTCAAACCTCCATCGGACTTCTTAAAATAAATCTCCCTTATTATCAAATAAAATATTTTAAACCACCAACTTAAATACCAAAATGCGCAATTTCTAATTCTTAACATCGTTTTGTAAAGATTTAAAAACTTAGAAAACGTCAACTATTTTCGGTCAACATCGTTGACTACTGTCGCTATTAAATACGGATGAGCATTTTTTTTATTCATCGCGGAAGGAAATACTACTATTTTATGGATGAATATATACTTCTTATTAAAATATTTAGTTTTTAATTACGAGATAAATGACTTGAAAGTAGAACTTGAATTCGCCGATTAGCAACCCCGATTTTACCGCTTTAAAGCCAATTCCATCCAAAATACTAATGAAACAACTATTAATATCTGTACATAATATTATCAAGGAATAAAATCTGCATTGGGGAAACAATTTTTGTTTAATTATTGCTATCGAGCAAGAAAGACATGGACTTTAAAGTGGTGTCATTCGCTACGCACGATGTCAACTTCTTAGTCTTCAATCCAAAATTCTTTTAAAGTAGCGTTTACTAGCTTCATAAATTCTACAAACCAATTAAATATTTATCAAAATATATACTTTTTATTAAGTTAAACTGATTATTTATGTGAGTAGTTAAATTTTGCGTTACGATTACGCCGCGATGCGCAGAACGGTCTTCAGTAAGCACGTGACGCACATTCTCGATCTCGGAAATGTGTCGGCGCGTATTCAGAAGAATCCGCTAATTTCAACTTCTCTCCTTTTCTCATTTTAGGCAAATTATATTAGAAATATTTATGACCCGCGTATAAGCCGACCCCCCCTACTTTTTGATGAAAATTTTGACTTAAATTTATTATACGCGAGTATATACGGTAAGTATAAATCTAAATAATTGACTTTATGCACGTGGACGTTGTCTTGTGGATAAAAAAAAAGTACCTGGTATTTATTCCGTATCTTTTCACATATTGAAATTATCGTCTGCTTTCCTCTTTGCCAATGTACAAACGATTATATGTCCATAAGATTCATGCATTGTGTTCATTGAATATTTTTCATATTAATTTTCAACAGTGAATACTATTCACAATTTGATGTCGAAATTAAATTTATGAAGATAAACAAACGAATTTGCAATGACGAATAAAAAATTATGTTCTCACAAAATTGCAGACGATATTTTTTTTTATTCACAAGTAGATGAGAAGTTCTTGACACGAGCTTTTGTTTATCCTTCTGATGAATTCACGTGCATAGAGTTCATTTTCGGAAGAAAAAAATTATCATTAATTACTGTTTTATTGGTAGAATTAAAACAGTTGAGTTTATAATTTATGATTCTTTCTATAATTTGAATGTTTTTCTCAGTCAAACCATTACTTTTCTTAATAAATATTTAACGAAATATTTTGGCAATTGTTTTAAAATAGTTAATTTACTAGCTGCTTTAATAAAAAAAAAACTCACTAGTTTTGGTTACATATTGAGATTTAGCGAGATAACTTTGGGAAAAAATAAAATGTGATGAATTAAGTACTTTAATTGTCAAAAAAAAAAATAATGTCAAAAACGTTCTGCGCCTATAGGTCCTGACGCAATACTACATTTTAATGTAAAAAGTTCATAAAAGAAAGGGGATCTTGATCTATTTTTAGAATTGATGGTCAAAAATAAAAAGAGCGATACGAGCCGACTATGTACAAAAAGTAAGTAAGAATAAAAATCGCTGGCTAGCTTTTCGAAAAATTTAGATAAAAAGAAAAGAAGAGCAGGTGTTTTCTTGAGCTAGCAAAATTCAAAACCGTTAGGGTTTCGAAAACATGAGAGATGGTGGTTTTAAAAGGAAGGGCACAGGTGCCACAAATTTCGAGCTGCCCAGTTTTCAATAATACGCCACGCACTTGTGGCTTAAATGCTCTTTTTTGATAATTAAAAACGACGTATGCGGTTTTATTTTTTTAAATTCCGTTTTAAAATGTTGGGCGTGTTGTAATTTTATTCCGTTTTAAGATGGTGGCAGTTATATTATTTTATTAAGTTTCAAGAAAGTGGCCAGTTTAGTGGTTCCATCACATGTAAAGTTCCTTTTTTTTTTAAAGTCGCGAGGTCTACTGTTCTCAGTGCATTTAGTCACCCACTTGCAAATGATGTTTTATATGTTTATAGCTTATCAAACGGGGTTATGGTGTCATATTGTGTTGGATTCCTGGGCATGTCGGCATAATTGGAAATGAACTGGCTGTAATGCTTTGCGGGACCTTGTGAGCAGAGACTGATTTACGGGAGGGCATTCGGGGCACTTGCCCAGGGCCCCCATTTTAAAGGGGCCCCCAAAAATGATTTAATGCTAAATATATGTGAAAAAATTAAAAATAAATACACTGACGAATTTTTTAAAAATCAATTAAATTTATTTTCATTTCACTTTTCAGCACGTTCATGATGTATGTCACCTTTTGCATCGCGTTTTTCAAAGATATGCGCTTTGGATCACTAGCAAAATTAAATTAATGACCAAGGTCCAAAACCATAAGCAAGCCGTGTTTACTAATCGCACGAAGATTTGTCGTTTACAGATACTTTTTCATATACCAAATTTCCTAATATTGTAATCATTAGGGGCCATGGGTAGAACATACAAATCTGTATCAACTAAAAAAAAGCTAAAAAGGAAGAAAGAACAGAACTAGAAACGTATGAAAAAACTCTGTTGCAGTATTGATCATTAACGTTAATTCAAATTCTCAAAAGGAATATAGTAGTTTAAAAAAAATTATTTATATTTGCATTAAAGCTGACTGATTATGTCATTTTTTACAGTGTGCTTGTGCATAAATTTAGCAGTTTTATTTTGAATTACGTCGAGGGGCCCCTTAATGTTCTTTTGCCCTGGGCCCCTAAGCTTGTAAGTCGGTCCCTGCTTGTGAGGAACGAGTGGAGTGAACATTGGAAGCTACAGGCAAATAATAAACTGGCTTCAACTGCTTCACTCCTACCATACAGACGGCTTGATGTACTATTGACTCGTCTCCGCATAGGTCATACGCGAGCAACGCATCGACATTTGCTATTAAATGAACCATCGCCAACAACCTCTCACCATTCATCCTATTTTAACTTCTTGTCCTCGTCTCAGATTTTTATATAATCGATTTTTTAATACATCATCTCCCACATTGTCCTATTTATTGAATCATCCACCTCATTCATCACTATTTAATCACTTTTTAAATTACACATGATTTTTACCACTTCTTTGAATTTAATTTTTGTTTGTGTGTATTCTTAGAATTTTAGAGCCCCAGTTGTTCAGTTGGTAAGGCGTTCAGCTACTAATCAGAGGATTGGTGGTTCGAATCCGGGAAATGGACTTGACATAGAAAAGTAAAAAAGTAGTGATCTTGCGATCGGAGGGTTGCCAGCTTCACTACAAAAATACTAGAAAGTCGTCCAGAATATCCAACAAATTATACTGGCGTGTATACGGGACTGGTGCACGATAAATCTGATTGGGGTCCAAAGTCCCGACGTCTATTGAAGACGTTGGGTGCCAGTTCAGGTGTTTCCTCGTCATCTGACCATGGTTCTAAAATAACGAGGTGCATGTATGAATGTGTATGTGTTCCCGGGTCTTTCCTTCGAGATTGACCGCGATCCGTCGCCAATAGCCCACTGTGCAGCTCTAGTGCGACGTTAATTAACAAAACCAACAAAACCAATCTTAGAATTTTAATGTTGGTCTAAACTACCGAGTGTTTGGCGCAGCTTGGCCATATTTGGCCCTTACGCCGGTAAACCACATGCAATCAACCAACCAGCCAACCTACTGTTCCCAGAACTACGATGACAGAAAATGGCGGGCTGTTGGAGCGAAAGATGAGTGTGGCGGTGGAGGGGTGGGGGGGGGGGGTAAAGCCGTCTCATATTACAAATCCACGAACTTTGTATCGACCCTATGCACTGCCTTCTATATTAGTTGCCTGCCAGGTCGAGCGTCGGAGCTTTGATCTCCGGTTTCGCAAGAAGTTTCATCCGTTCCCACTAGAGGCGCTCGCTACTACTACATTTTTAGCATTGGTCTGGTAAGGAAATTTGTGATTTTTTGATTCAGGGAATTACAATTTTCAACTTAATTTTTTTTTTTTCGGTGGAGAAATGTTAGAATTTTAAAGTAGTTTTAGTGTGAATATTATATTTATTTTTATTTCGAATTTAAATAAAACAACTGCATTTTTTAAATATTTTTGGAAGTTTTATGATACTTATGGTACATTAAGAATATTAAAATATGCATGCAAAACTAAAGTTTACCCTTAACATAATAAATACCACAGCTGAAGCTGCTTTTTAAGTCGCAAAATTGATTTTTAAAAAATCGGTGTCTAATTGCAGTTTATTTTTAATTGCCATTCTTTTATGGTCTAACTGAAGAGCTCTTAATATGTAGCAAAATAACTGCAGAACCGAAATAAAGCCGAAGAAAAAACTTTAGTATAATACAATATTAGCATAATACAATTCGCGAATAATTTATGTCAGCCATCTCATCTGTCCAATTTTTAATTAGCGCTGATCCCATTCTCAAAGAAAGAAAGAAAAAAAATTATACTGAAGTGAAAAGGATAAGAACAAATATATTCCTAATATGATCCGGTGGATAGTGGGATTTCGGAAAGGGTGATTCGAGCATAAAAGGGCAGGAGGGCGCAATTTTCAAGAAAAAAGGGCGGATAAGGAGTACCTCCCCTTAAAAAAAACGCACAGCGTGAACATTGAAATTAGAAAACATTTAAAAGTTTCCAGGTAGCAGATGTGTGAAATCTTTGTCTCTTTGCTATATATGGAATATTAGTTGTGTATTGTGTGGCTCGCAATGATAGAACCGATGAAGTATATAAATCGCTATCTCCATTTAAAAAATTGAGTCATAGTACACTTGACCTCCATAGAAATTCACAGCTTGGCATTAAAAGGTCTGAAATTTTGTACTTATTAATTCATTTATATACTTTCCTTAGTCCTCAGCAAACAGAAACACATCTTAGATCTGCAACCACCATATTCTTAAACTAATTCTGTTCGCTCATTGGCGGACGATGAACATAAATTATATTATTGCGACCCAGAGGGCGCTTTATGTAAATTATTCTTTTCTTTAATTTATCCGACTCGATTGTAGTCGAGGGAGTTGTTGGAAGCAGTTGTTCGAAGTCAGTTCAAAATAAAACACGCTTGGTGATTTCATGCGATCCTTTTTTATTTAATCTACTTTTCCCACAGCGGATATTTGACAACCGAGCGTCAATATTTTTTGGAGGCACCGACGAGATCGATGAATTTACCAGGTGCTGTATAAATCTTTTTCTTCTAAAATGACCGAAGAAGCTACTTTGATCAAACAACGCGGCAGAGCGAAGGCTTCAATGACTCGCATAAAAACTTTCCTTGATTCGAACGATGAATTTACTGCAACGGCACTAAATATTCGCTTAGACAATTTGGAAAATGTCTGGCGTGATTTTAACAATTACGATTCTCAACTTCCCGAAAACCTTTCGAAATTCAAACTGTAGAAGAAATCTACTTCGAATTGAAATCGGAAATTTTGAATAATATCGCTAACATTTCTTCAAATCGACGCAGTGATTCGCAACTTCAAAACTCATCGATAAATGTCTCGAATCAACACCATTCTGTTACACAACAGCCTTCAAGTCAGTCAGATATCAAATTACCTCGATTGACTATTCCAAATTTCACGGGAAATTATAGTGATTGGATTTCATTCAAGGATTTATTTTGTGCAACGGTGCACAATAACGAAAGCTTAAATCCAATACAGAAGTTTCAATACTTGAAAAGCCTACTGTCCGGAGCTCCGGCAGCTTTGATTAAACACATTCCTTTCGCGGAAGCAAGTTATGATCAGGCTTGGAGCAAACTAGTTGCTCGCTATGATAACAAACAGCAAATTGTTACATCACTTATAAATACGTTTTTGCAACTGCCTAAAATGCAACAAACAAATGAAAAAATGCTACGCAACATTTCAGACACGGCGGACTAAGTAGTTCTTGGTTTAAAAGGATTAGGATCCGAAGCTTCTTCAAGGGATCCTTGGTTAATTCATCTAATCCTAGATAAATTGGATTCCGAAACAAAACAGCTTTGGGCTCAAAATAAAAGCGATGACTCATTTCCAACTTTTGATATGTTTATTGACTTTCTTAACACACGCTGTTATGCTTTAGAAAGTTTCAATTTAAGTGCACCTAAAGAAAAGTTCTGTAGACCGGTCACAATGATCACATCAAAACAAACTAACTTCAAGGTGACCAAATGTTCAAAATTTATGGGAAATCATCCTCTTTTTAAATGTTTTAAATTCAAGGAACTAGATGTTACCGCGCGAAAGAATTTTGCTCAAAAGCGTTATTTGTTTTTATAAACTGTCTCTCGGATCAGCACATATTGCGCGATTGCCCCTCTACACATGTGTGTACCCGGTGCAAGCAACGACACCATTCGATATTATGCGAATCAATTCAGGGAATTTCTTCAACCACTACCCACGCAGCGGCGGGAAACTCGCTAAGCGAAGATGATCATTCCGACGAACCTAAACACTCGAATCCGGAGGACTTGATCAGCGGCTTAACTCGCTCTCCGGGAAAGGCGGTGTTGTTACCTACTGCGATTGTTAAAATTAAAGATTCTTGCGGTACATATCAAGAAGTTAGAATTTTAATGGATTCAGGTTCTGAAGGAACTTTTATTTCTGAAGAGTGTGTACAAACATTAGGACTTGTTCCTGTTGAAACGTCTTCCTTTTATGATAGCGATGAAATATTTAATATCGATGCTTATATATTAAATAAATTAACTGCATCTATCCCGTCTTCTACTATGAACATTTCGGACTTGAAGCATTTGAAAAATATACAACTAGCCGACCCAAACTTTTCTATTTCTAATCATGTTGATCTAATTTTAGGAGCAGACTATATTTTTTCACTGCTACTACCAGGCCAAATTCTTTCACCAGATTAAGAATTACCACTAGCTCAAAATAGCAAGCTGGGTTGGATACTAGCTGGTAAAATTTGAATCTAGCAGCTATCCTTCAAATCCCTCGGTAAGTTTGTCTATTCTTCATCCTTCAAACGTAGATGAGGAGTTAAAAAGATTTTGGCAAACTGAAGAGTTGCCTATTACTGAAAAATTTCTGAATAAAGAAGAAGAATTCTGCGAAAATCATTTTGTCGAAACTCATTCTATTGACACTTCTGGTAGATACGTAGTGGAACTTCCTTTTTTTCACACTGAAATAGAATTTAAAAATTCGAAACCGGCTGCTGTATCGCGACTGTTAAGTATAGAGCGTATATTCAAATCTAATCCTGATTTAGAAATAAAATACAAAGAATTTTTACAGGAATACATTGATCTTGGACATATGTCCTTATCCAATGAAGATTCGAAATTGACAGAAAATGCATCTAAATTCTACCTCTCTCATCATTGTACAACTAAACAATCAAACAAAAGTATACGAGTTGTATTTGATGGATCGTGTAAGAGCTCTACTACTTATTCTTTAAATTCTTGTTTAGGAATAGGACCTAAATTGCAACCCGATTTATTTTCGATTCTTTTGAAATTCAGATGTCATAAAATTGCGGTGACATCCGACATTGAAAAAATGTATAGGCAAATTTTTGTTTCGCCGAAAGATCGCACATTTCAACGAATCTTGTGGAGATTTAATGAAAATGACCTCATCAGTGAATACAAATTGAACACGGTTACTTATGGTCTATCTTCATCTTCATTTCTAGCAACTAGATGCCTGCAGCAGATATCCCAAGACTGTGCAGTGAAGTATCCAAATATTTCTCGGGTCATCCAAGAACAAATTTACATGGATGATTTGTTGACTGGTAATGATAGCCTAGATGAAGCCATCTCAAACTGTAAGTTACTTTCATCTTTATTGAGTAGACATGGATTCAACCTAATGAAATGGTCGTCCAACTCCCAAGAACTTTTAAAGGGTTTAAATTCTGAAGTTGAAAGGTCAACTATTGAGATAGAATCCTCTGAATTCTCAAAGGTATTAGGTTTGCATTGGGATACTGAGGCTGACAACTTTTTCTTCAAAGCAGTCTTACTGATAGAGCACCCATTGACTAAACGAAAAATATTATCCCAATCAGCTCGTCAATATGATCATCTCGGCATTCTCTCCCCTTGTACTATTTTCATAAAAGTATTTTATCCGAGACTATGGTTAATAAATACAGATTGGGACACTGCTCTTCCCGACGACTTAGTAAAGGAATGGATTAAATTTCAAGAACAATTTCATCTTATAAATTCTATCCGAATTCCTAGATGTGTAATGACAAGTTTCTCCGAAGATATACAATTGCACGGCTTTTCTGATGCTTCCACCTTAGCCTATTCAGCTGTAATTTATGTCAGACAAGTTAAATCGAACAAGATTAAAACGAACCTTTAAGTTGCCAAGACAAAGGTTGCACCAATTAAACAGTTGTCTATACCCCGACTTGAACTTTGTGGCGCTTATCTACTTGCACGCCTGTTCAAATCTATTTTTCCATCAATTCCTATCAAAAATATAAAAACATTCGCATGGTCTGATTCGAAAGTTGTTTTATCCTGGCTTATCCTGGCCTGGTCACCCATCAAAATGGAAAAGTTTCGTTGGAAATCGCACTTCAGTGATTTTGGACATACTACCACACAAATTATGGAATTATCTTCCATCCAAAGATAACCCGGCTGATATTGCAAGTCGTGGATTGAACCCTAAAGATTTACCTAATTGTGATCACTGGTTCCGGGGTCCTAACTGGTTAGCTGAAGATCAAACTAACTGGCCAGTATCTAAGTTAAACATCGATACCCTCCAAACACCCTATCATTCTCCCCTCAGGACATAACATCAGTCACTTACTGATTAAGCAATATCACATTACTCACTTACATGCGGGGCCGACTTTACTTTCAAACATTCTTCGACAAGAATATTGGAAAGTCGCCGGAAAAAGACTCATTCGCAAATATATCCACAAGTGCTTGGTATGTTGCCGATTCAGAGCAAAAACACAACCTCAACTAATGGGCGACTTAACCTGAACATCGTGTGTGCTTAGAACGTCCTTTCACAAATTGCGGGATTGTCTTTGCGGGAGCTATAGTGTTGAAATTCAACAAAGGTCGTGGCGCTAAAACAACGAAAGGAGACATAGCCCTTTTCATTTGTCTTGCAACCAAAGCAATACACTTGGAATGCGTAGGTGGACTAGATGCAGACTCTTTTATTGCCGTACTTCGACGATTTAGCTCCAGGAGAAATGCTCCCAAACGAATCTATTGTGATAATGCTACCAACTTTGTCGGTGCCAAGAGAAAACTGTCGGAATTTGAGAAGTTTGCTACTACCTTGGCCTACACCGAATCTGTATTCCACCACTTGACTTCAACTTCCATTGAATGGAATATGATTCCACCCTTTTCTCCTCGTTGTGGCGGGATCTGGGAATCGGGAATTAAAGCTGTCAAATTTCACCTTCGAAGGACGCTGAGCAGCACCTTACTGACTTTTGAAGAGCTTACCACCCTACTAACCCAAATTGAAGCTATACTGAATTCACGTCCTCTGAGTTCAGTATCCGATACTAACCCTGAAAATTTAAATGTTCTTACACCCTCCAATTTCTTGACAGGTGACATGCCAACTTTCATTGCTGATTCGACAGACCTTTCCTCTTAGATCAAAGTAGGAACGCGCTGAGAAGCTGTTCAGAGACTTCGCAAAGTCTTTTGGAAGGCTTGGCATCTAGATTACCTCAACTCTCTCCAGCAAAGATCGAAGTGGAAAAAACCCTCATCTAAACTAAAGCCTGGAGATTTAGTCATCGTCAAGGAGGAGAACCTTCCCCCTGCTTCCTGGCCTATAGGACGCATTGCGGAGACCTTCCCTGGCAGAGATGGATTAGTACGAGTCGTCACAATCCAGACCTCGCGTGGAATCTACAAAAGGCATGTGAACAGGACTGTGCCTATTCCTACTTAACAGCAAAGTCATGCTGTTAGGGTGGGAGCTTATGTTCGCTCATTGGCGGACGATGAACATAACTTATTTTTTATTGCGACCCAGAGGGCGCTTTATGTAAATTATTTTTTTCTTTAATTGATCCGACTCGATTGCAGTCGAGTGAGTTGTTGGAAGTTTTCGTTCGAAGTCAGTAGCAAATAAAACACGCTTGGTGATTTTCATGCGATTCTTTTTTCTTTAATCTACTTTTCCTACAGCGGATACTTGACAACCGAGCGTCAACAATATATATATATATATATATATATATATATATATATATATATATATATATATATATATATATATATATATATATATATTACATGGTTTGATGTTTAATTATGTTTTGATGACCGCACACTTTGCCACTGCTCTTCAATTTAATACTTAAATGCAACAAATATGACTCCAATATTTTATTTCTTTGCGGAAATAGAAGAAGCGTTGAAAGAGGTAGCCCTTTAACCAGCTTGCAGGATCGTCTGCTTGAGGAACTAAAGAAGAGGGTGAGCCATACCACAGCTAAGAAGCCCCTCCATCCAATCACTTATGTCACGCCAAACTCGTCTTCGGAAGAAGTTCAGTTCTGGCTTACAGCCAAAGGATTCTCTGCCAGGTCTATATTTTTATTGTATTTTGAGAATTTTTAGATTCCACAGTAGGGCATTTTTAAATATATATATATGTTATTTAATTCAAAATAAGCTGTATAGTGTATCCACCAATACTGGTTTTATTTTTTTACGAGATGTAGTTCGGCTGCTGGAATATGTTTTACGGACGCGACTTAACATTATGAGTTGTGCACTGTATATATAAGCTCTACCGGTCGGGCGTTCGTTTCTAGTTGGCTGCTTTGGCGAGATGGCGTTATTTCTTCTTTTTTGGCTCAGCGTTGCGAACCCGACCGGGTCGCTTGATATAGCTAGGAAAAATTTACATTAAACTTAATTTTGTTGTTGTTGTTGTTGTTCAATTGAGAATTTTTCGTCATATATATTTGGTTAATGATTATAGCAAACTTGCTTATTATAACCCAAAAGAATTTTCCTGTCCCATCCAATTTAGACAGTGACTAAACAATAGGCTTGTCATTTTAATTCAGTCAGGGAGTATGAATTGCGTTGAGAATGTCCACAGGTCCACAGCAAATATCAAAGATGTTCTTGGCGACCCTATTTTAGTTTTATAGTTATGACGCAAATAAGTACTAAAGGATTTATAAATTAATTTAAAAGTGTTTCGTTCTGTTTTTCGAAGATATTTGTACAATAGCGAGCAATCTAAAAAAATTCAAAATATTGAAGGAGGGGGGAAAATAATTTTTAAAAAAATTGTACTGTTTTGGAGGATCGGTGCAAATTTAATCTATCGAATCTATCGTAGTTAATTGCCCTCACGTGGAATTAGTTGTGCAAATTCGTAAAATAATGTGAATCCTCAATCCAGCCGTCTAGTTTCAAAACCAGATATATCACTTTTGAAAAAAAAATCCAATAATGAATTGCATTATTATTGGAAGATTTTTTTTTTTTTTTACAAATCGCATTAGATAGACTTTTCGATTTTGGCTTCTGCGCTGTGATCGGTGCGCAGTAGCTTACGTGCATCTTGATCTGGTGCGCAGTAGCTTACGTGCATCTTGATCTGGTGCGCAGTAGCTTACGTGCATCTTGTCTGGTGCGCAGTAGCTTACGTGCATCTTGATCTGGTGCGCAGTAGCTTACGTGCATCTTGTCTGGTGCGCAGTAGCTTACGTGCATCTTGTCTGGTGCGCATTAGCTTACGTGCATCTTGATCTGGTGCGCAGTAGCTTACGCGCATTTTGATCTGGTGCGCAGTAGCTTACGTGCATCTTGTCTGGTGCGCAGTAGCTTACGTGCATTTTGATCTGGTGCGCAGTAGCTTACGTGCATTTTGATCTGGTGCGCAGTAGCTTACGTGTATCTTGATCTATCTGCATTTGAAATTTGGGCACTCCGCGCCATCACCTAATGTGTGAGGACCAATCTTGCTGGGTTTAGAGCCTGTGGTTAGTAATTATGTGTATTCTATCCGTTACACTAGGACGCAGCAAGTATTCCAGAACGTGAAGGGCGAGAGGCTGTTCTCCCTGGACAAGGCCAAAATGGAAAGGGATCTCGGACTGGAGGAAGGAACGAGACTCTTCAACCAGATCACCATACAGAAGAACATATGCGGGGTGAGGGGGGAAAAAAACTGTTCGTTCTTTTCAAGAAACGCGTTTGATACAATTTACGTTCTATTTATGGAATAGTTAAGTCCCGTTCCTGTTCTTTTTAGAAATAGGTATTGTTTAGCGTGTTCTTTTTACGTTGTCAAATGTTTAAAAGGTTTGGTTTGGTTAATTAACGTCGCACCAGAGTTGTACAGTGGGCTATTGGCGACGGTTCGGGCCTATCTCGAAGGAAAGGCCCGGGAACGATGCCTCGTATTTTTGAACCATGGTCAGATGACGAGGAAACACCTGAACTGGACCCCAACGCCTTCAATAGACGTCGGGACTTTGGACCCCAGATTTATCGTGTATCAGTCCCGTATACACGCCGTAAATTTTTGCGGATGTTCTGGACGACTTTTCTAGTATTTTGTAACGAAGCTGGCAACCCTCCGATCACAAGTTCACTACTTTTTACTTTTCTTTGTCAAGTCCATCGGCTGGCTTCGAACCAGGAACCTTCGTATTCCCAGCTGACGCCTTTAACCGCTCGGCCACGGAGGCCTCAAATGTTTAAAAGAAAACACAGGAATTGTGAGGAATTTCTATCTGAAGAAAGTTAGATAATTTGTGCTTTTAGACCAGCGGTTCTCAACCTGTGGTATGCGTACCCTTTGGGTTCGGTTGGGAGTACGCGAAATTTATATAAGTAATGGCGGGAAAACAACTAAAATAAAATAAATGTTAGAAGTAAAATCGAAAATAAAAGCTTATAAGTAATCAAATTTGACTCTTTGATGAATTTTCCAGTTAATTTAAAAACATTTCTGCCTAAAAAAAAGACTTGCGTTGAGAGATGGGTGGAAAAAGTATATAAAAGCAGGAGGTATTCCTACATGAAAAGTTTTATCAAGGGGTACGTGAGGGAAAAATTGTTGTTAACCAAAGTTCTAGACGACAAAAATAATTTTTATTAACGTTTGTGACAGAATAATTTTGAAAACGTTCTATGTTGCGCTCTATCATTTCGAAAAACAGAGGGGAAAAAATAACGTCGTTATTTTGGTCACTCACTAATATAGTACACCAAAAATTGTAAAATTCTCGATTTTTTTGTTATTTCGAGATTCTGTGCTGGGTGACAAGCATGTCATAGTACACCAAAAAAAGACAAGCATGTCTTTCGGCGAAGCCACCTAGTACATTTAAAACTTTGATTAAAAAAGTCAAAAAAAGTTTAATTGGCACCGCGTCCCCTTAACACCCCGCGACACTCAAGTTCAACGGGCTAAAGTTCATACACAAGTGTAGTGTCCAAAGTTGAATAGGGAAGGGATGGGAATTGTTCTCACATACCACTACGACAACACCCTTAGGCTAGCCGAGCACGAACGATAATTGCACTGCAACTATCGCTCGGAAATATGAAAAACTTAGTGACTAAAAAATCACTCAGCAACTGCCCGACAATTATTTTAATTGCATTCGACTCGACTGCCACGCTTCAGATTTCAAAATCGCCAAAGTAAAGATGAAAAATCGCCAAACTCATCTTATCATAATCCATACCAAATCCCAAAATTGTCGATTAATTGCCGAAGTGGTAAGCAAGGTGAGCGAAAGGATATTTTGTCCGACAGGCGCGGCTAGCCTTAGAAATAGGTTGTGTGGCGGTCATAGGAACGGACAAATTTGGGTGGAATGTGTAGAAACTGCAGTTCAGCCAACTATCATATTCCAAGGATATTGTTTCTGTTTGTTTTTCAGTTCAAGACAATCCGGTCCAAGGAGCTGAGCACGGTCCTCGAGGCTCGAAGGAAGAAAATCGAGCCCGACGACGATTTCAGCGACAGACGGGACTCCAGCGACACAATAGTTTCGTTCTCTGGATGAATTATGCAATAGAACAATCCTGAAGATCTAACATATTTGTGGAATAAAATATATTAAGAGATTTTGGATTTCAGTTTACTAGTATGACCGTGCGATAATTATCGCACCCCCCCCCCCCCCTCCCAACACAGACCCATTCGTTGTAATTCGCGAAATATATTAGAGTATTTCTAACAGCCAAAAAAGTATAAAAGTTTAACGTTTTTGCTCATTCATAGATGGCAGCATTATCACCGGTTTGTTTAAAAAAACTCGTTTAAATGAATTATTTTATATTTTAAACGAATTTTAACAACGAAACCTTGATATTTTTCGTTACTGCACATGAAAATTCCCTTTATTTACTACAGAAATAATATATAGGATGATTGAGAGACTTTGAATTTCAGTTTATTCTGCTTCTAAACACACGAATGATTGCGGTCCCTATCAGTTTGTAAATCATATAACCGTCATACATCGTGAAAATATAAATCGCGCAATACAGAAATCAGACTGGGAAGTGTGCCATCTATCTTATACAAAAATTACAAATAATGGTGACCAACTTGGGTCAGATTAACTGTACGGTCACCCTTGGCGCGATTTTTTCCACAATTGGCGAATTTTTTTTTAAATGGCAATCTCCGACCCGACAAGGAATTGCAGCAACCCTATTGGACAACAGTTGTTTTCTTTAGATCTCGCTCGTGCAAAAAATAGCGAAAATGGCGACTTTTGGTGAGATTTTAAAAAAATCGCCAAGTGTGTCCGTACAGTAACTTTTTACCACCAACTTCAAACTTCAAGCCCAACAAGGTTGGTCCTGGACCCGTCCTAACAATCCCCCAATGTCGATCCAATTGCCCCTTAAAACTAAAGGCCCGTGTACACGAGCGAGAAAAATTGTGTAAGTTTCACGCAAGATGCAGTTTCGCACGTGTTCACGGTCCTGAAAGCCCAATCATGGCGAGTTTTCGCCTCTCGCAGCAAGATTCCGCGACGTGAAAAGGGAGCCGTGTAATGACTTACTACTAATGACGAGTTTGGCCAAAACTGGCCTTTGTGCCATTAAAAATCAACCAAAGACGAGTTAATAACCAATTCAGGAAGCTATTCCATTTGTGTAATCAATACTTATATATAAGAATGGAGTGTCTGTCAGTGGAATCGAACAAAACCCCTCATTTTGAGTTTTATCCACGAATTAGGATACACTGATTCCGAAAATCACATTTAAAATTTTTTTGTCTGTCTGTCTGTCCGGATTTAACTAAAAAACTACTGCACGGATTTTTATGAAACTTGCACCATGTGAACAAACTTTTCTTAGTTTAAAATATGCACTTTGTTTCATGTGGATATCTGCAACCATTCAAAAGTTATAGAACTTTTTTGATTTTCTCTAACATTACGCCTATGGGAAATTTACATCTCGATCTTCCCCTCATAACATTATTGTTAAAAATCACCTTGGCGACCAAAAATATGTTTATACTGGGATAAACGATTCATTTTGATTGGCTGATGAGTAAATGTCGCAAAATGGATTAAAAATGTCGCCAAATGATCTAAAAATGTTACCAAATGAATTAAAAATGTCGCCAAATGATCTACAAATGTTACCAAATGAATTAAAAATGTCGCCAAATGAATAATAAAAGTCGCCAAATATAGAAAAATGAATTAAAAATGTCGCCAAATGAATTAGAAAAGTCGCCAAATATTGAAGATGAATTAAAAATGTCGCCAAATAAAGTCAAAATGTCGCCAAATTAATAAAAAAAATTCTCCAATTGAATAAAAATGTTGCCAAATGAGCTAAAATAAAGGTCATATATTTAAAAATATCATCACAATGGAGAAATTAGTGTCCAAATAACAAAAATAACGTCGTTAACAAAAACCTCGCCAACCGAAGGAGGGAATTAAATCAGCTCTTTCGACTGAAGCCATGTGTATTCATGTTCCGAACAACTTAACTTTATGACAATAGTGCTATTTGTTACGGAGTGGAATATTACTATGGTGTTGAAATGGGCCACCCTAAAAGTTTAACTTAAGGTTTTCTACCTCCATGTAGCTTATTTTTAAATTTTCACCTCAAAAACATATTATTGGAATTCAAACACGAATATTTGATAATTAATATTTATAAGAAATATTGTCCGTAAATATTGACCCATATGAAATTATGTTGAAAGAGGGATATATAGACTCCGGTCGCCAATTGGCACAACAAAAAAAACTTCACCAAATACGATAAATTATTTTGATTTGGAAGAATGCAATATTGTTTCTTTGATATATTATTGCGTCGCCAATATTAAAACTAATGTATGTGAAGTTTACTACATGGGTTTATTTTCACTAAATGGTTAATTTTTATACAAAAAATATGCAATTTAAAAAAATGTTAGGAATTTTTATTTCACAAAAAGAAACATTTTACAAAAACATCAGTTTAAATAGTAGGTAGTCGCAATATCATGTAAAGTCGTGAACATAAAAATAGATTTAAGTAAATAGATTCAAAGTAATTTAATAAATCTGGATTTGGATAAAGTTTATTTTTCACAGTGCACAGAGAGTGATATGCCATGGCTACGCTGACAAGACAAAATCGCGCAGCTCTTACTGCGCAAAGTGACCACGAGCAACGCCGGGCCATATTGCTAGTTCAATTATAAAACTGCTTTCTACCCTCCCGATTAAATACCAGGCGTGCATAAAATGTATTCGCATACTAATCTTTTACAGTACTGTGAATACTGTGCTTTTTCAAAATCATTTCTCAAATACCTTCAATTATAAAGTTTTTTTGTTTAAATGTAAACTTTTTTCTTATTGGAAAGGCCGGATAAAATAAGTTTTTAATTCATATAGCATTCAGAATCTTTCAAAAAACTGTTTATTCAATAACTCTTTATTTTCCTAGCTGTTTTGGATTGATTTATCTCATAGCGGAGAGGAATTTGTGCCATTGGGCCTGGGGAAATGAGTTCCTGTCTTCGCTACACACTCCGGAGAAGTGCTCCCTCCTCTTTTCGGCCTACTTTGCCCACCAATGCACCGATGGAGAGGTGCTCCACCCTTTCAGCCTACTTTATTCGGTGCTGCGGCCGACGGGTTGCCCACCCTGCATTAATCTATCTGTCGCACACAAACTCTCTGTCTAAAAAAAAATCGCAATCTATCTCACTTCCATCCTTTCGGCCTACTTTGCCCACCAATGCAACCCCGAAGGGATGCTCCCACTTCCTTTCGGCCTACTTCAACCCGGTGCCTTAGCACCGATATCCCAAGCCCTGCACTTTCCGGAGGTGTGTTCTGTCGTCCTAAATTTCAAAATACTGTAACTTGGTACATACGCGCTAAGTTGCCCACCGTTGCGCACTATTGACGTTCTTATCTTGTATTAACTTAAATTCTTAAAAGGCATCTTCTAAGGGACAGTCGCGGCAAAATTGGGCAGACGTATCTGCAGCGGGAGTTTGTAAATTTCAAATCAGCAGTCGGGATTTTTAAGCAGTTGGAATTATTAAATAAAACACAGCAATAATATTATTTAGGAAGGCCTCAATTCAAGACCAACAAAATAACAACAAAAAGTTTAAACATACAAGTAATGACAAATCTAGATCTTACCAAAGATGAGTAACAGAACTGAAAACTTGACGGAGTACAAAGCGTTATAACTCAAAGGGGAATTAGCCTATAGCAATAAACATTGTACGATAGCGAAGAGGAATGTGGGCCTGTATCTACCAAGCAAGTCCTTAATCTGAAGGCATCTGGCCTGCGATTTATATCATGTGGGAGGGAAAAATACGTCAATTTGGAAATACTCTGGAAGATGTAACCGCTGTATTCGCAGTTGTAATCGCGTTGAATTTTTATTTAAATTGGAGGAACCATATATTTCTATTACTCTAATAACAATTAATTCCATTTGCGTGAAATTTACTTGCAATTGACTGTGGAAGGTGACGATTTGTCCAGGATATTACTGTGGAGCCAAAATACCCCATAAAACTTTAATTGTGGCATAATAAACTTACACATAATGAAAGAGAAGGTTCAATACGAACTAAATAATATCACGAATTGTAATCATATAATCAGTGCAGAGAGTTTTTAACTTATCTAAAACAAAAGAAGCAGGCGTGCTTAAAAAGTATTCGCATATTAATCTTTTACGGTACTGTGAATAATGTGCCTTTTCAAAATCATTTCTCAAATTCATTCAATTATAAAGTTTTTTTGTTTAAATGTAAACTTTTTTCTTATTGGAAAGGCCGGATAAAATAAGTTTTTAATTCATACAGCATTCAGAATCTTTCAAAAAACTGTTTATTCAATAACTCTTTATTTTCCTAGCTGTTTTGGATTGATTTATCTCATAGCGGAGAGGAATTTGTGCCATTGGGCCTGGGGAAATGAGTTCCTGTCTTCGCTACACACTCCGGAGAAGTGCTCCCTCCTCTTTTCAGCCTACTTTGCCCACCAATGCACCGATGGAGAGGTGCTCCACCCTTTCAGCCTACTTTATTCGGTGCTGCGGCCGACGGGTTGCCCACCCTGCATTAATCTATCTGTCGCACACAAACTCTCTGTCTAAAAAAAATCGCAATCTATCTCACTTCCATCCTTTCGGCCTACTTTGCCCACCAATGCAACCCCGAAGGGATGCTCCCACTTCCTTTCGGCCTACTTCAACCCGGTGCCTTAGCACCGATATCCCAAGCCCTGCACTTTCCGGAGGTGTGTTCTGTCGTCCTAAATTTCAAAATACTGTAACTTGGTACATACGCGCTAAGTTGCCCACCGTTGCGCACTATTGACGTTCTTATCTTGTATTAACTTAAATTCTTAAAAGGCATCTTCTAAGGGACAGTCGCGGCAAAATTGGGCAGACGTATCAGCAGCGGAAGTTTGTAAATTTCAAATCAGCAGTCGGGATTTTTAAGCATTTGGAATTATTAAATAAAACACAGCAATAATATTATTTAGGAAGGCCTCAATTCAAGACCAACAAAATAACAACAAAAAGTTTAAACATACAAGTAATGACAAATCTAGATCTTACCAAAGATGAGTAACAGAACTGAAAACTTGACGGAGTACAAAGCGTTATAACTCAAAGGGGAATTAGCCTATAGCAATAAACATTGTACGATAGCGAAGAGGAATGTGGGCCTGTATCTACCAAGCAAGTCCTTAATCTGAAGGCATCTGGCCTGCGATTTATATCATGTGGGAGGGAAAAATACGTCAATTTGGAAATACTCTGGAAGATGTAACCGCTATATTCGCAGTTGTAATCGCGTTGAATTTTTATTTAAATTGGAGGAAACATATATTTCTATTACTCTAATAACAATTAATTCCATTTGCGTGAAATTTACTTGCAATTCACTGTGGAAGGGGACGATTTGTCCAGGATATTACTGTGGAGCCAAAATACCCCATAAAACTTTAATTGTGGCATTATAAACTTACACATAATGAAAGAGAAGGTTCAATACGAACTAAATAATATCACGAATTGTAATCATGTAATCAGTGCAGAGAGTTTTTAACTTATCTAAAACAAAAGAAGCAGGCGTGCTTAAAAAGTATTCGCATATTAATCTTTTACGGTACTGTGAATAATGTGCCTTTTCAAAATCATTTCTCAAATTCATTCCATTATAAAGTTTTTTTGTTTAAATGTAAACTTTTTTCTTATTGGAAAGGCCGGATAAAATAAGTTTTTAATTCATACAGCATTCAGAATCTTTCAAAAAACTGTTTATTCAATAACTCTTTATTTTCCTAGCTGTTTTGGATTGATTTATCTCATAGCGGAGAGGAATTTGTGCCATTGGGCCTGGGGAAATGAGTTCCTGTCTTCGCTACACACTCCGGAGAAGTGCTCCCTCCTCTTTTCGGCCTACTTTGCCCACCAATGCACCGATGGAGAGGTGCTCCACCCTTTCAGCCTACTTTATTCGATGCTGCGGCCGACGGGTTGCCCACCCTGCATTAATCTATCTGTCGCACACAAACTCTCTGTCTAAAAAAATCGCAATCTATCTCACTTCCATCCTTTCGGCCTACTTTGCCCACCAATGCAACCCCGAAGGGATGCTCCCACTTCCTTTCGGCCTACTTCAACCCGGTGCCTTAGCACCGATATCCCAAGCCCTGCACTTTCCGGAGGTGTGTTCTGTCGTCCTAAATTTCAAAATACTGTAACTTGGTACATACGCGCTAAGTTGCCCACCGTTGCGCACTATTGACGTTCTTATCTTGTATTAACTTAAATTCTTAAAAGGCATCTTCTAAGGGACAGTCGCGGCAAAATTGGGCAGACGTATCAGCAGCGGGAGTTTGTAAATTTCAAATCAGCAGTCGGGATTTTTAAGCATTTGGAATTATTAAATAAAACACAGCAATAATATTATTTAGGAAGGCCTCAATTCAAGACCAACAAAATAACAACAAAAAGTTTAAACATACAAGTAATGACAAATCTAGATCTTACCAAAGATGAGTAACAGAACTGAAAACTTGACGGAGTACAAAGCGTTATAACTCAAAGGGGAATTAGCCTATAGCAATAAACATTGTACGATAGCGAAGAGGAATGTGGGCCTGTATCTACCAAGCAAGTCCTTAATCTGAAGGCATCTGGCCTGCGATTTATATCATGTGGGAGGGAAAAATACGTCAATTTGGAAATACTCTGGAAGATGTAACCGCTGTATTCGCAGTTGTAATCGCGTTGAATTTTTATTTAAATTGGAGGAAACATATATTTCTATTACTCTAATAACAATTAATTCCATTTGCGTGAAATTTACTTGCAATTGACTGTGGAAGGTGACGATTTGTCCAGGATATTACTGTGGAGCCAAAATACCCCATAAAACTTTAATTGTGGCATAATAAACTTACACATAATGAAAGAGAAGGTTCAATACGAACTAAATAATATCACGAATTGTAATCATATAATCAGTGCAGAGAGTTTTTAACTTATCTAAAACAAAAGAAGCAGGCGTGCTTAAAAAGTATTCGCATATTAATCTTTTACGGTACTGTGAATAATGTGCCTTTTCAAAATCATTTCTCAGATTCATTCCATTATAAAGTTTTTTTGTTTAAATGTAAACTTTTTTCTTATTGGAAAGGCCGGATAAAATAAGTTTTTAATTCATACAGCATTCAGAATCTTTCAAAAAACTGTTTATTCAATAACTCTTTATTTTCCTAGCTGTTTTGGATTGATTTATCTCATAGCGGAGAGGAATTTGTGCCATTGGGCCTCGGGAAATGAGTTCCTGTCTTCGCTACACACTCCGGAGAAGTGCTCCCTCCTCTTTTCGGCCTACTTTGCCCACCAATGCACCGATGGAGAGGTGCTCCACCCTTTCAGCCTACTTTATTCGGTGCTGCGGCCGACGGGTTGCCCACCCTGCATTAATCGCACACAAACTCTCTGTCTAAAAAAAATCGCAATCTATCTCACTTCCATCCTTTCGGCCTACTTTGCCCACCAATGCAACCCCGAAGGGATGCTCCCACTTCCTTTCGGCCTACTTCAACCCGGTGCCTTAGCACCGATATCCCAAGCCCTGCACTTTCCGGAGGTGTGTTCTGTCGTCCTAAATTTCAAAATACTGTAACTTGGTACATACGCGCTAAGTTGCCCACCGTTGCGCACTATTGACGTTCTTATCTTGTATTAACTTAAATTCTTAAAAGGCATCTTCTAAGGGACAGTCGCGGCAAAATTGGGCAGACGTATCAGCAGCGGGAGTTTGTAAATTTCAAATCAGCAGTCGGGATTTTTAAGCATTTGGAATTATTAAATAAAACACAGCAATAATATTATTTAGGAAGGCCTCAATTCAAGACCAACAAAATAACAACAAAAAGTTTAAACATACAAGTAATGACAAATCTAGATCTTACCAAAGATGAGTAACAGAACTGAAAACTTGACGGAGTACAAAGCGTTATAACTCAAAGGGGAATTAGCCTATAGCAATAAACATTGTACGATAGCGAAGAGGAATGTGGGCCTGTATCTACCAAGCAAGTCCTTAATCTGAAGGCATCTGGCCTGCGATTTATATCATGTGGGAGGGAAAAATACGTCAATTTGGAAATACTCTGGAAGATGTAACCGCTGTATTCGCAGTTGTAATCGCGTTGAATTTTTATTTAAATTGGAGGAAACATATATTTCTATTACTCTAATAACAATTAATTCCATTTGCGTGAAATTTACTTGCAATTGACTGTGGAAGGTGACGATTTGTCCAGGATATTACTGTGGAGCCAAAATACCCCATAAAACTTTAATTGTGGCATAATAAACTTACACATAATGAAAGAGAAGGTTCAATACGAACTAAATAATATCACGAATTGTAATCATATAATCAGTGCAGAGAGTTTTTAACTTATCTAAAACAAAAGAAGCAGGCGTGCTTAAAAAGTATTCGCATATTAATCTTTTACGGTACTGTGAATAATGTGCCTTTTCAAAATCATTTCTCAAATTCATTCCATTATAAAGTTTTTTTGTTTAAATGTAAACTTTTTTCTTATTGGAAAGGCCGGATAAAATAAGTTTTTAATTCATACAGCATTCAGAATCTTTCAAAAAACTGTTTATTCAATAACTCTTTATTTTCCTAGCTGTTTTGGATTGATTTATCTCATAGCGGAGAGGAATTTGTGCCATTGGGCCTGGGGAAATGAGTTCCTGTCTTCGCTACACACTCCGGAGAAGTGCTCCCTCCTCTTTTCGGCCTACTTTGCCCACCAATGCACCGATGGAGAGGTGCTCCACCCTTTCAGACTACTTTATTCGGTGCTGCGGCCGACGGGTTGCCCACCCTGCATTAATCTATCTGTCGCACACAAACTCTCTGTCTAAAAAAAATCGCAATCTATCTCACTTCCATCCTTTCGGCCTACTTTGCCCACCAATGCAACCCCGAAGGGATGCTCCCACTTCCTTTCGGCCTACTTCAACCCGGTGCCTTAGCACCGATATCCCAAGCCCTGCACTTTCCGGAGGTGTGTTCTGTCGTCCTAAATTTCAAAATACTGTAACTTGGTACATACGCGCTAAGTTGCCCACCGTTGCGCACTATTGACGTTCTTATCTTGTATTAACTTAAATTCTTAAAAGGCATCTTCTAAGGGACAGTCGCGGCAAAATTGGGCAGACGTATCAGCAGCGGAAGTTTGTAAATTTCAAATCAGCAGTCGGGATTTTTAAGCATTTGGAATTATTAAATAAAACACAGCAATAATATTATTTAGGAAGGCCTCAATTCAAGACCAACAAAATAACAACAAAAAGTTTAAACATACAAGTAATGACAAATCTAGATCTTACCAAAGATGAGTAACAGAACTGAAAACTTGACGGAGTACAAAGCGTTATAACTCAAAGGGGAATTAGCCTATAGCAATAAACATTGTACGATAGCGAAGAGGAATGTGGGCCTGTATCTACCAAGCAAGTCCTTAATCTGAAATCATCTGGCCTGCGATTTATATCATGTGGGAGGGAAAAATACGTCAATTTGGAAATACTCTGGAAGATGTAACCGCTGTATTCGCAGTTGTAATCGCGTTGAATTTTTATTTAAATTGGAGGAAACATATATTTCTATTACTCTAATAACAATTAATTCCATTTGCGTGAAATTTACTTGCAATTGACTGTGGAAGGTGACGATTTGTCCAGGATATTACTGTGGAGCCAAAATACCCCATAAAACTTTAATTGTGGCATAATAAACTTACACATAATGAAAGAGAAGGTTCAATACGAACTAAATAATATCACGAATTGTAATCATATAATCAGTGCAGAGAGTTTTTAACTTATCTAAAACAAAAGAAGCAGGCGTGCTTAAAAAGTATTCGCATATTAATCTTTTATGGTACTGTGAATAATGTGCCTTTTCAAAATCATTTCTCAAATTCATTCAATTATAAAGTTTTTTTGTTTAAATGTAAACTTTTTTCTTATTGGAAAGGCCGGATAAAATAAGTTTTTAATTCATACAGCATTCAGAATCTTTCAAAAAACTGTTTATTCAATAACTCTTTATTTTCCTAGCTGTTTTGGATTGATTTATCTCATAGCGGAGAGGAATTTGTGCCATTGGGCCTGGGGAAATGAGTTCCTGTCTTCGCTACACACTCCGGAGAAGTGCTCCCTCCTCTTTTCAGCCTACTTTGCCCACCAATGCACCGATGGAGAGGTGCTCCACCCTTTCAGCCTACTTTATTCGGTGCTGCGGCCGACGGGTTGCCCACCCTGCATTAATCGCACACAAACTCTCTGTCTAAAAAAAATCGCAATCTATCTCACTTCCATCCTTTCGGCCTACTTTGCCCACCAATGCAACCCCGAAGGGATGCTCCCACTTCCTTTCGGCCTACTTCAACCCGGTGCCTTAGCACCGATATCCCAAGCCCTGCACTTTCCGGAGGTGTGTTCTGTCGTCCTAAATTTCAAAATACTGTAACTTGGTACATACGCGCTAAGTTGCCCACCGTTGCGCACTATTGACGTTCTTATCTTGTATTAACTTAAATTCTTAAAAGGCATCTTCTAAGGGACAGTCGCGGCAAAATTGGGCAGACGTATCAGCAGCGGAAGTTTGTAAATTTCAAATCAGCAGTCGGGATTTTTAAGCATTTGGAATTATTAAATAAAACACAGCAATAATATTATTTAGGAAGGCCTCAATTCAAGACCAACAAAATAACAACAAAAAGTTTAAACATACTAGTAATGACAAATCTAGATCTTACCAAAGATGAGTAACAGAACTGAAAACTTGACGGAGTACAAAGCGTTATAACTCAAAGGGGAATTAGCCTATAGCAATAAACATTGTACGATAGCGAAGAGGAATGTGGGCCTGTATCTACCAAGCAAGTCCTTAATCTGAAGGCATCTGGCCTGCGATTTATATCATGTGGGAGGGAAAAATACGTCAATTTGGAAATACTCTGGAAGATGTAACCGCTGTATTCGCAGTTGTAATCGCGTTGAATTTTTATTTAAATTGGAGGAAACATATATTTCTATTACTCTAATAACAATTAATTCCATTTGCGTGAAATTTACTTGCAATTGACTGTGGAAGGTGACGATTTGTCCAGGATAATACTGTGGAGCCAAAATACCCCATAAAACTTTAATTGTGGCATAATAAACTTACACATAATGAAAGAGAAGGTTCAATACAAACTAAATAATATCACGAATTGTAATCATATAATCAGTGCAGAGAGTTTTTAACTTATCTAAAACAAAAGAAGCAGGCGTGCTTAAAAAGTATTCGCATATTAATCTTTTACGGTACTGTGAATAATGTGCCTTTTCAAAATCATTTCTCAAATTCATTCCATTATAAAGTTTTTTTGTTTAAATGTAAACTTTTTTCTTATTGGAAAGGCCGGATAAAAAAAGTTTTTAATTCATACAGCATTCAGAATCTTTCAAAAAACTGTTTATTCAATAACTCTTTATTTTCCTAGCTGTTTTGGATTGATTTATCTCATAGCGGAGAGGAATTTGTGTCATTGGGCCTCGGGAAATGAGTTCCTGTCTTCGCTACACACTCCGGAGAAGTGCTCCCTCCTCTTTTCGGCCTACTTTGCCCACCAATGCACCGATGGAGAGGTGCTCCACCCTTTCAGCCTACTTTATTCGGTGCTGCGGCCGACGGGTTGCCCACCCTGCATTAATCTATCTGTCGCACACAAACTCTCTGTCTAAAAAAAATCGCAATCTATCTCACTTCCATCCTTTCGGCCTACTTTGCCCACCAATGCAACCCCGAAGGGATGCTCCCACTTCCTTTCGGCCTACTTCAACCCGGTGCCTTAGCACCGATATCCCAAGCCCTGCACTTTCCGGAGGTGTGTTCTGTCGTCCTAAATTTCAAAATACTGTAACTTGGTACATACGCGCTAAGTTGCCCACCGTTGCGCACTATTGACGTTCTTATCTTGTATTAACTTAAATTCTTAAAAGGCATCTTCTAAGGGACAGTCGCGGCAAAATTGGGCAGACGTATCAGCAGCGGAAGTTTGTAAATTTCAAATCAGCAGTCGGGATTTTTAAGCATTTGGAATTATTAAATAAAACACAGCAATAATATTATTTAGGAAGGCCTCAATTCAAGACCAACAAAATAACAACAAAAAGTTTAAACATACTAGTAATGACAAATCTAGATCTTACCAAAGATGAGTAACAGAACTGAAAACTTGACGGAGTACAAAGCGTTATAACTCAAAGGGGAATTAGCCTATAGCAATAAACATTGTACGATAGAGAAGAGGAATGTGGGCCTGTATCTACCAAGCAAGTCCTTAATCTGAAGGCATCTGGCCTGCGATTTATATCATGTGGGAGGGAAAAATACGTCAATTTGGAAATACTCTGGAAGATGTAACCGCTGTATTCGCAGTTGTAATCGCGTTGAATTTTTATTTAAATTGGAGGAAACATATATTTCTATTACTCTAATAACAATTAATTCCATTTGCGTGAAATTTACTTGCAATTGACTGTGGAAGGTGACGATTTGTCCAGGATATTACTGTGGAGCCAAAATACCCCATAAAACTTTAATTGTGGCATAATAAACTTACACATAATGAAAGAGAAGGTTCAATACGAACTAAATAATATCACGAATTGTAATCATATAATCAGTGCAGAGAGTTTTTAACTTATCTAAAACAAAAGAAGCAGGCGTGCTTAAAAAGTATTCGCATATTAATCTTTTACGGTACTGTGAATAATGTGCCTTTTCAAAATCATTTCTCAAATTCATTCCATTATAAAGTTTTTTTGTTTAAATGTAAACTTTTTTCTTATTGGAAAGGCCGGATAAAATAAGTTTTTAATTCATACAGCATTCAGAATCTTTCAAAAAACTGTTTATTCAATAACTCTTTATTTTCCTAGCTGTTTTGGATTGATTTATCTCATAGCGGAGAGGAATTTGTGCCATTGGGCCTGGGGAAATGAGTTCCTGTCTTCGCTACACACTCCGGAGAAGTGCTCCCTCCTCTTTTCGGCCTACTTTGCCCACCAATGCACCGATGGAGAGGTGCTCCACCCTTTCAGCCTACTTTATTCGGTGCTGCGGCCGACGGGTTGCCCACCCTGCATTAATCTATCTGTCGCACACAAACTCTCTGTCTAAAAAAAATCGCAATCTATCTCACTTCCATCCTTTCGGCCTACTTTGCCCACCAATGCAACCCCGAAGGGATGCTCCCACTTCCTTTCGGCCTACTTCAACCCGGTGCCTTAGCACCGATATCCCAAGCCCTGCACTTTCCGGAGGTGTGTTCTGTCGTCCTAAATTTCAAAATACTGTAACTTGGTACATACGCGCTAAGTTGCCCGCCGTTGCGCACTATTGACGTTCTTATCTTGTATTAACTTAAATTCTTAAAAGGCATCTTCTAAGGGACAGTCGCGGCAAAATTGGGCAGACGTATCAGCAGCGGAAGTTTGTAAATTTCAAATCAGCAGTCGGGATTTTTAAGCATTTGGAATTATTAAATAAAACACAGCAATAATATTATTTAAGAAGGCCTCAATTCAAGACCAACAAAATAACAACAAAAAGTTTAAACATACAAGTAATGACAAATCTAGATCTTACCAAAGATGAGTAACAGAACTGAAAACTTGACGGAGTACAAAGCGTTATAACTCAAAGGGGAATTAGCCTATAGCAATAAACATTGTACGATAGCGAAGAGGAATGTGAGCCTGTATCTACCAAGCAAGTCCTTAATCTGAAGGCATCTGGCCTGCGATTTATATCATGTGGGAGGGAAAAATACGTCAATTTGGAAATACTCTGGAAGATGTAACCGCTGTATTCGCAGTTGTAATCGCGTTGAATTTTTATTTAAATTGGAGGAAACATATATTTCTATTACTCTAATAACAATTTATTCCATTTGCGTGAAATTTACTTGCAATTGACTGTGGAAGGTGACGATTTGTCCAGGATATTACTGTGGAGCCAAAATACCCCATAAAACTTTAATTGTGGCATAATAAACTTACACATAATGAAAGAGAAGGTTCAATACGAACTAAATAATATCACGAATTGTAATCATATAATCAGTGCAGAGAGTTTTTAACTTATCTAAAACAAAAGAAGCAGGCGTGCTTAAAAAGTATTCGCATATTAATCTTTTACGGTACTGTGAATAATGTGCCTTTTCAAAATCATTTCTCAAATTCATTCCATTATAAAGTTTTTTTGTTTAAATGTAAACTTTTTTCTTATTGGAAAGGCCGGATAAAATAAGTTTTTAATTCATACAGCATTCAGAATCTTTCAAAAAACTGTTTATTCAATAACTCTTTATTTTCCTAGCTGTTTTGGATTGATTTATCTCATAGCGGAGAGGAATTTGTGCCATTGGGCCTGGGGAAATGAGTTCCTGTCTTCGCTACACACTCCGGAGAAGTGCTCCCTCCTCTTTTCGGCCTACTTTGCCCACCAATGCACCGATGGAGAGGTGCTCCACCCTTTCAGACTACTTTATTCGGTGCTGCGGCCGACGGGTTGCCCACCCTGCATTAATCTATCTGTCGCACACAAACTCTCTGTCTAAAAAAAATCGCAATCTATCTCACTTCCATCCTTTCGGCCTACTTTGCCCACCAATGCAACCCCGAAGGGATGCTCCCACTTCCTTTCGGCCTACTTCAACCCGGTGCCTTAGCACCGATATCCCAAGCCCTGCACTTTCCGGAGGTGTGTTCTGTCGTCCTAAATTTCAAAATACTGTAACTTGGTACATACGCGCTAAGTTGCCCACCGTTGCGCACTATTGACGTTCTTATCTTGTATTAACTTAAATTCTTAAAAGGCATCTTCTAAGGGACAGTCGCGGCAAAATTGGGCAGACGTATCAGCAGCGGAAGTTTGTAAATTTCAAATCAGCAGTCGGGATTTTTAAGCATTTGGAATTATTAAATAAAACACAGCAATAATATTATTTAGGAAGGCCTCAATTCAAGACCAACAAAATAACAACAAAAAGTTTAAACATACAAGTAATGACAAATCTAGATCTTACCAAAGATGAGTAACAGAACTGAAAACTTGACGGAGTACAAAGCGTTATAACTCAAAGGGGAATTAGCCTATAGCAATAAACATTGTACGATAGCGAAGAGGAATGTGGGCCTGTATCTACCAAGCAAGTCCTTAATCTGAAGGCATCTGGCCTGCGATTTATATCATGTGGGAGGGAAAAATACGTCAATTTGGAAATACTCTGGAAGATGTAACCGCTGTATTCGCAGTTGTAATCGCGTTGAATTTTTATTTAAATTGGAGGAAACATATATTTCTATTACTCTAATAACAATTAATTCCATTTGCGTGAAATTTACTTGCAATTGACTGTGGAAGGTGACGATTTGTCCAGGATATTACTGTGGAGCCAAAATACCCCATAAAACTTTAATTGTGGCATAATAAACTTACACATAATGAAAGAGAAGGTTCAATACGAACTAAATAATATCACGAATTGTAATCATATAATCAGTGCAGAGAGTTTTTAACTTATCTAAAACAAAAGAAGCAGGCGTGCTTAAAAAGTATTCGCATATTAATCTTTTACGGTACTGTGAATAATGTGCCTTTTCAAAATCATTTCTCAGATTCATTCCATTATAAAGTTTTTTTGTTTAAATGTAAACTTTTTTCTTATTGGAAAGGCCGGATAAAATAAGTTTTTAATTCATACAGCATTCAGAATCTTTCAAAAAACTGTTTATTCAATAACTCTTTATTTTCCTAGCTGTTTTGGATTGATTTATCTCATAGCGGAGAGGAATTTGTGCCATTGGGCCTCGGGAAATGAGTTCCTGTCTTCGCTACACACTCCGGAGAAGTGCTCCCTCCTCTTTTCGGCCTACTTTGCCCACCAATGCACCGATGGAGAGGTGCTCCACCCTTTCAGCCTACTTTATTCGGTGCTGCGGCCGACGGGTTGCCCACCCTGCATTAATCTATCTGTCGCACACAAACTCTCTGTCTAAAAAAAATCGCAATCTATCTCACTTCCATCCTTTCGGCCTACTTTGCCCACCAATGCAACCCCGAAGGGATGCTCCCACTTCCTTTCGGCCTACTTCAACCCGGTGCCTTAGCACCGATATCCCAAGCCCTGCACTTTCCGGAGGTGTGTTCTGTCGTCCTAAATTTCAAAATACTGTAACTTGGTACATACGCGCTAAGTTGCCCACCGTTGCGCACTATTGACGTTCTTATCTTGTATTAACTTAAATTCTTAAAAGGCATCTTCTAAGGGACAGTCGCGGCAAAATTGGGCAGACGTATCAGCAGCGGAAGTTTGTAAATTTCAAATCAGCAGTCGGGATTTTTAAGCATTTGGAATTATTAAATAAAACACAGCAATAATATTATTTAGGAAGGCCTCAATTCAAGACCAACAAAATAACAACAAAAAGTTTAAACATACTAGTAATGACAAATCTAGATCTTACCAAAGATGAGTAACAGAACTGAAAACTTGACGGAGTACAAAGCGTTATAACTCAAAGGGGAATTAGCCTATAGCAATAAACATTGTACGATAGAGAAGAGGAATGTGGGCCTGTATCTACCAAGCAAGTCCTTAATCTGAAGGCATCTGGCCTGCGATTTATATCATGTGGGAGGGAAAAATACGTCAATTTGGAAATACTCTGGAAGATGTAACCGCTGTATTCGCAGTTGTAATCGCGTTGAATTTTTATTTAAATTGGAGGAAACATATATTTCTATTACTCTAATAACAATTAATTCCATTTGCGTGAAATTTACTTGCAATTGACTGTGGAAGGTGACGATTTGTCCAGGATATTACTGTGGAGCCAAAATACCCCATAAAACTTTAATTGTGGCATAATAAACTTACACATAATGAAAGAGAAGGTTCAATACGAACTAAATAATATCACGAATTGTAATCATATAATCAGTGCAGAGAGTTTTTAACTTATCTAAAACAAAAGAAGCAGGCGTGCTTAAAAAGTATTCGCATATTAATCTTTTACGGTACTGTGAATAATGTGCCTTTTCAAAATCATTTCTCAAATTCATTCCATTATAAAGTTTTTTTGTTTAAATGTAAACTTTTTTCTTATTGGAAAGGCCGGATAAAATAAGTTTTTAATTCATACAGCATTCAGAATCTTTCAAAAAACTGTTTATTCAATAACTCTTTATTTTCCTAGCTGTTTTGGATTGATTTATCTCATAGCGGAGAGGAATTTGTGCCATTGGGCCTGGGGAAATGAGTTCCTGTCTTCGCTACACACTCCGGAGAAGTGCTCCCTCCTCTTTTCGGCCTACTTTGCCCACCAATGCACCGATGGAGAGGTGCTCCACCCTTTCAGCCTACTTTATTCGGTGCTGCGGCCGACGGGTTGCCCACCCTGCATTAATCTATCTGTCGCACACAAACTCTCTGTCTAAAAAAAATCGCAATCTATCTCACTTCCATCCTTTCGGCCTACTTTGCCCACCAATGCAACCCCGAAGGGATGCTCCCACTTCCTTTCGGCCTACTTCAACCCGGTGCCTTAGCACCGATATCCCAAGCCCTGCACTTTCCGGAGGTGTGTTCTGTCGTCCTAAATTTCAAAATACTGTAACTTGGTACATACGCGCTAAGTTGCCCACCGTTGCGCACTATTGACGTTCTTATCTTGTATTAACTTAAATTCTTAAAAGGCATCTTCTAAGGGACAGTCGCGGCAAAATTGGGCAGACGTATCAGCAGCGGAAGTTTGTAAATTTCAAATCAGCAGTCGGGATTTTTAAGCATTTGGAATTATTAAATAAAACACAGCAATAATATTATTTAGGAAGGCCTCAATTCAAGACCAACAAAATAACAACAAAAAGTTTAAACATACAAGTAATGACAAATCTAGATCTTACCAAAGATGAGTAACAGAACTGAAAACTTGACGGAGTACAAAGCGTTATAACTCAAAGGGGAATTAGCCTATAGCAATAAACATTGTACGATAGCGAAGAGGAATGTGGGCCTGTATCTACCAAGCAAGTCCTTAATCTGAAGGCATCTGGCCTGCGATTTATATCATGTGGGAGGGAAAAATACGTCAATTTGGAAATACTCTGGAAGATGTAACCGCTGTATTCGCAGTTGTAATCGCGTTGAATTTTTATTTAAATTGGAGGAAACATATATTTCTATTACTCTAATAACAATTAATTCCATTTGCGTGAAATTTACTTGCAATTGACTGTGGAAGGTGACGATTTGTCCAGGATATTACTGTGGAGCCAAAATACCCCATAAAACTTTAATTGTGGCATAATAAACTTACACATAATGAAAGAGAAGGTTCAATACGAACTAAATAATATCACGAATTGTAATCATATAATCAGTGCAGAGAGTTTTTAACTTATCTAAAACAAAAGAAGCAGGCGTGCTTAAAAAGTATTCGCATATTAATCTTTTACGGTACTGTGAATAATGTGCCTTTTCAAAATCATTTCTCAAATTCATTCCATTATAAAGTTTTTTTGTTTAAATGTAAACTTTTTTCTTATTGGAAAGGCCGGATAAAATAAGTTTTTAATTCATACAGCATTCAGAATCTTTCAAAAAACTGTTTATTCAATAACTCTTTATTTTCCTAGCTGTTTTGGATTGATTTATCTCATAGCGGAGAGGAATTTGTGCCATTGGGCCTGGGGAAATGAGTTCCTGTCTTCGCTACACACTCCGGAGAAGTGCTCCCTCCTCTTTTCGGCCTACTTTGCCCACCAATGCACCGATGGAGAGGTGCTCCACCCTTTCAGCCTACTTTATTCGGTGCTGCGGCCGACGGGTTGCCCACCCTGCATTAATCTATCTGTCGCACACAAACTCTCTGTCTAAAAAAAATCGCAATCTATCTCACTTCCATCCTTTCGGCCTACTTTGCCCACCAATGCAACCCCGAAGGGATGCTCCCACTTCCTTTCGGCCTACTTCAACCCGGTGCCTTAGCACCGATATCCCAAGCCCTGCACTTTCCGGAGGTGTGTTCTGTCGTCCTAAATTTCAAAATACTGTAACTTGGTACATACGCGCTAAGTTGCCCACCGTTGCGCACTATTGACGTTCTTATCTTGTATTAACTTAAATTCTTAAAAGGCATCTTCTAAGGGACAGTCGCGGCAAAATTGGGCAGACGTATCAGCAGCGGAAGTTTGTAAATTTCAAATCAGCAGTCGGGATTTTTAAGCATTTGGAATTATTAAATAAAACACAGCAATAATATTATTTAGGAAGGCCTCAATTCAAGACCAACAAAATAACAACAAAAAGTTTAAACATACTAGTAATGACAAATCTAGATCTTACCAAAGATGAGTAACAGAACTGAAAACTTGACGGAGTACAAAGCGTTATAACTCAAAGGGGAATTAGCCTATAGCAATAAACATTGTACGATAGCGAAGAGGAATGTGGGCCTGTATCTACCAAGCAAGTCCTTAATCTGAAGGCATCTGGCCTGCGATTTATATCATGTGGGAGGGAAAAATACGTCAATTTGGAAATACTCTGGAAGATGTAACCGCTGTATTCGCAGTTGTAATCGCGTTGAATTTTTATTTAAATTGGAGGAAACATATATTTCTATTACTCTAATAACAATTAATTCCATTTGCGTGAAATTTACTTGCAATTGACTGTGGAAGGTGACGATTTGTCCAGGATATTACTGTGGAGCCAAAATACCCCATAAAACTTTAATTGTGGCATAATAAACTTACACATAATGAAAGAGAAGGTTCAATACGAACTAAATAATATCACGAATTGTAATCATATAATCAGTGCAGAGAGTTTTTAACTTATCTAAAACAAAAGAAGCAGGCGTGCTTAAAAAGTATTCGCATATTAATCTTTTACGGTACTGTGAATAATGTGCCTTTTCAAAATCATTTCTCAAATTCATTCCATTATAAAGTTTTTTTGTTTAAATGTAAACTTTTTTCTTATTGGAAAGGCCGGATAAAATAAGTTTTTAATTCATACAGCATTCAGAATCTTTCAAAAAACTGTTTATTCAATAACTCTTTATTTTCCTAGCTGTTTTGGATTGATTTATCTCATAGCGGAGAGGAATTTGTGCCATTGGGCCTGGGGAAATGAGTTCCTGTCTTCGCTACACACTCCGGAGAAGTGCTCCCTCCTCTTTTCGGCCTACTTTGCCCACCAATGCACCGATGGAGAGGTGCTCCACCCTTTCAGCCTACTTTATTCGGTGCTGCGGCCGACGGGTTGCCCACCCTGCATTAATCTATCTGTCGCACACAAACTCTCTGTCTAAAAAAAATCGCAATCTATCTCACTTCCATCCTTTCGGCCTACTTTGCCCACCAATGCAACCCCGAAGGGATGCTCCCACTTCCTTTCGGCCTACTTCAACCCGGTGCCTTAGCACCGATATCCCAAGCCCTGCACTTTCCGGAGGTGTGTTCTGTCGTCCTAAATTTCAAAATACTGTAACTTGGTACATACGCGCTAAGTTGCCCACCGTTGCGCACTATTGACGTTCTTATCTTGTATTAACTTAAATTCTTAAAAGGCATCTTCTAAGGGACAGTCGCGGCAAAATTGGGCAGACGTATCAGCAGCGGAAGTTTGTAAATTTCAAATCAGCAGTCGGGATTTTTAAGCATTTGGAATTATTAAATAAAACACAGCAATAATATTATTTAGGAAGGCCTCAATTCAAGACCAACAAAATAACAACAAAAAGTTTAAACATACAAGTAATGACAAATCTAGATCTTACCAAAGATGAGTAACAGAACTGAAAACTTGACGGAGTACAAAGCGTTATAACTCAAAGGGGAATTAGCCTATAGCAATAAACATTGTACGATAGCGAAGAGGAATGTGGGCCTGTATCTACCAAGCAAGTCCTTAATCTGAAGGCATCTGGCCTGCGATTTATATCATGTGGGAGGGAAAAATACGTCAATTTGGAAATACTCTGGAAGATGTAACCGCTGTATTCGCAGTTGTAATCGCGTTGAATTTTTATTTAAATTGGAGGAAACATATATTTCTATTACTCTAATAACAATTAATTCCATTTGCGTGAAATTTACTTGCAATTGACTGTGGAAGGTGACGATTTGTCCAGGATATTACTGTGGAGCCAAAATACCCCATAAAACTTTAATTGTGGCATAATAAACTTACACATAATGAAAGAGAAAGTTCAATACGAACTAAATAATATCACGAATTGTAATCATATAATCAGTGCAGAGAGTTTTTAACTTATCTAAAACAAAAGAAGCAGGCGTGCTTAAAAAGTATTCGCATATTAATCTTTTACGGTACTGTGAATAATGTGCCTTTTCAAAATCATTTCTCAGATTCATTCCATTATAAAGTTTTTTTGTTTAAATGTAAACTTTTTTCTTATTGGAAAGGCCGGATAAAATAAGTTTTTAATTCATACAGCATTCAGAATCTTTCAAAAAACTGTTTATTCAATAACTCTTTATTTTCCTAGCTGTTTTGGATTGATTTATCTCATAGCGGAGAGGAATTTGTGCCATTGGGCCTGGGGAAATGAGTTCCTGTCTTCGCTACACACTCCGGAGAAGTGCTCCCTCCTCTTTTCGGCCTACTTTGCCCACCAATGCACCGATGGAGAGGTGCTCCACCCTTTCAGCCTACTTTATTCGGTGCTGCGGCCGACGGGTTGCCCACCCTGCATTAATCGCACACAAACTCTCTGTCTAAAAAAAATCGCAATCTATCTCACTTCCATCCTTTCGGCCTACTTTGCCCACCAATGCAACCCCGAAGGGATGCTCCCACTTCCTTTCGGCCTACTTCAACCCGGTGCCTTAGCACCGATATCCCAAGCCCTGCACTTTCCGGAGGTGTGTTCTGTCGTCCTAAATTTCAAAATACTGTAACTTGGTACATACGCGCTAAGTTGCCCACCGTTGCGCACTATTGACGTTCTTATCTTGTATTAACTTAAATTCTTAAAAGGCATCTTCTAAGGGACAGTCGCGGCAAAATTGGGCAGACGTATCAGCAGCGGAAGTTTGTAAATTTCAAATCAGCAGTCGGGATTTTTAAGCATTTGGAATTATTAAATAAAACACAGCAATAATATTATTTAGGAAGGCCTCAATTCAAGACCAACAAAATAACAACAAAAAGTTTAAACATACTAGTAATGACAAATCTAGATCTTACCAAAGATGAGTAACAGAACTGAAAACTTGACGGAGTACAAAGCGTTATAACTCAAAGGGGAATTAGCCTATAGCAATAAACATTGTACGATAGCGAAGAGGAATGTGGGCCTGTATCTACCAAGCAAGTCCTTAATCTGAAGGCATCTGGCCTGCGATTTATATCATGTGGGAGGGAAAAATACGTCAATTTGGAAATACTCTGGAAGATGTAACCGCTGTATTCGCAGTTGTAATCGCGTTGAATTTTTATTTAAATTGGAGGAAACATATATTTCTATTACTCTAATAACAATTAATTCCATTTGCGTGAAATTTACTTGCAATTGACTGTGGAAGGTGACGATTTGTCCAGGATATTACTGTGGAGCCAAAATACCCCATAAAACTTTAATTGTGGCATAATAAACTTACACATAATGAAAGAGAAGGTTCAATACGAACTAAATAATATCACGAATTGTAATCATATAATCAGTGCAGAGAGTTTTTAACTTATCTAAAACAAAAGAAGCAGGCGTGCTTAAAAAGTATTCGCATATTAATCTTTTACGGTACTGTGAATAATGTGCCTTTTCAAAATCATTTCTCAAATTCATTCCATTATAAAGTTTTTTTGTTTAAATGTAAACTTTTTTCTTATTGGAAAGGCCGGAAAAAATAAGTTTTTAATTCATACAGCATTCAGAATCTTTCAAAAAACTGTTTATTCAATAACTCTTTATTTTCCTAGCTGTTTTGGATTGATTTATCTCATAGCGGAGAGGAATTTGTGCCATTGGGCCTGGGGAAATGAGTTCCTGTCTTCGCTACACACTCCGGAGAAGTGCTCCCTCCTCTTTTCGGCCTACTTTGCCCACCAATGCACCGATGGAGAGGTGCTCCACCCTTTCAGCCTACTTTATTCGGTGCTGCGGCCGACGGGTTGCCCACCCTGCATTAATCTATCTGTCGCACACAAACTCTCTGTTTAAAAAAAAATCGCAATCTATCTCACTTCCATCCTTTCGGCCTACTTTGCCCACCAATGCAACCCCGAAGGGATGCTCCCACTTCCTTTCGGCCTACTTCAACCCGGTGCCTTAGCACCGATATCCCAAGCCCTGCACTTTCCGGAGGTGTGTTCTGTCGTCCTAAATTTCAAAATACTGTAACTTGGTACATACGCGCTAAGTTGCCCACCGTTGCGCACTATTGACGTTCTTATCTTGTATTAACTTAAATTCTTAAAAGGCATCTTCTAAGGGACAGTCGCGGCAAAATTGGGCAGACGTATCAGCAGCGGAAGTTTGTAAATTTCAAATCAGCAGTCGGGATTTTTAAGCATTTGGAATTATTAAATAAAACACAGCAATAATATTATTTAGGAAGGCCTCAATTCAAGACCAACAAAATAACAACAAAAAGTTTAAACATACTAGTAATGACAAATCTAGATCTTACCAAAGATGAGTAACAGAACTGAAAACTTGACGGAGTACAAAGCGTTATAACTCAAAGGGGAATTAGCCTATAGCAATAAACATTGTACGATAGCGAAGAGGAATGTGGGCCTGTATCTACCAAGCAAGTCCTTAATCTGAAGGCATCTGGCCTGCGATTTATATCATGTGGGAGGGAAAAATACGTCAATTTGGAAATACTCTGGAAGATGTAACCGCTGTATTCGCAGTTGTAATCGCGTTGAATTTTTATTTAAATTGGAGGAAACATATATTTCTATTACTCTAATAACAATTAATTCCATTTGCGTGAAATTTACTTGCAATTGACTGTGGAAGGTGACGATTTGTCCAGGATATTACTGTGGAGCCAAAATACCCCATAAAACTTTAATTGTGGCATAATAAACTTACACATAATGAAAGAGAAGGTTCAATACGAACTAAATAATATCACGAATTGTAATCATATAATCAGTGCAGAGAGTTTTTAACTTATCTAAAACAAAAGAAGCAGGCGTGCTTAAAAAGTATTCGCATATTAATCTTTTACGGTACTGTGAATAATGTGCCTTTTCAAAATCATTTCTCAAATTCATTCCATTATAAAGTTTTTTTGTTTAAATGTAAACTTTTTTCTTATTGGAAAGGCCGGATAAAATAAGTTTTTAATTCATACAGCATTCAGAATCTTTCAAAAAACTGTTTATTCAATAACTCTTTATTTTCCTAGCTGTTTTGGATTGATTTATCTCATAGCGGAGAGGAATTTGTGCCATTGGGCCTGGGGAAATGAGTTCCTGTCTTCGCTACACACTCCGGAGAAGTGCTCCCTCCTCTTTTCGGCCTACTTTGCCCACCAATGCACCGATGGAGAGGTGCTCCACCCTTTCAGCCTACTTTATTCGGTGCTGCGGCCGACGGGTTGCCCACCCTGCATTAATCTATCTGTCGCACACAAACTCTCTGTCTAAAAAAAAATCGCAATCTATCTCACTTCCATCCTTTCGGCCTACTTTGCCCACCAATGCAACCCCGAAGGGATGCTCCCACTTCCTTTCGGCCTACTTCAACCCGGTGCCTTAGCACCGATATCCCAAGCCCTGCACTTTCCGGAGGTGTGTTCTGTCGTCCTAAATTTCAAAATACTGTAACTTGGTACATACGCGCTAAGTTGCCCACCGTTGCGCACTATTGACGTTCTTATCTTGTATTAACTTAAATTCTTAAAAGGCATCTTCTAAGGGACAGTCGCGGCAAAATTGGGCAGACGTATCAGCAGCGGAAGTTTGTAAATTTCAAATCAGCAGTCGGGATTTTTAAGCATTTGGAATTATTAAATAAAACACAGCAATAATATTATTTAGGAAGGCCTCAATTCAAGACCAACAAAATAACAACAAAAAGTTTAAACATACTAGTAATGACAAATCTAGATCTTACCAAAGATGAGTAACAGAACTGAAAACTTGACGGAGTACAAAGCGTTATAACTCAAAGGGGAATTAGCCTATAGCAATAAACATTGTACGATAGCGAAGAGGAATGTGGGCCTGTATCTACCAAGCAAGTCCTTAATCTGAAGGCATCTGGCCTGCGATTTATATCATGTGGGAGGGAAAAATACGTCAATTTGGAAATACTCTGGAAGATGTAACCGCTGTATTCGCAGTTGTAATCGCGTTGAATTTTTATTTAAATTGGAGGAAACATATATTTCTATTACTCTAATAACAATTAATTCCATTTGCGTGAAATTTACTTGCAATTGACTGTGGAAGGTGACGATTTGTCCAGGATATTACTGTGGAGCCAAAATACCCCATAAAACTTTAATTGTGGCATAATAAACTTACACATAATGAAAGAGAAGGTTCAATACGAACTAAATAATATCACGAATTGTAATCATATAATCAGTGCAGAGAGTTTTTAACTTATCTAAAACAAAAGAAGCAGGCGTGCTTAAAAAGTATTCGCATATTAATCTTTTACGGTACTGTGAATAATGTGCCTTTTCAAAATCATTTCTCAAATTCATTCCATTATAAAGTTTTTTTGTTTAAATGTAAACTTTTTTCTTATTGGAAAGGCCGGATAAAATAAGTTTTTAATTCATACAGCATTCAGAATCTTTCAAAAAACTGTTTATTCAATAACTCTTTATTTTCCTAGCTGTTTTGGATTGATTTATCTCATAGCGGAGAGGAATTTGTGCCATTGGGCCTGGGGAAATGAGTTCCTGTCTTCGCTACACACTCCGGAGAAGTGCTCCCTCCTCTTTTCGGCCTACTTTGCCCACCAATGCACCGATGGAGAGGTGCTCCACCCTTTCAGCCTACTTTATTCGGTGCTGCGGCCGACGGGTTGCCCACCCTGCATTAATCTATCTGTCGCACACAAACTCTCTGTCTAAAAAAAATCGCAATCTATCTCACTTCCATCCTTTCGGCCTACTTTGCCCACCAATGCAACCCCGAAGGGATGCTCCCACTTCCTTTCGGCCTACTTCAACCCGGTGCCTTAGCACCGATATCCCAAGCCCTGCACTTTCCGGAGGTGTGTTCTGTCGTCCTAAATTTCAAAATACTGTAACTTGGTACATACGCGCTAAGTTGCCCACCGTTGCGCACTATTGACGTTCTTATCTTGTATTAACTTAAATTCTTAAAAGGCATCTTCTAAGGGACAGTCGCGGCAAAATTGGGCAGACGTATCAGCAGCGGAAGTTTGTAAATTTCAAATCAGCAGTCGGGATTTTTAAGCATTTGGAATTATTAAATAAAACACAGCAATAATATTATTTAGGAAGGCCTCAATTCAAGACCAACAAAATAACAACAAAAAGTTTAAACATACTAGTAATGACAAATCTAGATCTTACCAAAGATGAGTAACAGAACTGAAAACTTGACGGAGTACAAAGCGTTATAACTCAAAGGGGAATTAGCCTATAGCAATAAACATTGTACGATAGCGAAGAGGAATGTGGGCCTGTATCTACCAAGCAAGTCCTTAATCTGAAGGCATCTGGCCTGCGATTTATATCATGTGGGAGGGAAAAATACGTCAATTTGGAAATACTCTGGAAGATGTAACCGCTGTATTCGCAGTTGTAATCGCGTTGAATTTTTATTTAAATTGGAGGAAACATATATTTCTATTACTCTAATAACAATTAATTCCATTTGCGTGAAATTTACTTGCAATTGACTGTGGAAGGTGACGATTTGTCCAGGATATTACTGTGGAGCCAAAATACCCCATAAAACTTTAATTGTGGCATAATAAACTTACACATAATGAAAGAGAAGGTTCAATACGAACTAAATAATATCACGAATTGTAATCATATAATCAGTGCAGAGAGTTTTTAACTTATCTAAAACAAAAGAAGCAGGCGTGCTTAAAAAGTATTCGCATATTAATCTTTTACGGTACTGTGAATAATGTGCCTTTTCAAAATCATTTCTCAAATTCATTCCATTATAAAGTTTTTTTGTTTAAATGTAAACTTTTTTCTTATTGGAAAGGCCGGATAAAATAAGTTTTTAATTCATACAGCATTCAGAATCTTTCAAAAAACTGTTTATTCAATAACTCTTTATTTTCCTAGCTGTTTTGGATTGATTTATCTCATAGCGGAGAGGAATTTGTGCCATTGGGCCTGGGGAAATGAGTTCCTGTCTTCGCTACACACTCCGGAGAAGTGCTCCCTCCTCTTTTCGGCCTACTTTGCCCACCAATGCACCGATGGAGAGGTGCTCCACCCTTTCAGCCTACTTTATTCGGTGCTGCGGCCGACGGGTTGCCCACCCTGCATTAATCTATCTGTCGCACACAAACTCTCTGTCTAAAAAAAATCGCAATCTATCTCACTTCCATCCTTTCGGCCTACTTTGCCCACCAATGCAACCCCGAAGGGATGCTCCCACTTCCTTTCGGCCTACTTCAACCCGGTGCCTTAGCACCGATATCCCAAGCCCTGCACTTTCCGGAGGTGTGTTCTGTCGTCCTAAATTTCAAAATACTGTAACTTGGTACATACGCGCTAAGTTGCCCACCGTTGCGCACTATTGACGTTCTTATCTTGTATTAACTTAAATTCTTAAAAGGCATCTTCTAAGGGACAGTCGCGGCAAAATTGGGCAGACGTATCAGCAGCGGAAGTTTGTAAATTTCAAATCAGCAGTCGGGATTTTTAAGCATTTGGAATTATTAAATAAAACACAGCAATAATATTATTTAGGAAGGCCTCAATTCAAGACCAACAAAATAACAACAAAAAGTTTAAACATACTAGTAATGACAAATCTAGATCTTACCAAAGATGAGTAACAGAACTGAAAACTTGACGGAGTACAAAGCGTTATAACTCAAAGGGGAATTAGCCTATAGCAATAAACATTGTACGATAGCGAAGAGGAATGTGGGCCTGTATCTACCAAGCAAGTCCTTAATCTGAAGGCATCTGGCCTGCGATTTATATCATGTGGGAGGGAAAAATACGTCAATTTGGAAATACTCTGGAAGATGTAACCGCTGTATTCGCAGTTGTAATCGCGTTGAATTTTTATTTAAATTGGAGGAAACATATATTTCTATTACTCTAATAACAATTAATTCCATTTGCGTGAAATTTACTTGCAATTGACTGTGGAAGGTGACGATTTGTCCAGGATATTACTGTGGAGCCAAAATACCCCATAAAACTTTAATTGTGGCATAATAAACTTACACATAATGAAAGAGAAGGTTCAATACGAACTAAATAATATCACGAATTGTAATCATATAATCAGTGCAGAGAGTTTTTAACTTATCTAAAACAAAAGAAGCAGGCGTGCTTAAAAAGTATTCGCATATTAATCTTTTACGGTACTGTGAATAATGTGCCTTTTCAAAATCATTTCTCAAATTCATTCCATTATAAAGTTTTTTTGTTTAAATGTAAACTTTTTTCTTATTGGAAAGGCCGGATAAAATAAGTTTTTAATTCATACAGCATTCAGAATCTTTCAAAAAACTGTTTATTCAATAACTCTTTATTTTCCTAGCTGTTTTGGATTGATTTATCTCATAGCGGAGAGGAATTTGTGCCATTGGGCCTGGGGAAATGAGTTCCTGTCTTCGCTACACACTCCGGAGAAGTGCTCCCTCCTCTTTTCGGCCTACTTTGCCCACCAATGCACCGATGGAGAGGTGCTCCACCCTTTCAGCCTACTTTATTCGGTGCTGCGGCCGACGGGTTGCCCACCCTGCATTAATCTATCTGTCGCACACAAACTCTCTGTCTAAAAAAAATCGCAATCTATCTCACTTCCATCCTTTCGGCCTACTTTGCCCACCAATGCAACCCCGAAGGGATGCTCCCACTTCCTTTCGGCCTACTTCAACCCGGTGCCTTAGCACCGATATCCCAAGCCCTGCACTTTCCGGAGGTGTGTTCTGTCGTCCTAAATTTCAAAATACTGTAACTTGGTACATACGCGCTAAGTTGCCCACCGTTGCGCACTATTGACGTTCTTATCTTGTATTAACTTAAATTCTTAAAAGGCATCTTCTAAGGGACAGTCGCGGCAAAATTGGGCAGACGTATCAGCAGCGGAAGTTTGTAAATTTCAAATCAGCAGTCGGGATTTTTAAGCATTTGGAATTATTAAATAAAACACAGCAATAATATTATTTAGGAAGGCCTCAATTCAAGACCAACAAAATAACAACAAAAAGTTTAAACATACTAGTAATGACAAATCTAGATCTTACCAAAGATGAGTAACAGAACTGAAAACTTGACGGAGTACAAAGCGTTATAACTCAAAGGGGAATTAGCCTATAGCAATAAACATTGTACGATAGCGAAGAGGAATGTGGGCCTGTATCTACCAAGCAAGTCCTTAATCTGAAGGCATCTGGCCTGCGATTTATATCATGTGGGAGGGAAAAATACGTCAATTTGGAAATACTCTGGAAGATGTAACCGCTGTATTCGCAGTTGTAATCGCGTTGAATTTTTATTTAAATTGGAGGAAACATATATTTCTATTACTCTAATAACAATTAATTCCATTTGCGTGAAATTTACTTGCAATTGACTGTGGAAGGTGACGATTTGTCCAGGATATTACTGTGGAGCCAAAATACCCCATAAAACTTTAATTGTGGCATAATAAACTTACACATAATGAAAGAGAAGGTTCAATACGAACTAAATAATATCACGAATTGTAATCATATAATCAGTGCAGAGAGTTTTTAACTTATCTAAAACAAAAGAAGCAGGCGTGCTTAAAAAGTATTCGCATATTAATCTTTTACGGTACTGTGAATAATGTGCCTTTTCAAAATCATTTCTCAAATTCATTCCATTATAAAGTTTTTTTGTTTAAATGTAAACTTTTTTCTTATTGGAAAGGCCGGATAAAATAAGTTTTTAATTCATACAGCATTCAGAATCTTTCAAAAAACTGTTTATTCAATAACTCTTTATTTTCCTAGCTGTTTTGGATTGATTTATCTCATAGCGGAGAGGAATTTGTGCCATTGGGCCTGGGGAAATGAGTTCCTGTCTTCGCTACACACTCCGGAGAAGTGCTCCCTCCTCTTTTCGGCCTACTTTGCCCACCAATGCACCGATGGAGAGGTGCTCCACCCTTTCAGCCTACTTTATTCGGTGCTGCGGCCGACGGGTTGCCCACCCTGCATTAATCTATCTGTCGCACACAAACTCTCTGTCTAAAAAAAATCGCAATCTATCTCACTTCCATCCTTTCGGCCTACTTTGCCCACCAATGCAACCCCGAAGGGATGCTCCCACTTCCTTTCGGCCTACTTCAACCCGGTGCCTTAGCACCGATATCCCAAGCCCTGCACTTTCCGGAGGTGTGTTCTGTCGTCCTAAATTTCAAAATACTGTAACTTGGTACATACGCGCTAAGTTGCCCACCGTTGCGCACTATTGACGTTCTTATCTTGTATTAACTTAAATTCTTAAAAGGCATCTTCTAAGGGACAGTCGCGGCAAAATTGGGCAGACGTATCAGCAGCGGAAGTTTGTAAATTTCAAATCAGCAGTCGGGATTTTTAAGCATTTGGAATTATTAAATAAAACACAGCAATAATATTATTTAGGAAGGCCTCAATTCAAGACCAACAAAATAACAACAAAAAGTTTAAACATACTAGTAATGACAAATCTAGATCTTACCAAAGATGAGTAACAGAACTGAAAACTTGACGGAGTACAAAGCGTTATAACTCAAAGGGGAATTAGCCTATAGCAATAAACATTGTACGATAGCGAAGAGGAATGTGGGCCTGTATCTACCAAGCAAGTCCTTAATCTGAAGGCATCTGGCCTGCGATTTATATCATGTGGGAGGGAAAAATACGTCAATTTGGAAATACTCTGGAAGATGTAACCGCTGTATTCGCAGTTGTAATCGCGTTGAATTTTTATTTAAATTGGAGGAAACATATATTTCTATTACTCTAATAACAATTAATTCCATTTGCGTGAAATTTACTTGCAATTGACTGTGGAAGGTGACGATTTGTCCAGGATATTACTGTGGAGCCAAAATACCCCATAAAACTTTAATTGTGGCATAATAAACTTACACATAATGAAAGAGAAGGTTCAATACGAACTAAATAATATCACGAATTGTAATCATATAATCAGTGCAGAGAGTTTTTAACTTATCTAAAACAAAAGAAGCAGGCGTGCTTAAAAAGTATTCGCATATTAATCTTTTACGGTACTGTGAATAATGTGCCTTTTCAAAATCATTTCTCAAATTCATTCCATTATAAAGTTTTTTTGTTTAAATGTAAACTTTTTTCTTATTGGAAAGGCCGGATAAAATAAGTTTTTAATTCATACAGCATTCAGAATCTTTCAAAAAACTGTTTATTCAATAACTCTTTATTTTCCTAGCTGTTTTGGATTGATTTATCTCATAGCGGAGAGGAATTTGTGCCATTGGGCCTGGGGAAATGAGTTCCTGTCTTCGCTACACACTCCGGAGAAGTGCTCCCTCCTCTTTTCGGCCTACTTTGCCCACCAATGCACCGATGGAGAGGTGCTCCACCCTTTCAGCCTACTTTATTCGGTGCTGCGGCCGACGGGTTGCCCACCCTGCATTAATCTATCTGTCGCACACAAACTCTCTGTCTAAAAAAAATCGCAATCTATCTCACTTCCATCCTTTCGGCCTACTTTGCCCACCAATGCAACCCCGAAGGGATGCTCCCACTTCCTTTCGGCCTACTTCAACCCGGTGCCTTAGCACCGATATCCCAAGCCCTGCACTTTCCGGAGGTGTGTTCTGTCGTCCTAAATTTCAAAATACTGTAACTTGGTACATACGCGCTAAGTTGCCCACCGTTGCGCACTATTGACGTTCTTATCTTGTATTAACTTAAATTCTTAAAAGGCATCTTCTAAGGGACAGTCGCGGCAAAATTGGGCAGACGTATCAGCAGCGGAAGTTTGTAAATTTCAAATCAGCAGTCGGGATTTTTAAGCATTTGGAATTATTAAATAAAACACAGCAATAATATTATTTAGGAAGGCCTCAATTCAAGACCAACAAAATAACAACAAAAAGTTTAAACATACTAGTAATGACAAATCTAGATCTTACCAAAGATGAGTAACAGAACTGAAAACTTGACGGAGTACAAAGCGTTATAACTCAAAGGGGAATTAGCCTATAGCAATAAACATTGTACGATAGCGAAGAGGAATGTGGGCCTGTATCTACCAAGCAAGTCCTTAATCTGAAGGCATCTGGCCTGCGATTTATATCATGTGGGAGGGAAAAATACGTCAATTTGGAAATACTCTGGAAGATGTAACCGCTGTATTCGCAGTTGTAATCGCGTTGAATTTTTATTTAAATTGGAGGAAACATATATTTCTATTACTCTAATAACAATTAATTCCATTTGCGTGAAATTTACTTGCAATTGACTGTGGAAGGTGACGATTTGTCCAGGATATTACTGTGGAGCCAAAATACCCCATAAAACTTTAATTGTGGCATAATAAACTTACACATAATGAAAGAGAAGGTTCAATACGAACTAAATAATATCACGAATTGTAATCATATAATCAGTGCAGAGAGTTTTTAACTTATCTAAAACAAAAGAAGCAGGCGTGCTTAAAAAGTATTCGCATATTAATCTTTTACGGTACTGTGAATAATGTGCCTTTTCAAAATCATTTCTCAAATTCATTCCATTATAAAGTTTTTTTGTTTAAATGTAAACTTTTTTCTTATTGGAAAGGCCGGATAAAATAAGTTTTTAATTCATACAGCATTCAGAATCTTTCAAAAAACTGTTTATTCAATAACTCTTTATTTTCCTAGCTGTTTTGGATTGATTTATCTCATAGCGGAGAGGAATTTGTGCCATTGGGCCTGGGGAAATGAGTTCCTGTCTTCGCTACACACTCCGGAGAAGTGCTCCCTCCTCTTTTCGGCCTACTTTGCCCACCAATGCACCGATGGAGAGGTGCTCCACCCTTTCAGCCTACTTTATTCGGTGCTGCGGCCGACGGGTTGCCCACCCTGCATTAATCTATCTGTCGCACACAAACTCTCTGTCTAAAAAAAAATCGCAATCTATCTCACTTCCATCCTTTCGGCCTACTTTGCCCACCAATGCAACCCCGAAGGGATGCTCCCACTTCCTTTCGGCCTACTTCAACCCGGTGCCTTAGCACCGATATCCCAAGCCCTGCACTTTCCGGAGGTGTGTTCTGTCGTCCTAAATTTCAAAATACTGTAACTTGGTACATACGCGCTAAGTTACCCACCGTTGCGCACTATTGACGTTCTTATCTTGTATTAACTTAAATTCTTAAAAGGCATATTCTAAGGGACAGTCGTGTCGAAGTTGGGCAGACGTACATAAAAGGAGTTTGTAAATTTCAAATGAGCAGTCGTGATTATTTAAAAATTGGAATTATTAAATAAAACACAGCAATAAGATTATTTAGGAATTCCTTAGTTCAAGACCAACAAAATAACGACAAAAGGTTTAAACATACAAGTAGTGACAGATCTAGATCTTACCAAAGAAGAGTAACAGAACTGAAAACTTGACGGAGTATTTACGGAGCGTTATGAAGAGGAATGTAGGCCTGTATCTACCAAACTAGTCATTAATCTGAAGCTATAGTCATATATCACGTGAAAGGGAAAAATACGCCAATTTGGAAATACCCTGGCCGATATAACCACTATAACTTGAGTTGAAATCGCGGAAACGCAGTAATTATTTATTTAAATTGAAGAGAACATCGCGATTTCTATAATTCCCTTAGTCTAATAACAGTTAATTCCATTTGCATGAAATTTCCGTACAGTGGACAGTGGAAGGTGAGAATTTGTTCAAAATTTCTCTGTGGAGCCGTAATATCCCAAAAAACTTTAATTGCGGCATAAAAAAATTAAACATGACGAAAAGAATGTTCAATACGAACAACTTGATTTTTAGTCATATGAAAAGTGCAGAGTGGTCCTAACTTATCTAAAACAAAAGAAACAGGCGTGCGTACGAAGAATTCACGTACTAATATGTTACGGTACTTTGCATTTGACGAATATAGTCTCATGATTTTGAAACGATCATATGGAAGACGTATAAAAACATATGATTGACGTATAAAGAACATAAGGAAGACAATATTAACTAGCTAATTTTCAGCTTATCTGTAAATACTATGGAAACTAAAATTATATCCGAAATTAGTGGTTTTTTTTAATTAGAAGTATGTCATTATTCTGGCATTAAAAGCGCACACACAAATGAAACAGTGTTATATGTTATAAATAAACTATTGTATTCTTACTAAAGTATTTGAAGTAGCTGAGCGCTAGAAAAGTCTTAAAGCTACCTCGCTGACATTAAAAGTGACGGGTTCATAAGCAGGTGTGACGAGTAGTCATGCGACGAATGATTGTTACAGGTAAAATTATAATAACATTAATTGTTTAACTATATTTTTTAATTTTAATAATTATTTAAACTTTTATTGTAAATATTTAATTTTAATAATTATTTAAACTTTTTTTGTAAATAATTAATTTTAATAATTATTTAAACTTTTATTGTAAATATTTAATTTTAATAATTATTTAAACTTTTATTGTAAATATTTAATTTTAATAATTTTTTTAAACGTTTATTGTAAATATTTAATTTTAAATTGCCCTTATCCACTTTCTCCCATTTTGTTGTAGTCACATGTTATATTTTCAGACACACGACTTACATTTCAGATCTTACTTATGTATGTAATAACAATGCCCTTTGAAAAGTTGCAGCACTTTCTCTTATAAATTTTATTTATTTTAATTTTAAAAGGTTCAAATATGTTATTTTTTAAATATTTAATATTTAAAAAAATGAATTTGAATTATTTTAGTGTTTTAATTTAAATAATTATTTCCAGTTCTACATAAAAGTTAATTAAACAAAAATTTTAAATATATATATTTTTTTTAATCTAAAACTTCGAACAGATTGAAGCAAAGCTTACCTGAAGTTCCCCAAGTTCTGCTGCTCTTATGTTATTTCATGCTGCACTTGCTTCATGCTGCACTTGTTTCATGCTGCACTTGGATGATTGTTTTGTGGCTTCTAAGAAGTTGAAGGCCGGGGCAATTTCCAATTCAGAGGTGACAATTCTAGGATGTAAAAGAAAGTTGTCCGCTTTTATAAATAGTTTGAAACACTAACATCAATTAGTTAAATAAAATATTAGGTTGGCTGAGTCTAACAAGACGTTCTCTTGACTGATGTGTGTAACGTCATACTCAACAATTGTTTTCGTGCGCAAATGTAGGTTATAAATTAGCAAGAGATCTTCAAATTAATTTTTTAATCTATCGTTGCAAAATATAGTATATTTTACCTGGGTAATGCAGTGTGTTCCCCTCGTATAACACAAACTGTATTTGTTTTCGATATCTCAATTGAAAAAGAGCTAGTTATAAATATTGTGCTTTCTACATTAATTTTTTATAAACGACAACATTTTGGTTCGCGCTAATCTCAACTTTTTTCAAAAGATCTTAATCAAACTTGACAAACCTAAAGTAATAGTTTAGAATAATATTTTCCATTTTAAGGTGATTTATTGAACAGAAACTGAGGTATCTTACTTCCCATTCTATAGTAAACTTTTTTTAAGGTAAGGAAGAGGTACACACATTTTGCCAAATCAAATTGATCGCCAACTTTCTAAGTAAATAGTGGAAACCCACTGCATATGAATCGTATTTTGTTAGTAAATGGAGTTAAAATCATTTTTGGTGGGAATTTTTCTCATCTTTGAATATTAATTTACAAAATATATAGTTTTCGTCGGCTTAGCGAGAGCTCCTTGGTGATGAACTCCAAGCAAAGGTACTCCGATCGCTTCTTATTTAAACTATTCCACATTTAGAAGTGATTCGCTTGGTTCGTCGCTCAGCAACTTATGCTACGACTTCTAAATATGTGGTTGGAACATTCTAACCTCATTCAAAACTGACCTTATGGATTTTTCAAGATATTGATCAACAAGATATTTAAAGTTCCAAAAGGTCCAAAGATTAACAAAAAAAGGTGTTATATAAGTTTCCTTTGCGGCAAATGTTTCTATGTCGGCATAATTTTGTATGCTATTCCTGGAATGTCGTATAACGAGCTTTTACTTCACAATTGTAAACATTTTCTTTTCAACTGCAATTCCCGTCCCCTGCATCAGTTTGGTAATAAGATTATTACATTCGCGAACAACCTAAGTGGAGTCTAAAGCCAATCGCAAAAATCTTTGTCTCCGATTGGCTACAAAACAACTCATCAGCTGTCATAAATTATTTATTTTGGAATAGTACGTATCAGATTCGTCACATTTGGCGTCTTTATCGTTTTATGGTCGACATCCAAGTAAAAGAATACGTTTTAATGGAAAGCGCGAGAATTCATGTTTAATTACGTTTAAATACCGAAATTTTCAAGAAATTTAATGTGAAAACAGTTTAATTTCATAATGATAGGTAAGAACCATCCAATTATATATTTTAAGTTTTATTCATCGTTCTGTTTGGTGTATAATTTTCGACTGCAGGATCATAAACGTTTAGGATCAGCATAGTATGTATCGAAATAAAGTACGGTAGTATAGGTTTTTGGAATATGTTTTCACGATTATTTAATCAACTAGTCTATATGGAATGGTCAATTAATATATGCAACATTGATTAAAACAAATGGTCATTTATGTTTTAATAAACTAGTACATTGACACTTGTATTCTTACTTATGAAAACTAATGTTGCATATATATAAAATGATGTTCCAAATCGAAAAATCTATCCAATAGATTATCTTATAACTGTGAAGCTGATAGCTACTATCTTTCACTTACCCATATGAGAAAGTGAGATCCCTTTTTGCATTTGCAGACATTTGAATCTACTGGAAGAACTCTTCACCTGGAGTTTTTTTACGGAGAGTTACAAAATTGCGACGAAGTGTACGAATTTATAACAAAATGTAAAAATTAATTGTTAAGTTAGTTAACTCATTGTTACGAGAAACCTTTCTTGCAACAATAGGTTTTTGAAGAATGTAAATATTATAACATATTTTAACACTGTTTTATTTTTTAATTATTAATTTTTTTTTTTAATTTAATTATTTTAGTTTTTTATTTTGAATAATTATTTCTATTTCTATATAAAAGTTAAATTACCAAAACATTAAATATAAAAACAAATTCAATTTTAAAAAAATCTAAAACTTTGTTAAATTTCAAGCAAAACCTACCTTTGTTTGAAGTTCCCCAATTTCTGCTGCTCTTCCGTCATGTGGCCTTCGGATGCTTGCCTGGTGACTGGGAGGAAAATTTGAAAAGGCCGAGCAATTTCCAATTCCGACGACACGCGATCTAGAGGAAAATTATCCCCTTTTATATATAGTTTGAAATACTAACATTGCTTAGTTAATTAAATATTACGTAGGCTGATTCTAACAAGACGTTCTCTTGACTGATGTGTGTAACGTCATACTCAACAATTATTTTCGTGTGTAAATGCAGTTTATAATTTAACAAAATATCTTCAAATTAAAGTTTTAATATATTGTGTTGCAAACTACAGTATATTTTACCTTGGAAATGTGTGTTCCACTCGGATAACATAAACTGTATTTGTTTTCGATATCTCAATAAGAAAAAGAGTTATATATTAATGAGTTTCCTCTGTAAATTTTCTATAAACGTAAAATCCCATTTTGGTTCGCGCTAATCTCACAACTTCTGTTCAACTTGACATACTTAAAATAGTGGTTAATTTTATGTTCATTTATTAAACAGGAACTGATGTACCTTACTTCCCATTCTATAGCAAATTTTTTTTTAGAGGTAGGAAAGAAGTATTTGCATCGCCAACTTTCTAAGTAAATAGAGGAATTATAAAAATGAGAACTGTTTCGTAATTAAGAAACGTAGAGATCCGACATTCGCAGAATACTTTGAAAAGTTATAATATTAACATTTTCAATGCTAAAAGCATTTAAAGCTTGGATGCTCCTCATATGCACCAGTTTTTTTACTGAATAAAAGAAGTATACGTCGTTTTATCAAAATTTGGCTATACTACACATCATGAGATGAGATAAGACAAGTAGGTCGTATGGCATGGCTACCTAGATCTCCATATATCACTCTTTTCAGGATTATTATAGGAGTGCATGTAAAACATTGATTAAAATTCTCCACTGACAAACTAAAAATTGTGATTAAAGCACATTATTTCACGGACTGAACCTGGTTGGCAGTCTTGGCGACACTCTATCACTGCCAAATAGTAAACCATTATGAAAAAAAATTATATTTTTTTATATAAAATGAAAAAAGTAGCATAATCACTATCTGATGTTTGGAAGAATTTTTTTTAAAGTGCAAAGGTACTTTTCGAAGAATTTGTATTACTAAATTTTACGCTATATAACAGAAAATTGGCGATTCTAAAAGTGATTTAAATTCTCTGAATAATTTACAGAAAGGAACATGCGCCAAGACTGAAAAATGAACTGCTTAAATACCGTGTTTTGTTTGTAAATGGAATTAAAATCACCCTTAACGAAAATGTTTCACATCCTTGGATATTAATGAAAAAATTATAATTTTCTACGGCTTAGCAATTGCTGCTTAGTCATGAACTCCAAACAAACGTACTCCGATTACTTCTTGTTTAAACCATTCCACATTTAGAAGAAAATCGCTTAGTTCGTCGCAAGCAGTTTTTGCTACGAATGCTAAATCTGTGGTTTGAACATTCTAACTTCATTCTAAACTGAACGTATGTATTTTTAAAGATATCAATCAATATAATTTTAAAATTACTATAAGGTCCAAAGATTTAATGATTTTTGTTTTGTTTTATAAGAAACATTTGTAGCAGGTGTTTCTTCGTAGGAATACTTTTGTATGATCTTCCTTGAATTTCATTTAACAAACTTTTAATTCATAGTTGTAAACATTTTCCTTTCCACTACAATTCCCGTCTCCTGCATCAGTTTGGCAATACGATTATTACACTCAGAGACAACCTAGGTGGAGTCTAAAGCGAATCGCAAAAATCTTTGTTTCTGATTGGCCGCAAAGTAATTCATCCGCTGTCTTAAATAAAAAAAAAATTGGAATAGTATGCATCATATTCGTCATATTTGGCGTCTTTATGGCCGAAATCCAGGAAGGAACATTACGTTTTAATTGTAAGAGCGATAATTCTAGTTTAACTCGCCAAATTCAAGGTAGTTAAATACCAAAATTTACAAAAAAATTATGTTTAAAGCAGTTTAATTTCACAATGATAGGTAAGAACCTTTCAATACTATTGTAAGTTTCATTCACCGTTCTATTCGATGTATATACGTTGCCATTAACAGAACCGTAATTTTCGGCTGAAGGATCATAAATGCTCAGGATCATCCGGAAATAAAGTACGGTTGTATAGGTTTTCGGAATACGTTTTCACAGTGATTTAATCAACTAGTCTATTTGGAACGTTCATTTAATATATGCAACATTGATTAAAGTAGATGGTCATTTCTGTTTTAAGCAACTGGTATATTCACACTTATATTCTTATTCGGGAAAAATAATGTTGCATATATATTAAATGGCCGCTGCAAAATAGAAAAATCAATCCAATAGATTATCTTATAACTATGCAGCTGATATCTAGTATCTTTCACTTACCGAAGTAAAGAAGTGAGATCCCTTTGCTGTTGCTGGCAATTTAATCTACTAGAAGAACCATTAATCTGGAGTTTTTTTTTACGAAGAGTCCATCATTAACAAAATGGCGTCGAAGTCTACGAATTTACAACAAGATGTCAAATCTTATTGTTAAATTAATTAAAACTCATTGTTAATAGAAACAATGATATTTTACAGATTGTAAATAATGTGAGTGATATTTTAATAATGTGTCTTACTAGTTTACGAGGCGCATTGTTTGAGCAGTGTTTTGAGATAACAATTCGATTACAACAATGTGTGTATAATCCTATCAAAATAATCTATAGAATTCGAATACGTATATCGACAATATCTATAGAATTCGAATACACATGATTTCGGCACAGTACGTAATATAGGCATTCGAAGAATGCCTGGCGTTTCAGGCAAAGTAGGAAGAAAACGAATCCTTTTAATCTATTATATACAGTAAAACCGGGCCAAAAGAAGCAGGCGGGTGGGGTCTTCTCAAATATTAATGCAGCCTTTGATTGCACATATTTGACTATGGTATAGTTTATTCAAAATTTTTGGAAAATTGCTTGATTAAAGAAAACAAAAAATTCCAGTCCAGTTTTCTGAAAAATCATTCATTGTCTTTAAAGATCATTTAGATTAGTTATTTAAAAAAGATTATTTTTAAAAAGGATATGTTCTCCCTACTAATAAGGCATCACCATTATTATCTCTCTTTCTCTCTCTACCTCCTCTCCTCACACCCTTTTTTTAATATAGAAGGTAATCCAAAAGTAATGGAACAAGTAAAAATTCAAAATTTTTAAAAGTTTAGAGACTAGTTTTCACAGATATGCACATAAAGGCATTGGAATTTTTTATAAACCATAACGAATACTAATACTACTGAAGTAAAGTTTATTTTAACGCTAGTATAGATTAAATAATGAGCATTATCTCCCTTTTGTGATTAAGAAATAGTTAAAGAAAAATTCTTTTTGAGACTTTATGTTGAAATTCAAGTTATTTTATATTGACTAGTTTGTGAACTGACTGGTTATAAGTTAACTAATGTTATTTTGAGCTTCAAAAATTTAGGTGTATCTAGTTTATGTAAACACTACACAAAATACTTACGATGACGAAAAGATGACTAGATAGATGACTAATCGCATCCATGTGGCTAAGGAAGGTTATAGACCTGTGGATTCCAGTCTGTTGATGGCCACGGACTACTAATTCGAAAAAACGTCCAAGTCGTGGGACACCACCTTCTAATAAAATTAAAAATAATGCTTAGGCACTTAATATAATTTAGGTACTTAATATATTTCGTTTTTAAAAAGCATACTTATTTTGTAAAAAAAATTATTAATATAAAATTCTTCAGTTTTAATATAATGTCTTATCAAGACAATAATATTGAACACCCATTTTTGGTTAATTGCTATAACAGTCAATGAAAGCACATGATTGAATTAAAAGGAGTGTTCAATTTTGTTTCCTTTACAGCATATGAATTTTTATTCGTAATCTAGATGTTTTTAGTTTTAAAGAAAAATGTTAGACAACACCCGTTTTAAAAAAATTAAAGGAAAAAATTGGAATTGAACAATGCCTCCGAGTGTTTTCCATGTGATGAAAAACATGCGAACAGATGTAGTATTGGCGCGCTTTTTATTTTGGCGACGAAAAATTGCCGTTAAACATAGCATAGGGTTGCCAGATTGAAAGTCGTCACAAGAATAGGAAAATACCAACAATGTCAGGTGGGGTTGCCATACTATAAATTTATCGCCCCTATAAAACACGCCAAAAAAAACCTCGCTCGCCAAATGTCCTATACTACATCTGTACCAAAACATGTGATGAAAAACAAGTTTTAACCCTTTGCACAGTAACATGTTTGATATTTACGCTATTTTTATGGAGTAGTTAAATCCTGTTCCTGTTCTTTTAAACCAGTATTCTTAACGTGTTCTTTTTACGTTTTGGGCAGATAATTATAAAAAACAATAAAGTTATGCTTGTAGCTGAATATAAATATCAGTATATCAAACGTATATTAAGTAGTTTATGGCATTTGGAAAATGTTTAATAAAAACCGGGGTTGTGAGGAATTTCAATCTGAAGTTTGCCTTTAAATCGCCAGCATACTTGTACTTCTAGATGACAAAAAGTAATTTCAATTAAAGCTTGCGAGAGAATAACTTTTGAAACTCAGAACCTGTTGTTCTCTTTCATTCATTTTCAAGTACAGAGATAAAAAAAAATAACACGTCGTTATTTTGGTGACTTAAAGACTACGCTCGATTGCAAAGGGATAATAAAAAATGTCGATACTCAAGTGATGCCATACTTTAAGTTAGATAAAAAACAAACTAAAGAAAAGTGTCTATTATATTCAGGAACATGTAGTTCTCGTTCAATATGAAGAACAGGTAACAAAAGAACAGGTTGTTATTTTGGTGACTGAGAGTCATTGCACGAGTGAAAATGAGTTAACACGATTATCCGCATAAATAAGGGGAGTGAGGAGACTCCTTTAAGATTTTAATAATGACGAAAATTGGAAGCTTTCTCCGAATAGTATATTTAAAATATTTAAATTTTTTAAATGTAGCCTATTGTTTTATTAACTTGCCTTTGGAAATTAATAGCTCTATTTATTATTTCTAAAACGTTTCTTAAAAAATAATATCCTACGAAACATTTACAAACCTTTATAATGAATATAAAATCTTCATTAAGCACTTGATAACTTATATTCAATAAACGTTTACATTAATTTCAATCATGATTACAACGGTAAATGAACATAAAATTCATGTACATACTAGGGACTTTTTTACAATCATAAAAATAAATAATTGTTATAAAAATATCCAAATATTCAAGGTAGTTAAATACCAAAAATGTACGATAAAACAGTTTAATTTCACAATGATAAGTAAGAACCTTCCAATACTACTGTAAGTTTTATTCACCGTACTATTCGATGTATATACGTTGCAATTAACAGAACTATAATTTTTGGCTGAAGGATCATAAAAAATGCTCAGGATCATCAGGAAATAAAGTACGATTGTATAGGTTTTCGGAATACGTTTTCACAGTGATTTAATCAACTAGCCTATTTGGAACGGTCATTTAATATATACAACATTGATTAAAGTAGATGGTCATTTCTGTTTTAATAAACTAGTATATTCACACTTATATTCATACTTCGGAAAACTAATGTCGCATATATTAAATCACCGTTACAAATAGAAGAATCTCCAATAGATTATCTTATAACTGTGAAGCTGATAACTACTATCTTTCACTTACCCATATGAGAAAGTGAGATCCCTTTTGCTCTTGCAGACATTTTAATCAACTAGAAGAACTATTCACCTGGAGTTTTTTGCGGAGAATTCACAAGCTGCTGAACGTTGTCGAAGTGTGCTAATTTAAAAGGAGTTGTTAAATATAATTGTTAAATTAGTTAAATCATTGTTACGAGAAATCATTCTTGCAACAATGGGATTTTGCAGATTGTAAATAATATAAGTCATAATCTAACAATGTGTTACTTTCTTAATATTTAATTATTTTTAAAAAAAATTAATTATTTTAGTTTTTTTACTTTAAATAATTATTATTACTTCTATATAAAAGTTAAATTAACAAAAAATTAAATAAAAAAAATATTATATATATTTTTTTAAATCTAAAATTTTGTTAAAATTTAAACAAAACCTACCTTTGTTTGAGGTTCCCCAATTTCTGATGCTTTTCTATCATGCTGTATTTGAATGCTTGCTTGGTGACTTTGGTGGTTATTTTGAAAGGGAGGGTCAATTTCCAATTCCGAGGACACAAATGCTAGGTTCTGAAAGAAAGTTATCCCTTTTTGTAAATAATTTGAAACACTAAGATAGCTTAGTTAAATAAAATACTAGATATGCTGTGTCTAAAAAGACATTCTCTTAACTGATATGTGTAACGTGAACTCAACAATTGTTTTCGTATGTAAATGTAGTTTATAATTTAACAAGACATCTTCAAATTAAAGTTTTATCTTATCGTCGCAAACTACAGTATATTTTACCTTTGTAATGCAGTGTGTTCCACTCAGATAACGTAAACTGTATTTGTTTTCGATATCTCAATTAGAAAAATAGTTATAAGTTTATATGTGTTTCCTATACTAATTTCCGTTAACGTAAAATCTCATTTTGGTTCGCGCTAACTTGACTTTGGAAATTAATAGCTCTATTTAATATTTCTAAAACGTTCCTTAACAAATAATATCTTACAAAATGTGTACAAACTACTGTATAATGAATATCAAATCTTCATTAAGCACTTGATAACTTATATTCAATAAACGTTTACATTCATTTCAATCATGATTGCAATGGTAAATGAACATAAAATTTATGTATAAACTAGGGCCTTTTTTACAATCATAAAATGAAATAATTGTTTCCAAAATACTAAAATCAAATTAAATACGCCATAAATTATTATTAAATGCTAAGGGAACTGTACACAAAAAAGAAATTTAAACATAATAATTCCTAAAGAAAATAAAAGTTGCAGAATAAACTTAGTGTTAAATAATGACACTGATGATTAACACTGATCGTTAATTATAATTTACTTTGATTATATTCAAAACATCTAAATGTTTCGAAGTCTAAAAGAATGTCACTTACTTTAGTAAAAAAAGATGTCTGAAGTTTCATATGCTGGAAAACGGAATGATTTCAATCTTTTACAAAACTTCTTCAAAATCAACTACATTTCAACACTTGGTTTATGTAATCTATTAAAATTTCAATTATTTCAAGGTAACATAATGAATCATTGTTGCAATTATTAACATCGTGATATGATAAATAGTATGAGGGTTTAGCAGTTACTTTGTTTAGCTTTGCCATAACAATGCAAAGTATTGTTGTAACAAGCTGTTACAGATATAAAATAGAAACCAGGAATCGAAATGAATCTTTTTACAACTGCAAATGTTAAAAATTTAAATTTCGTGTGAGTTAGTGTAATAAGTATGAGTTAGATGTAGAATTCACTATTTAAAAAGTTAAAAAGCATGCAGAAAAAAAAATTAAGAACAAAATAAATAAATATTTTACCTCATTACAAGACTAAGTGTGCAGAATGTCCCGAACGTCAACCAGAATAGTCATTGGAAAGGGGGATACTGAGGGGGCTCAAGTCTCCCCCCCCCCTCCCTCCCCAATAGAATTTCAAATTAAAAAAATTTACCAATATCCCAAATAAGAAATCTCTCAACCCAAATTTTATTTTCGTACATTTTATAATAATTATCGTAATCCTAAATTTAATAAATAAAAATATTGTTCATTTATTTATGCATACAACAAGTTAATTAACAAACTATCGATAATTAATAAGTGCTATAATAAACAAATAATTACTAATTAGAATAAATACTAATTGGCATTTATTTTCTTATATTGATAAATATTCTTTGTTATGTAACTAGTTGAGTCAACCCCCCCCCCCCCACAGTTTTTGAATTGCTACGTCACTGACCCACAGAATGTCCCGACGTATTAAAGATCGATGTATTAACAGATTGCCAGTATATTCCCAATCGACAGATATTAAATCAGTCCAAAGTATCACATTTGACAAGAGTTGACAATAGAGAGTGTTCAATTCAGTAGACCCTCACTTCTTTAAGTTGACTTTTAATTATTACCTATTTTGCTAAAGAAAGGAAAGTTGCCTAAAATCTGAATAGGGGCTATAAAATACAGATAATGACTTCCAACGTCATGTAATCAAACGAAGCAAAGTCAATTTTACACCTCCTTAAATTTTTTTTTAAAAATTCTTACTCTTGAAAAAGGTGGTATAATTTTTTCAGAATCTACTTTGGTGCAATTAAAAAATTCCATAAATTAGAAGAGCACCTGGTCGTAAAGGACAAGAATTTAAAACATTCATTCTGTATTCAATTGTTAGTCAAATTCATATTTGCCCAGATCGCACATGCTGTTGCTTAAGTTGCTCTGTTGCACATGTCATACTTTAAATATGATAAAGAACACTCTACAGAAAAGTGTCTTTTAAATTGAGGAATATGTAGTTCTTGTGTACAGTATCAAGAAAAGTGAACAAAAGAACAGGTCGTTACTTTGGTGACTGATGGTCATCGCTCAACAGCAAAGTGTTAAAACGATTGTCCGCAAAGTAGCGGAAATGAACAGAATTTTAATTGTATTTTCTTTGAAATTAAGGAACGTAAAAGAAAGAGAAGAAATTATCTCTGTCACGCACACTCTCGGTCTCCCTCTTGCCACACACACACAAACTCTCTCTCTCTCTCACATACATACTTTCTCTCTCTCTGTCTGTCACACACTCTTTCTCTCTCTCTTTCACACACTCTTTCTCTCTTTAACACACACTCTATGTCTCACAAAACTCTCGTTCTCTCTCTCTCGCACACACATACTCTCTCCCTCTCTGTCTTTCACACACTCTTTCTCTCTTTAACACACACTCTATGTCTCACAAACACACTCTCTTACACCCACTCTCTCACTCTCTCGTTTCCGTCCTTTCGACATACTTCGACCTGGGCTTAAGCACCGATTTGGCCACCCTGCACTCTCCGAAAATGTGTTCTATCGTCCTCCCTACATACTTTAACCTAGGACATACGCGCCAAGTTGCCCACCGCTGCACACTATTGGCATTCCTATTTTGAAATAACTTCACTTCTGTAAAGTCATATTCTAGGGACAGCCGTGGCTTAATTAGGCAGACCTACATTAAAAGGGCAGTTTGTCAATATCAAATGAGCAGTCGTGAAATTTAAAAATTGGAATTATTAATTAAAACACATGCAATTAAATTCATTCGGGAGTCCTCAGTTCAAGACCAACAAAATAATAACAAAAAGTTTAAACATACAAGTAGGCAAATATCTGGAGCTTACCAAAGACGCGTAAGAACTGGAAGCGTAGGCGGAGTACAAAGCGCTATAACTCCAGTGATAATTAGCCTATAGCGACAAATGTTGTACCATCGTGAAGAGGAAAGTAGTTCTGCGTCACCATGTTAGTCATTAATCTAAAATGATTTCGCCTGGGATTTATACCATGTGAGAGAGAAAAATACTCCAATTTGAAAATTGTCTGGCCGGTATAACCACTGTAACTTCAGTTCTAATCAAAGAATCGCAGTCATTCTTTATTTAAATTGAAGAGATCGATGATGTATATAATTCTATTAGTGTGGTTAACAGTTAAATCTATTTTTGTGAAATTTTCGTATAGTGGAATGTGACAATTTGTCGAACATTTCACTATGGAACAAAAATATTCTACTAAAGTTCAATTGCGGCGTAAAAAACTTAAACGGCAGGTTTACACGAATTCTAATCATATGAAAAGTGCAGAGAGGTCTAAAACTTAGCTAAAACACTAGAAGCAGGCGTGCATACAAAGAATTCAAGTACTAAACCTTTACGGTAAAGTGAATAATGTGCCTTTTTAAAATCATTTCTTCCATTCATTCAACTATATAGTTTTTTTTATAAATGTAAAATTTAATCTGATACAAAAGATTAAGATAAAATAAGCTCTTAAATCATACAGCATTCAGGATCTTCCAAAAAACTGTTTTTACAATATTATGGTTATTTTCATTTGCAATGTGTACGTAATGTAATTATTTATGCAATAAACAATTTATTTTAGTAGTGATTAATTCATCTCTTAACTTGTTTTCTTTGAAACAGGATTCATGTATAACATTCATTGGGAAACAAACCATAAATTGTAATCTCTGAAAATATTACATTTCTGCCACTAATGCAAAACTTGTTTAAAAATCTACGCTTGTTTAAATGTTCACCACTCTTGTCCCTTGACAGAAGTGTTATCTGAAAATAATAAATAATTCTACTCTTTGATATAATTTATATTTGGTGAAAAATTGTCATTTTTTAAAAAAAAATTCTTGTATAATGCATTTATAATTGAAATGTGATAATGCTAGTAATTTTATGTCACACCAGTAGGTTGGTTGGGGTTTAATGGCGCAAGGGCCAAATATGGCCAAGCTGCGCCAAGTCACACCAGTAGGAAAATTTGCATTTAAAGAAATATGTTTATATAAGGCCTACTATGTGGTTTTTCATTTTAAATAGTCCAAAAAGTCAAAGCATATTCTAATAAGCCGTGGCTTAATTTCACATAAAAAAAAGTCGGCCAGTTCACATAAAAAAAAGTCGGTTTGAAAATTTAAAATGAGCAGTTTTGAAATTATACAAACTGGAATTATTAAATGAAACACATTCAATTTAATTAATTAGGTAAGTTACAATCTTTGTCAATTTACTCTATTTTCTAAGTTCCTTGATATTTATAGGTTAAACAAAAGTCAACGCTTGCCATTCGATAAGCTATGTATGTGTGCATAAAACAGACGAGACTTCAGCGTCTATTGAACACCACATTTTTTTGAGATTTCGAGTAGAAATGAATATTTAAACAACTTACAATCTTGTACGCATTCGGGCATAATGAATGCAGATGGCGACATCATTCCGCATATTTATTCCACCTTCATGGCCGATGACAAAGTCGAATAAACCTACACAATGAACTGTTCATGATGTTATTAACAGTTCGTTATTTATCCCGAACACTGGAACCCGTTTCAGTAACACTACTTCGTAAATTTGAAGAACATATGAAAAGCAGTTTGAAAGAAATTGTAATTTCAGCTTTCATATTGCGTCTATCAAATTCAAAAAAGCGGAGAAATGACAAAGTTTTAACACTAGTGTGTTCTGATAAACATGTATTGTTACAAAAGATTATTTAAAAACTTTGTTGCTACAGCGTTTGATATTTACAAATTCAATAACAATGTAATTTGTTACTTCAGGTAAAAACATTACTATAACTATGTGTTTTACGATAATAGAATAGAATATCAATTTTGATAAAGGTAAAACTGCAAGAAATTTTATTATTGGGAATATTTATACTTTTTATGTTGATTTCATTTTTAAAGATTCGAACAAAGTAGATCGTAAATGTATAATTTTCTATTCAAAACAATTATATTTTTTCCTATACTGTTTAAACTAAAGCATCAACTATTCTATTTTTAACCGACTAAAACCGCACCAACCGAAACCGCCAAAGCGCGTCAAAGGAGAGAGCTTATGAATGCGATTGTTATATATCAAATTTTTTTTTAATAAAATAATGTATGTTTACTTGAGTTTTCTGTTCTAATTCAGATTTTTTTTTTTTTTTTTTGCTGGACAGGGGATTCTTCTGCGGCACCTTTTGAAAATCGGCTATTCGCCATTTAAATATCTGGAATTCTTAATTAACCGGACCATTTGAAAAACCATTAAAAATATTTTTCCGGTCTGTAGGATTACCTTGTTATCCCAATCGTACCCTCAACCCATGTGACATTTGCTGAACAACGTAGTTAAAGTAAGAGGCGTTTCTGAGATTTATAGGTATTCAGTTGGTGACATAAAAGATAATTGTAGGCTGTTTGTACATGTGTAAAGGATTACTTCTCTTAACACTTGATATGGGGCGGCAGTTGATCCGGAATTCACAATGCATCAATCCAAAAATTGATTACTTTGAAGGAAGGTATTTTCCAAGAAAGGATTGTGAATGACTCCTGTCAAAAGACGAACGCCTCTAATTGTGATGCTTTTCGCTCCCTCACAATGCCTGAGGAATTTTCCCTTCCCTTTTTTGAAATTGTCCATTCCTATAATCAATCTTCACGTCAGAAAAATAGTGAATTTTTTATCCATTTTGTCCGAATATTTGCGATCTTCGTCAAACGAGGATATCACACGAAATTTAAGATGGTTATAACTCTTAATTTCGTTTGTCTCTGACGAATGCAACTTCCAAATGGCACTCTTTTAAGAAATTTTTTATTCATAAAAAACCTTAAAATTGTAGAAATTCACTAAACGCGATCTGCTGCGATCTCTTTTGAAAGACTTACAATCCTTTTGCATCTGATGAATAAATGTTTATACTTCAACACTTTCTATTTCATCATGATTTGATTTGCACTACATAACAAAATTGCATAAAATTTTTCGAAAAAAAAAATTTAATTTACGAAATTGAAGTTTAGGACTTGTCATTTGGAGTTATAAAAATTGATTTTTGGAAGAAGCTTGTTTCTTTTTGTTTGGTTTGTATTAATGTTCTAATTTGTTTTACTGCTAATATATTTTGTTAAATTTTTTTTATTTGAAACTTATCTGTAGCTTCTCTTTTATGAAATTTGAGATAGTAAATTTAACAAGCAACTTTACAAAAATTTTAGGATTTAAAAATTTTCTTTTTTTGAAAAAATTAAAAAAAAAAACACTACTATTAGAGATTTTTTATGTAATGAGTTTATGATGCAGTTTTTAATTTTTTATTTTTTTGTGAAATTTTAAACATTTCTAAAAAAACTCTAAATTATACAAACTTTAAAAAAGCATTTAGAAAAGAGAAAATTCTGGCCCTCCTGAAAAAAATCCAGTTAAAGGTAAGGAAAGTGCCCTTTTACAAAACAAAGAGTGCCCTTTTTTAAAACTATGTGAACACAAAAATTATCCATCTTGGGTAGATTCACAATGTTTTGAACTTAAATTTTCGACACTTAGTTTTGAACATAAATGATTGACCCCCTCCCAAAATCATAACGACTGCTCTCTAATTAAAGAAATATCACATATATATATAATTTATTATGTGTTATATTGATGCTGTTGGTAGGAGAACGCGACATGTGACATAGGAGAAGGGACTGGGTATGCTGTAGTGTGACATAAGAGGAGATCAAAAATATGTATAAAAGGTGTGACATCATTTAAGGACAGCCTCCGTAAAGAAATTGTTTATTCTTTGTACAATGCAGTGGCCTAGTACAAAAGTAAATCCACTGCTTTGTACAATGCAGTGGATTTAGTTTCAGAGGGGGCTCAATAAAAAATTTTTGAAGGAAAAAAATATTTATTACAAAGTTGTTATTGTTAATCTTTATATTAATACATTAATGAATTATCAAAATATTATTAATTAATCAAAACTATTAATTGATAAATAAGATGTGATATTTTGAAAACGTAATTTGTGTTAATGTTTTCCTAAAGAAATTGCCTTCACAAAATATTTTGTCTGAGAGGAAGAGTGCATAAAAATACCAGGGGTCAAAACTTGATTCCGAGTAATCCGAGTCTCACAGGTCAGGGGGAAAAGAAGGAACAATAAATAGTATGACAGTGCAATTAGTTTGGAATTAAACATTATCTAAAAAAATCCTCATTAAATATGCAATAAAAAAAAAATTTAAAAAAAGGAAACATTTAAATTAATCCTATACTTTAATGCATTGTAAATTTTTCGCATCAAGAGAAAGGGAAATATAATTTTAATGCATATATCATGAGAAGCATTAAAATGTATTTAGAATATAATTATTCAGTATATATTTCGGAGTAAGAGGGCCCTCCCGATGAATACCCCACAGGTACAAATGTTAAAGTATAAAAATAACAAATCTTACCCGCCGTTGTCAAATTTAAAAAGGTGACAAATATTCTTTCTTGTATAAAGGTGACAAATATTCTTCCTTGTATAAAGGTACCAAATATTCTTTCTTATAGTATATGGATTACAGAACACTTGTGTGTTTGTGTATTGTTTGTGAAATCTGAAAGTAAACATTTTAGCGCTCTGGTGTTTAAAGTGTGTAGTGGAAGTTGTAATATTTGTTTATAAATGTGGCTTTGCACAAGTCTTCTAAAAAAAATTTTGCAAGAAGTTTGGATTGATTAATTAAGGTCGTACTAGAGGCTATTAAAAATGATTCGAGGTCTATCTCGAGTGAAAGACCCGGAAACAATGCCTCGTATTCTTGAATCACGGTAAGGTTTGGTTTTTTTAAATAACGTCGCACTAGAGCTGCAAAGAATCACGGTAAGATAACGAGACAACACCTAAGCTAGCACCCGATGCAACCTCAATACCCTCTGTTCGCAAGCTCACTGCATTTTAAAAATTTTTTTACCAAGTATCTTGTATCAGCCGTATTCGAAACTCACAACCCTCTGGTTGCTAGCCGACGACGTAATTAGGAACTTCGAACCACTCTTGTTTCGCCAAGAGTAACCGTTCAAAGCATTTTAACCTTTTTTACTTTGTGACTCCGCGGACCCCTTAACGTCGACTGACGGATCCCCGTGGGTCCGTAAAACCATTGCTACTGAATATATAGGGATCTTGCTAAAAATAGTTTGAAAAATTTATAATTGTTGACTTTTCAGATAGATAGAATAAATAATTCAAAAAAGGTAAAAAAAAAAAACCATTAAAAACTTTTTTTTATTTTGAACTATGATTAGGATGCGAAAATTTTAAATAGCTTCCCACTTTCGAAATTTATATAATACGATCACAGAAGGAACATTTGGACCACGGTAGATCAGTCCCTTCCACAAGGTAAATGTTCGGTCGGATGATGCGAATCGAACAACCACCGATTCGGAGGGTTGTCAGATTCACTACTAAATTACAAAAATTGTTATCCTCAATTTCCACCAGCGTGTTTACTGGACTGGTGCAAGTTAAATCTGATCAGGGTCCAATGTCCTGAAGCCTATTGAGGTTACGTCAGGAGCTAACTCGGGTATTGTCCTCATTATCTAACCATGGTTAAAAAATACAAGGCAGTTTTCCTAGGTGTTCTGTTCGAGACTCCGAACCGTCGCCATAGATTAACTGTGCAGCTCTAGCGCGACGTTAACCAAACAATCTGAATTTAGCAGTTGTAAATTTTTCTTAGACTAAGTTCTGATTATACATACAAGTATCTACCAGAAAAAGTCACCATAAACCTATTTAATTAGAGGTTTAGTTTTAATATCCTTCATAAACATTGTAATACCCCCCCCCCCCAACTATTTGTGGTAAAAAAAGAATGTTTTTAAAACACAAAAACATGACAGTTGTCGTTCTTTTTAAAGTACAATGAAATCGAAGGACAGTTATTTTGTCACATGTGACCTAAATACTTATAACTTATAAAATTTGAAAATGTAAATAATACAGCATCAGCATATAAAAGCAGAAATTATTTTATTGTTACAATAATAAATAAAATACAATTATTTTACACAAGCGTCAGCACTCGTAACTTCTAGATATTCTCACAAACTCATCTTAAGTTATTAATTAAATATATAAAATTAGATCATTTAGTAAAATAAAAAAACTCTCATTCGCACATACACATCCTTTGGGGACTTCTTACACATTTTTTAAGTAATAAAACACTCTCATTCAAATGATCTATACACACACCCTGAGGATGACTTAGATGAAAAGTTTCTTTCGCTTAAAAGTTTTTACAAATATAAATACATTTCTCACAATTGCACTGTAATAAATGGAAAAGATGTTGTATAGATTATACAAGTTCAATACTTTTACAAAATAAAGATTAGATAAGGTTCCATTTTTGCCTTTATACATAAAATACAAAACGGCTTCAACTCCATGGAATATGGACGGAATAGTAAAGCATGAATGAAATGTTTTTGAGATAATTCACAAGCTTTTACAAATTGTACATCAATAGTACAAAAATATGAAAGGACGTGAAGAATATACACATACTCACAAGTTAGAAAAGAGATATTTTAAATTTTGTATAACTATCACATTCATTTATTGAAGAGAATATATGTCTTGGACATATATAGTTAAAAATTACTTACAGTTATTCACTTTACAGTTGATTAACAACTCATAAAATCTTTGAATATTTTAATTGATTAATGATTCAATTATACAAATGGATTAGGAAAAACTGAAATAATCCAAGAAACACATTTACTTCAATGGGTAAATACAAAAATTACCTAATAAATATGCATATAGATTCTTTTGTAAAATATTTAATCCAAAATACTATTTAATTTACAAGAAAAAAATACTAATTTCTTTTACTTAATTCATCTTACTCCCAAATCTAGCATTTTCTGCAAGCAAAATAAAAATAAACTTAATGGAAATGAATAACTTCAAAAGTGGAAAAATTAATAGTTTAAAAAAGTTTTGCCTTTTTATGGCCTTCTGAAGCATTGATTAAGTTTTGGCAGAAAATTAATTGAGCTGCCTAGTTTCACAAATCCAGATATAGATCCTCATTTTTAACAAAATATTTTTACAAGTTCTCTTGCAAAGCGGTAAAGACTAAAGGTAATAGAAATCAGTACAAAAAAGCATTCAAAGTCATGGGTTAAGATCCAAAAGCATGTGGATGGATCGTTTTTGGCACCTCCTGTAAATTTTACGAAAGTGGATCTATCTGGCTTTGAAACTAGATGTAATGATTCAAAATCCTGTTTTTACGCCCTGCCTCTATGACAGCTATTCGGCTAAAGATTGACCGAATATCAGAAGTATTTGGTTGAACCGAATATTCGGCATATGGGCAGAATACCGAATATACGTCCATCCCTATTTGGTACTTTTATAAATTTTGAAAACAATCAAATGGTAGATAACGATAACAACAAGAGGGTGTTGTTTGTGGTAGGTCTGCATTAAAAACATAATTTCTACTTAACAGGAGCATTTTTTCTCCCAAAATAAAATTAGATTCTAAATAATTAAAGTGCATTAGTATGCACCCCCCAAAAAAATATTGTGCACTATATATTTTTAGATGCACGTGCTAATTTCAAACCCTGCAAGCATGCAGCAAATTAAATATAAACAAAAACCTTTACAGCTCGCAAGTAAAAATGAAATAGACCGTTGATAGAGCGACACCTAACAGGACTACATAAGATCGTTATAACAAGTTTAAAAAAAAATTATATGAAAATAAATTCATTGGGACTTTAGAAAGGGGTCACAATATTATGGGATCATTTTAACCCTTTGTACTCGAGGAACATGTTTGTAATTTAATTCTTTTTATGGAACATCCTGTGCCTATTCTTTTTAAAGATGTTGTCTTATTTAGCATGTTTTTTTGTATGTTTATGTTGGATAATTATAAAAATTTAAAAGCTGTGCATGAAGTAGAATATTAATCTGAGTATAGCAAATGTATATATAGTAGTTTATGACATTTTGATGCTTATGCTGTGCAAGTCCAATTGAAGTAACATATTACTTACGTGGTAACACGGCTTATGTGACGATTTGTCAAACTTTTTTTTTTAAAAAGGGGTTGTGAGCAATTTCCACTTAAAGAAGGTTTTAGATCACCAATATACATGGTGTTTCTATATGACAAATATAATTTACATTAAAGTTTGTGAAAGAATAACTTTTTTAAAGTCAAGAATGTGTTGTTCTTTTACATTTTGAAAAACAGGGGGGGGAAAATAACACATTGTTATTTTGGAAACTTAAAAACAACAATCGAGTGTGTTGGGATAATAAAAATACCCAAGTGATGTAATACTTTTAAATGGAGTTAGATAAAGAACAAAAGAAAAGCATTTTCTCGTCAATTCGAAGACCATGGAACAAAAAAACAGGTTGTTAGTTTGGTGACCCAGAGTCACCATTCGAGTCCAAAGGGTTAAATAAGGGCCTAATGTAAATGGCAAGTATACATATCATCAAATACCCTCCTTCCCTGATCCAAGTAGAAGTGAAAAGAAGTCTTACAAACTGTGCTTTGTACTGTGTTGGGTGTTGTGAGGACATCTTATGTACAATTAATAGGGGGTGGGGGGGGTGACATCAGCTGTTGTGGAATTGCATGGTGGGTCTGAGGGGGAGGCAGCCGTCCACCCACATGTTGGGGCTGTCCAGCATGGACTGCCACAGGCTGGACTCGTCTCTCCGGGCATCCATCCAGTCCACTGAGAGGCCATGGTACAGACCTAGGAATAAGATAATTAATTTAGATGGATATCTAGCGGAAATACAATTCAATGCACAGGAGGGTGGTGAAAAAATACTGTTTTTTAAATGCTTAATGTGTTTTGAAGGAATGGAAAAATATCCAGATAATTTATTGTTCCAGTTGTTTGACGTTCATATTTCAGGCTTTTGATTTTATATATGAAATACTTTCCTTCTTAAAAAACAGCCTTAAGAATGCATTAACAATGTTATCTTTAACCTCAAAACACTAAAACCTGAGAGACTGAATTGCACAAACACAACAACCAAATTGTAACTTAATCAGCTGCTTAAAATTCTTACCTTATGGATGAATAATGTTGTCTAATGGGAATCAAACCTTCAAACAGCTTGTATTAAGCTTAAGAAATGTAGTCCCTTACGCCTGAACGATGATACAGTCAAACCCCGTTGTAACGAACCCTCAACGGACTGGTTCAGAAGTTCGCTATAGCCGAGGGTTCACTATATCCGAATTTTCAAATATTGACGATATAAAAACTTCCTAAAGTCCTTAACCACGTTTTATGCGAAAAAAATTACTTACACTGAACACTGAATTGCAATTAGTAATGGGCAATAATAAAGTAAAAGAAATATTTGTTCTTAAAAAACAATTAAATTAATTTTACTACTACTTAACTTTATTTATCTAAAGTATGAAAAGAAGTTTTGATTTTCTGTTGAAAGCATCCAAAGAGTCCATTACATTCTTATCCACAGTTTCTGTTGCAAAGAAATTATGCAAAATATTCGCAGCTGCCTTAGGTCCTTGGCATCAAAAATGGAAGGACCTGAACTAACATCCCCTTCGTATGCAATATCTGTAGATAAACGATAATCACCGTTTTCTATTCTCTTAATAATTTTCGCTTTATCCCCAATGGAAAAGGCATTAACAAACTGGAGCGATTGTAAACCTACGCGAAGTCCACAAGTTAAACGATAATCTTCAACAATAGAATGAAAGGAATAGGCAAAGAATGTATGCTAAACCAGTTGGACGGGGGGAGGGCAGGAGCTGAGCAGGGGAGTATATTGTCACCTTTGAGGAACCTGGCTTCTGTCAAAGGAACAAAGGGTAAGGAATGATGCCGGGGCGAGTAAAATTTTTGGGGAAAACCTGAAACTAAACTGGAAAAGTGTGAATTTTAGTTCGCTACATCCGAATTCCTTACTTTTGAAGATCGTTAAAAGCATTTGAAAATACATTAGTGACATAGGAGTTCGGTTGGGACCAATTGAAAAGCTCGTTACAACCGAGGGATCGTTATATCCCGGGTTCGTTATACCAAGGTTTGACTGTATATACAAATCTTAGACTATAGTAAAAAACTTAATGCAAAATTATTCTCTTAGGTAAAAAAAAATTCCTCTTTTCAACATAACATTATTGATACTGAAGGTTCACTTGAATTTCATCAAAGTCAAAGCATGAGGGATTTAATTGTGCATGCTTTGTGACCCTATTAAACTATAAAAACTCAAGCAGCTATTTCAATTTTACCAGGGTAGGAACATGTACTTTCATTGTTAAAAAACATTTTTAAAAAAATATCCACAGAAAGACACCCAAGTTCTATTATCCTATATTTTATGTAGGAAATCGCACTATCCTATACTTTTATTATCCTACTTTGTATTACCCCATCTACAATAATAAAAGAGTCTGTTTGTGGATCACAAAACATCTACTTCCTCTGCATATAAGAGACTGACAATTTATATATAGATACTATCATCCTCAAGATGTGCACCTGAGACTTTGTAAAATTCTATGTAGTGCTTTAAATGAATTTATAACAGTTCTAAAAGCCATTTTTTTTAAATATCCGTTCAAAAAATAAAAATTTACATAGTTATAAAATTATAAGATATTGCCAACTATAAAGTACTTAAATAAATATGTTTACTGCTTTAAATAATTGATACAAATAGTTCTTTATTATAATAATAACTAATTTAACAATTGAGAGTATTTAAAAAAAAAAAACTTAAAATAGTTAAAAAAAAGACAAGGAAACAAATCCTCACCTGATCCCATGTTGAGCCTGATGCCCCCCATGAAACGGTTGTTGGCGAGCTTGTCGTGGTCCCAGAGTGTGAGCTGGAGGGAGCGCTCCCTCAGCTCGTCAGGGGAGAGGTCCTCGTAGATGAGGGTGCAGTACCACTTGGGGTGGCCGCTCCTGCGCACGACGGGAGTCTTCTGCTTCGTGCACTTGCTCTTGTCCGGCAAGAGGTAGCTGCACAGGAAGAGAGAATCAACAGAGGTTACGCACAGTCAATAAAAATTAAAAGGTTTGTAGAGAAAGTGTTATTTTAAATAAACAGCAGAAAGTCTCAAATACAGAATCATCAGGACTTCGTCAAATCCGGATTTGGGAAAATACCACACTTTAGATATTCATAATCATTTCGTAGTTTGTGTGAACGCAAGTCCTAATTACTGTCCAAACTTAAAATTTCCCACAGCCAATTAATTTTTTTTTAAATGGGTACTAAAACTATTCAAAGAAATTGTTAAATGAGAGAAAAAATAATTGATAACTGTAATTTTATTGCAGTTCCAATGCATAGAAAACTGATACAGGGTGGCAACAACATTCTGTAAAAAAAGTTCCCTGATTTCCATGACGGTGTCACAAAAATTTCCCTGATTTTACATTTACATTAAAAAATGTAGTAAAACATGCTTTGTATAGAAACGAAGTATCCACACTACAATGATCCAATAAATATATTGCATTATAAATAAAAAAATATAAGCAATATTTATTGTCAGTTAAAAATAATTTATGAATACAACACACATTATATAATTGTGACAGCCATAACAGTAATTAAATGTGTTCTCTGGAAGAAGCAAAGCTTCCTATTCCAATCTTCAATAAATCCCATATTCATTAGCCCGTCACATGTTGCTTACAATTCAAGGTCCTTTACTTTTGCTTCTCCCTCCAGCAGCAGTTTAAGTTTTTTAAAAATAAAACTAAAAATATGAAAATTGGCATAACCATGCTTTTTTTTTACAATTCTTTTTCAGAACTAAAAGGAAATATTGACAACTAAATTACCCATAATAGAGGCCATAATAGACGATAATTGCCGTTTTTAAAGATGCAAATTTGAAAATTTCCCTGATATTTCCAAAATAAATTTTTTTATGATAATTCCCTGATTTCCCGGTTATGTTGCCACATGGTGGTAAATCAGTAATGTTTTGCTATTTACTAATAACGTTATTGTAGCAAAATTGGAATTTTTTTAACTTTCAGAGCATTCAGAATTTGTCCAGTTTGTGTGCCAAAAGTCATGACGACTCTGTGATATTTAAATGGATACAAGTTAATGTAGAACTAGAATTGCTGGCTCTAGCAAAAATTAGCATGAAGGATTTTCCGATTTTAAAGTTGGAAAACTTCAGATTTTTAGTTTTATTCCGTTCTATAGCTATTTAACTACATAATAAGATCGATCAGTTATACAAAGAAAAACACCGATTTCAGAAACAATTTCACATTTCCCGGGTATGTAGCAATCCCAATAACAAAACCCACACACCCAATTCTAACACATCAACCAGACGAGATACCAAGAACAAGAATGATGCACACCTCTTGCAGAAGGCATCCAGGGTTCCACTGCTCCTGTTCGCAGTGATGTTCCTGGCCTCCTTGACCAGGACGTGCAGGGCGCCACGCAGGGAAATGACAGGGCCAGGGCGGAAGCGGGGCTCCAGACTCAAGTCCCTTGGCACATATTTCAGGGCGAGGAATAACTCGCCACGGTAGTGCAAGGGACTCGTTAGAGACTCCACCTGCAATGCAAGGACACAAAAGGGTTACCATTAGGTGAAATGCATCTACATATATTAACAGTATGAAAATATCTGCGGAAAAAGTCAATATTTATTTTGTGCCTGGATAGTGCTAAAGTAAAGTGTTGTTACGAAAAATTCCCCCAAATGAATAATGAGTGTGTACGGCTCCATTTATGTGAAACCCCTCACATTTTAAAACAGCTTTTTGTGATTTAGCGAGTGTTTAACCCTTACAGTTTAAAATTATAAAAAGCAAATGTAATTCTGCACAACACAGTACCAGGGGGAAAATCAAGCAGCTAGTGTAAACAAAACCAGTTGAAGGTATTTCGTATAACAACTAACAATACCTTAAGGCATGTACATCATTGGTATTTCAGCATGTATATAGCTTGACGTACGACAGGTAATAACTAAAGGGGTTAATATCAGAAGAATAAGATTTTTTTTGTTGTTGTTTAAATTGTAACTATTATAGAGCCATAATAGATATATCTCAAGCCCCAATCAGGGGAAAATATAGCTATTTGGAAGCTTGTTGGGCATAACTTTTAACGTTGTGCAGAGAGAGACAAGTATATCTTGAACTTGCTTCTTTTGATGTAAAATGTCTTTACAATCATTAACATGAGCTATACAAGGAAGAGCTAAACATATACAAAAGGCTGATAACTAAAATCCAAATAAAATAAATTAAAAGTGAGATGTAAAAACACTTAAATCGGTGTGAATTATATACAAAAGATGTTTTACTTAATAAAACATTTGAGCGTTTTAGATACATAATAAAAATACTACATTGGGAAAATAATGATTTAATTCCTATATTTAAAAGGTAATTACCACATTTCATTATCATATTACTTATGCAAAAATTGCTTAACCAACCCATTTAGCATGCAAGTACATGAGGAAGCTCACGCAAAATTAGAAAAATTGTTCAGCCTGTTTGTGTTAGTTACTGAGATGTTATAACATATTCAACAATGCAGAAGTAGAAGAGAGGATATTAAGTAGCCTCTTTATTAAATAAGGCAGCTTTTGATAAAAATAGGTGTCTTATGGTTGAAAATAGTATTAAACTGACCCCTTTCAGTTATCTGTGGAGACCTTCTAAGTAAAGACTAGTAACATTGAATTTATTCATTTCACCCTTTTTTATACTTTATTATTGCAAAATTCACAGCACCTGATTTCTGAGATTACACAGAATTTGTGGTTCTACATCCAATTTTTTTGCACTTGAGGACTATATTTTTGTCACTAAGAATCCTTCCTTTTTTTTCTTGCAGCGCTTTCAAACATTTCCTTTATTAAAGTTTCCAATTTTATTTTTAAAAAAAATTAATGGCAGAGAATTAAAAAAATAAATATTTATTTTGAAAAAAGCAGAAGAATCCAATCCCCAAGTATCAGAATAGAAACACAATGTAACGCTTCCATTCCTACCCTTTAATCATGGAACAAATTGCTCAATTGACATATATTGGATAGGAGGTGACAATACATGTAAATTCACAAAATAAAGCAATGTATCTTCCTTCTGTTGGCAACTAATTCCCATAAACTGCTACAAATTTTTTAGCCAACTTCCACATAGCAACACCAAAATTAAAAAAAAAAAAAAAAAAAAAACAGGCACCAAATCTTCTTACAAATTTGGGAAACTAAAATTCACACCAAACAGATATATTTATTACTACATACCTACCAACAATTAAAAATTCAAATTCATAAATAATTTATGCAATAATAATGCTATTTAGTTTTAATACAATGTCGTAACAGCCACACAAAATGTTACAATGAGTCTACCCTTACCCTTTCTTGGAGGGGGTACCACCTCAACGTTGGGGAATCCAGGAGACGGTACCCAAGGGGCAGAGAGATTTCACCCAGGAAATCGTTACGGCCAAACAGATCGCTGTTCCACACAGACAGCCACAGGGTTCGGGACTCCATTTCATTCTTCAAAACAGGAAACTATGGAAGAAGGCAGAAGTTGAAAAGGAAGCCCATAAAAACAACATATATTCATTGAAAGACATTTGAAAGGAACAATTATTACCATATTCAAAAAGGGCTGCCACTCAATATTACACTTTTATTAACCCTGACTTCATTAGTTTCCCAGAAGATTATCAACATATTAGTCGCCTAATGGCAAAACTTGTTGCATCCAAAAATCCAGAATTTTGTGCCATATTGTTCGTTTAACCATCTTCGGTGGTGTCTGTAGCTCAAACAATTGCAAAACACTTCTTAGAAAAAAGCTTCAAAAACCAAATACAACTGCTAAACTCTTTAAATTCACAAATACGTGGATATTCCTTATATCCTCACTTGTACATACTTGGTGCGATCGGTTTGGCTGCAAAACTTTTTTCTCAAATCCTCGCTCTTTTCTCCCCTATGTTTATACTGTGTTTTTGTATAAGAAAGTGACAACACTGTTTCATGTGGGGGAAATATTGCTGCATATTTCTACAAAACTTAAATCCTTCAAACAGCAGTAAAACTCAGTAAAAAAAACAAATTGTTAAATAATGCAAAAACTATACCAAATTTAGGAAAAGTACTTATGAAATTGGATTCAGAACTAACTTTTGTATTAAAATGTTAAATTTCAAGCAGTGAGCTCAAAATATATATATATATATATACATAATATTTTTTTTTCACTTGTAAAAAAATCTGAATGGTGTTTCACGAATTTGAAACTGAACGACTCAATTCAATATTGAGAATTAATATTAAAACCTATTAAATGAAGTGCCTGTAAATAATAACATAAAAAAATATAGAAATCGAAAATGTAAGTAATTTGGCAAGACACGTTCTTGGAAAACTTAGACAATTTAAAAAAAAAACTTTTATGAAATAAATGTATTAATATATAAAGAAAATTTGGCATTATTTTAATGCAACAAAGTTACACAATTGATACATGTTTACAAAATACTTATTATACAATCAATATTAAAATAACAAATTGTTTAAGAGAAAATACTAGCAATAGATTAATTCAATACTAGTCTTATGCTAAATTAAATAAGTATTTAGCTAATAAATGTCTCACCCTGAGAAGCTCATTGAATACAGGATTGACAGTGTTCTTTTTAGTTTTAGTTTTCCTTTTTCCACTCCTCGTTTTGTCTGGCAGTAAATACACTTTCACATATCTATAACAATTTTTTTTTTTTAATTGAACAAAAGACAAAAACACTCGTAAACAAATATTAAATACAACTAAAAAAAATTTGACTTTTTCCACCTTTTGGTGCAGGGGCCTTCCAAAGGATCTCAATTTTGTGGATTTGGAGACAAATTATTTAATTATTTTTAACTTTAGATTACAATATACAGAATTAATAATTTGTCTACATTTATTAATTATATATCCATGGTTTTAAAGAAGAAGGATCAATGTCAATTTTTCATTGCTATTTTAAAAACTATTATGAATATTCTTAATAGTTTAATTCACAAGTCATCAATTTCAAACTTATAAAGGAAATAGAAATGTCCAATGTCATCAGGCTCCTCTAACCCTTCCAATCAAACAATTCCCTAACATTGCAACAAGCCTCAAACTTTGATGCCATTTTTCTCAAAACTGTCAATTACGAGATCGATTTTTCTTGTTCCACGTCAAAGACATTGCTTAAGATTCGACTCATAAAGATTTGTCTCCAAATTTATAGAACTTTTTAACAAATTCTTTTCTGAACAGACCAATGCCATTTAAACACTAAACACCAGAAATGTAATAAGCTCTTGAAGTAAAACATAGTTCCCAATCTTTCACTTAGAAAATTCAAGAACATTTCAAGGACCCATATACATTTTTCTAGGACCTAATGCTGCATGTCTAGCAGAGCAGGACAAAGGTTTATCTTTAAAATGCGTGAAATATTTAATAATAAATTTATCATTACATACATATACATTACAAAAAAAGTTAAATCACCCAGTAAAGTGTTTGGTAGGAATTTTGTAATATTGCCCAAGTATAACTTTTCCTAATATTGACAAAGGCGAAGGGTCAAATGAATTCTACCTTCCACCACAGATTTAGCTCTTAATAAACGTGTGATGAGTATTATTTTATAAATTGTTCTGTAAAGGTTGAATATCAGTATGCTTACATGCTAAATATGAATATCTATGAGATTTTAAAGTGTAAAATATAATTTAATTAAAAAATATTTTTTTACTCCAAGAAAAATGACTGCCCAAAGAGAACTTTTAATCTTATAATCAACTTGTTTCAGTCCCAGAATTTTCCCTTGCTGTCTTTTAGAAAGCCTGCTCTCAGGCAGAAAGAGTTTCGAGCATTTGTTTCATGGGAATCCCAACTGCAAAAAAAATCAAGTACTTTCTAAGATTTTCGCATATTTTTCAACAGAGTTTAAGTACTTTTCCAGGGCCCTGTGACCAAACCAAATTAAATTCCAGTATTTTTTAAATTCCAGAAACTGCGAGATCCAGGTAAAACAGAAGCGATCAACTCACGGATTGGATTTATTGTGGCGTGCGTCTGTCGCAGCCAGGTTCCTGCACTGTTTCACGAACACCTCCATCATCTGCGACTTCTGGTTGTAGTTGAGGCCGAACAGCACGTCCCCGCTCACTGTGACATACCCGTAGTGGCACGCAGCAGCACTGTATACACTCGTCATACTAGCACTGTGAGCCTACAAGAAGGAAGACAAGTGTTAGGAAATATCTTATATTAGAAATTAAATACTCACTGTATTTCCTGTTTTATAAATTTCAGATCAGCCATGTTTCAAAACGAAAACATATACTCATCTATAATCAATTCATTTAACTTCAAATTTCCGTAAGTTAGAACTGACCTGGAATTTCTTTCATAATTTACATAAATTACTTTTTGGAATATTAATTACCTTTTCGGATTTTTTTAAAAAAAATTGTGAGAACTTTATTATTAGACCAACAAGTGGTTGTTTTTTTTAAATATTTTTTTGCATCCATGTTTCAGATCAATATACTAATTTTTAAGAATTGTTTCTACCAATTTGATATGCCAATCATCTCATAACGTACAAGACCAAGGCATTTGCTTCCACTGTCCTGTGCTCTTCTACTTTGAGTGTTGCAATGGTGCTAAATGCCTTTTGTCTGTGTTTTTCACTTAAACTATATTCCTCATACATAAAATAAATCTTTATCATTTCTAGAACTTGAATCTAAATCTTTTGCAATTTTCAGATATTTAACTTTATTATCAGTAGGTTAAAAATATGACTATTAGGTTTCTTAAACTAAAAACAAAAAATCTTGAAATAAGTTGGCATGGGGACAATAACAGGGTTCGTACTAGGCTTAGGGGATGATGACATTTTGCAGTTATGATTAATTACATGGATGAGAAAATAAAAAAAATTGTACCAATTAAAAATCCCTAGGTTATAAAAAATGAATATGTAACATGAAAGTTATTCATGTATATCAAGTAGGGATGAACCGGATAGTGGTTTTGCCGGATACCGGATATCCGGCGCACATTACAAACCGGATATCGGATATCCGAACTGGATTTTGCCGGATATCCGGCAGTTTATTTTTTATGAAAATAAATTCTCATACACACTAGAAAAAACGGAAACAGGTCAAAAATTGAAAAATATTTTTTTATTCGGTAATATTTCCCAATTCCTTATCTTTAAAGTGATACCAAAATTGAATAAACATTCAAAAAACTTTTTTATTTACAAAGGGTTATTCTAGGGTGCTGCTAGCAATGGTCGTATGTTTTGTACATTTTACACTTAATTTCTGAATAATTGTAATTTTACCATATGCCCTTTCATTCCAAACATGAAAACTCAAGTTTGTTTAAACTTTGGAGATATTTATTTTTTAATTCAACTTTATATTAGTTGTGAGATGTGATGACCCTCCACCATAACGATTCGTTAAAAATATTATTTTAAAGTTAAAAATTTGAAAAAAGTGGGTTTTTTAAAGTCTCTATTGGTTAAAGGGAGAATCTGCACACTGTGAATACATTGGTAGAATTTTCAGGAAAATACTTAAAGCAAGAACAAAGAAAATTGATCGCCAGAAAAAAAAATCTTCGATGTTTTATTCATCCGGATATCCGGCACTTTACTTCCGGATATCGGATAGTTACCGGATAGTTAAAAAGCAGCCGGATACCGGATAGTTACCGGATATCCGTTTCATCCCTAATATCAAGTGAAGAATAGTTAATTTCACGAATCCAAATACTTTTTTTTCCACATTAATTTTAAGATATAACCCGTGATTATTAGAATAATTATTTCATAGAAGTTGTTGGACAAGCATGTGGAAAAAACTCCTACGCAGAGACATGTCCAATGAGATGGTCGGAAAATGCGTCGCAGAAAAGTTATGATGACACTGAAGAATCGCCATCTCGTGAGAGAGACTAGAGAACTATACCGCGAGAGCCACGCATAGGAGGTACCAATCTCGTAGGCGCACTTTCCTTTAATTGTAATTAATATAAAATGTAACCTCTCTTAAACTTAGATTAGATACACCTGAAGAGTTGGGTTTTTTGCATAGGAGTTTTTTTTAGAGTCTGTGTTGTGTAAGGATAGCAGCAACTACAATACCCGAAGATAAACTTGGATAATCTTAAGAAGTAGTAAATTATTTTTAAAAATAACTAGCATGGAAAATTCAAAAAATAAAAATACTCTTAAGTTATTTCTTGTCATCTCAAAATATAAATGTTTTGTGTAATGACATTTGTTTTTACTTATCAATAAAAAGTAAATTTTATGTATATAATAATAATACTATGATAAATGTTTTTTTAAATTCTTTATTATTTTCATTTAAATTATATAATTATTTAAACTAATTTAATATCTAATAAAACTAATATCTATTTTTTTTTTATGAACAGATCAAGTTGAATAAATTGCACATACTTTTCAACTTATAGTAAATGTTAAAACAAATCAAACACAACTTCGGCAAAAGGTTTTTAAGGTAAACCAAACCTACTGAAGAGTTTGTAAGCTTTAAGTGTGAGATATATAGAAACAAAGATACTTACACCAAGAGAAAGTACACTTTGGCTGCCAGAGAAGTAGCGCTTGGCCTCGGCTTCATCATCGAGGGTGATTGAGCTGTCCCGGTCGTTCTCCGAGTACAAACCCAGGGCAGAGTAAGACTGCAAACAAAGAACATTATTAGTAAACAAACTTATGATTAATGCATTGTAATCATGTAACTAAAACTGAGCTCAGAAAAGGGTGATTGAACATAAAGCACTTAAAATCTATTACACATAATTTAAAAATTAATGTTGGAAATTAGAATGGAAGCATGTAATGTATGAAATTACATTAATAACTGTAAACCAGGGTGTAAAAAAAATCATGATTTTTTTTTTAAATAACAAAAAATTGTATTTGATTTAAATCTGATTTTTTCTTAAAATGTTAAACTACTCTACAGATGTGGATCTGTTAAATGTGCATAAATGGATATTTACACACCCCTACAGTACATAAATACTATTATCAAATTGCATCTTTCGTACAGTACATTTTTTACATACCGCGTTTCATTTCTCATGAATGCATAGGGGAAGAGGAGATTTTTATTTCCAAATAGGATTTATTTATTTATTTTTTAAATCAAATTATTGACACCCTACTGTAAACTAAACTTCATGTATGATTTAATTTCCTCTCAAATAATAAATATTTTTTTATAATGCACTTTGAGTCTTAACCTTAATATTATAAAATGATAATTAAAAAAAAAAACTTTAATATATCATAGATTTTGTGAAAAAATTCATTAAATCACAAATGTTTTTTGAGATATTAGGGTTTTTGTTTCGGCAGATCCAAATAAGACTGTTAATTTCAATATGTAACAGTTTTTTATTTGAGGATTAATAAACACACATATTAAATATAAATAAAGAATAGTTTCTGAAAAGCTACCTTTATCTTTATAAAACATTAAAAAAAAAATTAGGGTATATTTTAACTTTCCATTTGAGTCAATAGGTGGCAGCACCAAAATAACCTTATCACATTTAAAAGCCTGGATGAGTCTAGATTACTTTAAGTTTACACAGAGAGTTGTAAAGATAATTAAGAATACTAAACATTAAGAATAAGGATTATATGGTGAATTCCGGCGGTAACGGAAGGCCAGTTTGTACAACAACTTATGGTTATAATTTTAAAAATATATTTTATTTCAAATAACTGATATGTAGACTTTTATACACTTTACTGCATTTTATTAAAAATGCAAAATCTAGAATTTAGTACTTTATAACTTTTTTTAAAATTTAAATTTTAGTAATGGTAACGGAAGGACGTTTTTTGGAAGTGGTATACCACACTTACACCTTTTTATTAAAAGTTCAGCTAAACCGTAAAAAAGAAAAATCTAGAAAAATTAGAACACTTAAAGGAGAGTTCAATTATTATAAATTGCAGTGCAGTTTTTAGAAATTGTTATATTATGCCCAAAAATATGATGTTTTTTTAAGGTAACGGAAGGACGGTAACGGAAGGACAAAAATTCCAAGTGTATAAAATTGGATTGTTTTACAACAATTTACTCATTAATATTTTGAAAAAGAATAATAGGTGTTTAATTCTGCTTATTCAGCTGTTTTTAAATCTAATTCTGCAACAAATTCTTTTTCCAAAGCCATTTTTAAAATTTTTAATTAAAATTTTAAAATCTTTTAATTTTAAATTTTTTGCTTATCCAATTTTTGGTTATTTTATTTGAGTCAATTCCAGCAGTTACCATCTTTCTCAGGAAATATAAATTTAGTCATTCATTATTTTATTTTCTTAAACATAATACTTCTATAATGACATCATTGAATGAAGCACTTGCCTAACATAATACTTTTTAGTCCTTGCCATTCGACTAACTAAAAGTCGCTAATGCATTGCTTGACCCATATGCCTTTTCTGCATCTTTTATATTTGATTGTATGTTTCCTTTGAATACCTTTCTTTCTATAGAACTAGAGTACTCACAATACTCAATAATATATTTTGAAATTGGTTTTAAATAATAAGTATTGCATGTGTCAGGAAGAGGAGGATATTGTTCCATCTTTCTTGAGAGAATTACTTTATCTGATGGAGAAATCAATTATTTTATCTGATGAGGCAATAGTGGTAAATTTCCCATTAACCACTTTGGACATTTACAGTACCTTTGCCTTGATTAATGGCAAAAATGCTTCAATGTAGCCATGATGTTATACTGATCAAACATGAATGTTAATTTGTTTTTTGAATGTTAAATCAACTTGTACAACTAAAATTTTCACCTCTTCTTTGAATTATTTTATTAAAAGACAATATTCCCATGTCTTTTAATAAAAATATGCTTTAAAAATGTGCAGATTTGTTTTCAAGAGCATAAAGGCACTTTTTAAATGAACTTTGTATCTTTTTTTTTATGGCTTTCTGTTTTCATTCCATTACTTTCATTTTAAATGTGCTAAATTTTGTTCATTAGTATTTATATATTTGGTAACAAAACAATTTAGACGAACTTTAAGTAGAAGGTATATTTGTAACAAAACAAACTGGGGTCTGAGCTTGCGAACTTTTTATAGTGATACATTAATATCAATATTTTCTTGCTGAAATTCTGTATGTGTCACTTAACGTCATCGTAAGAAATCGCTTTTAAACTTTCTTCTTTTTTCCATTTTATGTCTTTATTGTAGAAAGAACCCACATAGTGAATAAATAGAAAAGTAGTACCAGTTTTAATTGAAACTCAATGTATTTGTGACATACTTATTAAATAGTGGGGGAGGGTATTAAAATAGAAAATACAGTTAATAAGTATATATAATATTTATATGTGTTTGAATTTCAATAATAACTGAAAATTAGTTTGTTTAATTGTGGAAAGTTCAGTCAAAATCAGTTAATACAAAAGTGTCCTTCCGTTACCACATTGATGTCCTTCCGTTACCATGTTTTTTGTCCTTCCGTTACCATTAAAAAACATCTAAATTAAAAACAAAATAAAATTGTTGCTGTTTCTAATTAATAAGTGTCATAAGTCTGCTTTGTAGAAAAATTCATTAAGTTGTAGACCCAATGGTTTCTTAGTGAGGTGGTTGAAATATAGTATTTTGGTAACGGAAGGACATTTATGGTTTGACTTAATAAGTTATTGATTTCATGGTTAAAAAATATTTTTTTGCAAAAAAAATTAATAGAAAGATTAACTACATGAATAAAGTATAAAAGTTAACCTATTTATTTTATTTTGGTAAGGGATTTTAGTCAAGTTATAGTATGAAACAAAATGTAGATATTCCGCACTGCAAAAACATATAGTAAAGAAGTGACTTTGACCTTGATTTTATAAAAGTCATTGTATTAATTTTAAAAAAATATGTTAAGATTCAAAAAGTTCATATCTTTCTGAAAAAAATGGTATATGACAAATGACTCAACATAAAGTTTAAAATTTTAAGTGCCATGGCAACATTTTCCCGGAATTCACCATATATAATTTTGTTGCTTTAAAAAAATATCCCATCAGGCAGCTAACAATGTCCAAGCAATTGCAATAATTCAATAATAACTATAAATTTGGTAAGTGTAAAGATAAATATTTATAAATTTTAAAAATAAACCCTACTACTGTGGTATAAAATTTACATAAGACAGAAAAGAACTTTCAATATATTTACAGTAAGACTTGTATTGAAAATATCACTAATTTTTATTCACTAAAAAGATGCAACTCTAAATGATTAAAAAATAATTTAGAAAAATCTGGGAACTTACATCTCCAGGCTTGGGTGTGCTGAGTACTGGCATGGATACAGCTCCGAATAAACTCTCGTTATCCACAGAAACGGATCTAGCGTACTTCTTCAGGTATTTTGGCGGTATGGAAGATTCAACATTTGGCGTTTCGTTATCTAAACAAAAAGGAAATATATTAAGGTAATTTTAAAGAAAAAATTTTAATGTGTGGGAAATAAATTGGATATTTTTTTTCTACACTTAATATGCATTATAATCTTTAAATCATCTCAAATTATACCATCAAGTTTTTATTCACAACTTCCAGATTAATAAGAAAGTAGGATTAGCAAAAAAGTAATAAAACTGTACTGCTGTAAAACTTTGACTACTGACACACGGCTATGTTTTCTTTATATTTTGCAGTCTTATTTATATACACAACCGTCGTTCAAACAATACAAGCCTAATGAATGAATATTAGTTTTGAACATTAGGCTAATACAGGGTGGCAACAAAATTCTGGAAAAAAAGTTCCCTGATATTTCCCTGACTTCCACGATGGTGTCACAAAATTTCCCTGACTTTTAAATAAATTTACTGCATTATAAATAAAAATTTATAAGCAATACTTATTGTCAGTTAAAATAATAATTTATGGATACACAAATTATACAATTGTGGCAGGCATAATAGTAATTAATCATGTTCTCTGTAAGCAGAGAATGCAAATTTTTCCAACTATTTCTTTTGGAGATAAATTTAAATGTTTTATATGCTTCATATTTCCTATTCCAATCTTTAAAAAATCACATTCATTAGCCCCTCACATGTTGTTCACAATTTCAATGTCCAATGCACTTTGCTTTTGCTGCTCCCTTAGCAGTGGTTCACGTTTTTACAAAAATAAAACTGAAAATATGAAAATGTGCATAACCATATTTTTAAAAAAAAATTCGTTTTCAGAACTAAAGGAAATATTGACAACTAAATTACCCAGAATAGAGGATAATTGCCGTTTTAATGATCCAAATTTGAAAAATCCCTGATTTTTTGTGAAATTTTGAAAATTTCCCTGATATTTCCGGAATAAAAAATTTCCATGACTTCCCGGTTTTCCAGGTTATGTTACCACCCTGTAATAGTTAATTGATGGTCAATTAGCAAAATGTTCAAAATAAAAACAGTTTAATTTCACAATAGTATTAAGAATTCTCAAATTCCATTGAACGTTTTGCTTCCATTTTATTGGGTGTATTATATTTAAAATTATATTTTTTTATTCAAAGATTACCTCCACAGCATAAATGCTTAGGAACAGGACAGCTGGTACTGAAGAATAAGAGTTTGTTATTGATATGGTGACAACATGTGTAAAATACAACCATTTATTTAGTAGCTGCATATTTGGCTGCAGAAATATTGGGGAAAATTTAAGGTAAGCCTAAGCTTTAAAGCATAAAAAATATTTCAGAGGGCACTGGATCAGAAATATCACACAAATATATAGTCATGTGCAAAGTACATCCTAAGACATTCTAAGGATAAATTATTTTGAGGAACATAAAATGTAAAATTGAAGAACCAAGGCAACCTAAGAAAAAGAACGAAAGGATGTAATAGTTAACATTATAGCTAGTCAAAGTACATTCTACAGGAGAAAAGAGACACTATGCTATTTGTTTTAGAAAAATAGCACCTTTTTCTCCTACTGGCACATCAGAATAGAAAATGCAAGTACCATTTTTTGCTAAAATTGAAATTGCTGATATTTAAATAGCAAAGGAATAAAAATTTTAATGAATCGCCATTGAGATATGTATAAATTCGCTAGAAAACTTAAAATATTCATCTTAAATTTGGGGAAATTTCCGAAAATATAAAATGCTGTTGGGAAAAAAATGCTAGAACTAACACTATTTTGCTAAAATCAAACGAATGAGCCTAAACTTTTATTACATTTACAAAAGTTAGTTTTAAGCCAAAAAATTTAATTATTCTTACAATTTATCGATTATAAAAGGTGAGCTACAAGACAATTCATGCTGTTTCTAAAGTATACTAAAGAACAGCCATGCAGAATAATAGAATGAATAGACTAGTTAAAAACTCTAAAACATTTTTGAAAATCCAATTGATTTTGGAATGTTGGATAACTAACATTTATAAAATCATGATTAAAATGAGAATGATACAAGAACTTGAATATCGTTTACATAGGTTTAAAGCAGGGTGTAAAAAACATTTTTAAAAAAGCAGAATTATTTGATTTAAATAAGATTTTTTGGATTTAAAAAAAAAAATCATATTTTTTAAAATTCGGGTGAATACCCAACCAAAGGGAAGGGTAAATAAAAATAGGTATTTACTCGCCCCTACTTTATGAAACCCGTCTCAAATGACATGTTTCGTTACAAGCAAGTGTCTCATTCCTCCTCATGCAGTCAATGGATAACTTTGGGATTGGTGTTCTTTTTTTGTTAATTGTAATGATGTACTTATGCAATGTATATCCATTTTGCAGTATATCCTATTTTACAGACCATTCTGAATCCATATATTACAAATACCCAGGTTTTTACATATTTTGAGTGTTTATGAAAGACAACTTTTACTCTATGGTATTTATTCAAGAATTTAAACTGAATTTTCTTAAGTTATACCTATTTGTTTTTTAAACAAACTCATATTACATATCTAAGCTCATCACATTAAAAGTCTTAACACACATGCTCAACAGATTAAGGCATAGGATAGGAAGAAATTGCAACTGGGAATGTTCACTCTAGTTATAAGTAGAAAACAGTGGTTATTAGACAAATAATGGTAAACTGTCATTACCTGAGGCTTGTATTGTAAGGAAAAAAGGGCTGGGAAATATGAATAGGTAGAAAATAATGAGAAAATGAAAAATAAAGCTTAGAGAAAAGACCAGAATAAGGAAAAAAAATAACATGAAAAAGGTTCCACAAGTGAGATTTTTATTCACAGAAATTCTTAATAAATTTCTAAATCCATTAAAAAAAATCATTGATTTAAAATCAATGTTGTTTTTTTAATCAATTGGGGGTCAGGTTTACTGTACGGTCACCCTTGGCGCGATTTTTCCGCATTTGGCGATAATTTTTTTTAAATGGCAACCCCCCCCCCTCCGAAACGACAAGGAATTGCAGCAACCCTATTGGACAACAGTCGCCAAAATGGCGACTTTTGGCGAGATTTTGAAAAAGTCGCCAAGGGTGACCGTACAGTAAACCTTTACCATCAATTGGTTTAAATCATTGACACCCTGGCTAAAAGCATAGGTATAAAAAAACATGACAATATTTACAAATTTACGTATCTATTGAGTGTTAAGTCAAGTATCTAAAACTCCTTGAAAGAGGTAATTCAACACTCTAAGATAGTGGTAGCCAGGCGCTATTATATACATTACAATATTTTGGGAATGTAGTACAATGATATGTAAAAGTTATCTCTATAAAAACAATTACATTTTTTTAAAGAGTAGGTATCATAAATATAAAACTTTTTCGAAGTGAAAAAATTAAATTCTGATATTTCATTCGGAATTAAGAGAGATGAAGTTTTAAAGCATTGGCACTTTACTCCCTGTTTAAATGAAATTCGGAGATATCAATTCAACCTCTGTGAGGCCACTCACATTTCTTGCTGCAGGTTCCCAAGCAACGCAGGGCCAAACTGCCAGTATTCACCAAGTCCAAATACTTTGATCTGTCATTGGGATTAAGTACCTCGGTTGAATTGAATTTCAAGTTGATATGACATTTGGAATCGAGTTTAAATTGACTAGTGGGCACAACGATAACAGAGGGAATATAGTGTAAGTGTGTAAAAATGTCCAAATGTGCATGTTCAACTGTAACGAAATAGCACAATGTATAATTTCAATAATAAATATATATAGTAAAAATGCACTTACTTTTAGACCCAGTAAACCTCTTCAAAACAGATGACAACGAAGAAAACCTCTGCGAACTTCCCGAAGAACCCAGAACGCTCTTCGACTTTTTCGGCTTCAACTGCAACGTGCTGAATTTGGCATCGGCGGCGGAAAAAGATTGGAGGATATTGCCCGAGCTCTTAGACAATGTGCTGGACGCCAACGGGAACTTCTTCACCGTCCTCTTGAGAGACTTGAAGTTGGGTACATCCACGTAATCTGCAGGACTCGAAGTGTTCAGCAGACTGTCATCAGAGGACTTGAAAGAATAGTATCCAGTGTCTCTGCTCGATTTGTTAGGGGCGCTAGTGGATGCTTGAGATTCTTCTTCATTCAAACCAAATGGAAATGGTACAGAAAAGATTTCAGTTTTTTCCGGTAGACTAGATTCGGATACATCAACTTGGTCAAGATTATCGTCGTTGGATGGGAGTTCAGGTAAAATGGATGGACGATTGGCACTGGCGTTGTCCTCGCCTAGTTCAATGTTCACAACTGAAAATTTTAGTTCACTTTCTTTATTGGGGACTTCTCTAGTTAAAACATGCCTATTTGGGGGTTTAGGGTTTATTAATTTATTCACATCCTGTTCCAAATACAAAAGGCAAGAAGAGTCTACTGTGTCTTCATTTGGACTGTTAGAATTGCTTGCTAAACATGAATCCACAACAGATACACTTTCACATGTGTTTCCTGAATTGCATGAGACAGAATCATTCTGCTTTATAACAGAAACTTCAGAAGTGAGAATATTATCCAAAGTTATAGTATCATCCGATGACAACTCTAATTTGGAGTTCTTAACAACCTCATCCAATTCTTCGTTATGCGTTAAAATATCCGAATTACCGAGACTGACATTGAAGGCTTCATTAATTTCTTCTGTGTAACCGTTTTCTTCGACCAAAGAATGAGGAATATCCTTACTGTCGCTTTGAAAAATATCAATGGGTTTTATGGTTTCAGGCAAGCTATCGTTCACGGTAACAGTATGCATCAGCGTCACAATCTGATCGCGAATATACAACCGTGCTTCAGCGGTGGGATCACACACTTTGTTCTCAGACAGAAGGGAATTATCTCGTTGTAATGACAATATCAGTCGTTTCCAGATATTTAATGTCTCATCAGAAATGTTAAAACTGCTCAGATCGGGTTCCGTAATCTTGTAAGACGAGCTCAGAATGTCCACAAGTGGGCATTTTGCATTTACTCGGCTCTTAGCATCTACGTTGTCATCATCGTCTGTCATACAATCCAACGACTCTATGGTATCACTACCATAGTCGCTGTTGTTGCTGTCGATCAAGCTGCTGCTGCAACTGTTGTTTTCTAGTCCATTTGGAGAAATTGATTGAAGTAAACGCTCAATTTCATTTTCAAGAAGCTGCCATGCACTGATGTAATCGGTTTCGATGTTGTCTTTAAAAGAATCAGTGTTAGTTTCCGTTGTGAAATAGGACAGGAGTTTCTTTATGATAGCCTGGATGTCCACTGCCAGTTGATCTTTATTTACCACAGGTTTTTGTGTGGAAGTTTCGGTGGTGTTGTCTGTGGCATTGTTTAAAGCAGCCTCGTTATTAACATTTTCAGATAGATCAATTTCAACAGTATGAATTGGGTGGTTAAAAATATTTTCCGATTCGGGAGCTATAGAACTAGGACCGATGGTTACTGGATCATTCACAATTGTACAATCTATACTATTTTGAAGTTCAATATCTATTTTTTTGGAACAGTCTACACTCTCAACGCAATTTTTTAAGCTCTGGTTAAGATCGGATTTGGGAATGGTTACATCAGAATCTGTTTTATCACAATTATCAGTATGTTTACAAGAGAGAGATTCACTATTTATAAGATCAATGTTTTCAGATTTTTCTATTGATTCAGATTCTTTAATATCACTGAGATCTGTACAATCATCGTAAGCTTTATTTTCAGTTGGCATCGTTTCTAACGAACTCAGCAAAGCTGATCGGCTTATTTTCTGGTGTATACTATCCTCTTCAAAATCACTAACGGGAGCATCGTCTAAAAACTCAGCATCTTCAGGATAAAAATAATTTTGGTCGTCAACAAGTCCAGAGGTGAAATACTTCTCAAGCCTTGACGATGCCATATGGGTAGGGTCGATCTCCTTTACGTCGTCTGCAACAACCGACCCCGAACTTTCAGACAAAGAGTCACTGTAAATGGTGCTCTGGTCGTCGGACTTCTTTCGCATATGGACTTCAGCATCGTTGATGATATCCCAGCTAAAATATCTTTCTAATTTTGAGGTATTGGCATCGTTCGTTGGCGTCGTAGTGCGAGAGTCCCGCTCGCTTTCTTCGCAGCTCTCTTCGATTATCGTGTGGAGGGCGTAGGCTGGAAGGTAGTTTGTGTTCGTCATCGCAGGATGGGATCTCAAGTCTTCATCGGAGGAAGTGTCACTCAACATGGCTTCTTCGTCTTCGAAGCTCATCTCGTTGATATCACAGTCATATGCGGAATGGAAGGTGTCGTTGTGGAATTCAGCGGTGCCATTATGAGCAGACGATTTTTCTGAGTATTTAGAATTTTCAAATGAAGTGAAGTAATTTTCGAGGTTCGATTTATCCGAATGGGAGGGTTCTTTCATCTTTGAGAGTTCTGCTTTTGAAACGGCAATGAGATTGTGCAGGTCCGATGTGGAAGAAACGGATAATTTAGATCTTTTATTTGATTCTGGAGTTTGGTTATTAATATCATTCTGAGAGGTATTCCACAAACCACTATTATTTCCAATGTTTACATTTTCCCACAAACCCCCATTTGGAACTTTCCTACAATAAGGAATATCCGACGTGCAGTTTTCAGGAATTTCATCAGTATTTGACACGTTATTATCCACTTCACTCACCGAAGAATTATCCACAGATGTATTGATTTCACGTGTTTCAACACACGTGTTATTCTGGACGGAGACTCCAGAAGTAGAAGTGTCCTTTGGCCGCTTGTTACTATCCATCACACACTGAGTTTGTTGAGCAACACCGTTTTTTGTCCTGCAATCGCTTGTTTTCGAAGAAACACAATCCGATCGATCGCCCGAATCGAACAATCGCATCAACTTCGAAATGTTTTTACCTTGAGTCCGCACATGTTTACCCAGCGACCGCGGTTGCTCGCTGTCGCAAGTTGCCATATCCGGACCTAATTCCGTTCTGAAACAACAGGTACCGTTATTATTGTAATTGGTGGCAACGGTCAATTTCGAATATCCAAAATCGTCCGAATCACCATAATCCTCAAGGAAATTATCCACACGATCGTTTGCAGTGTAATCCAAGATTAGGGAGCAACCATCACAGGACCGTTTTCGAGCAGCGCAACAGGAATTCTGGTTGTTTTGATCCGTTGCCTTCCGATCCGCGCCATCTGTAGGGCGAACAGCCCATGAGCAAGAACTTTCGCGCTTGGCCACCCGTACAACAGCTGGCACAGTTACGAAGGAGCCTGAAAAAAGGCGTGCCTCACTGCACTCGCGAGCAGACGACGACTGGGAATGATATTCCACGCATGCCGCTCTACCTGTTCGTGACGTAGGGTTGGCAAATTTACTTTCTGGGGTTTCGCCCGCAGTTGCGCTGGTTACCCGATTTGCGAGTTCAGTTTCGCTGTGACAAAGGTTAGATCTAATCGTGTAGTTTCGGTTTCGAGGATGCGGCTTAACGAGTGGGTGTTGCTGTTTCATCAACGCATCCCGATTGGAATCTATCTTCTTTGTGAAGAGTTCGTTTTCTTTCGCATACAAATGTAAAACGGGTACAATGCATCGATCATCTCTTTGATGGAAATTATAATATTTTAATGGGACGCTTTTTGGTTTTTTGTAGGTATTGAAGTAATTTTCTTCGTAAAATGGCAATTTTTCTATAGGAATTAAAACATTGGAATTCGGAATTCTGTTCAAACAGTTGTCTTTGGGATAATTTGAGGAGTTTCCGTTGACGTATTCAGAGGCATTCTTTTGGGAATAAACAGATTCGTGAACTATTTTAGATTTATTTGCGTGAGGAATATTATCTGTATAATTTAAAGCGGTTTTATTTTGTTTAGCTTTATTTTTTGGAATTGGCAAGAAACTTTTTGTGTCAAACACATAAAAGGGATGATATTTGGGAAAAAACGTTTTAAAATTAAAATTATAGTCGCCATTAATATAATCATTAGTGATATACTTTTTCCGGAATGGATGCTTATATTTGAGGGAATAACCTACTAAAGGAAGGCAAGACGTTTCATTTTTCAAAGTTCGACAAATATCAATTTGATTCACTTCAAATATGCGCGAAATCATATATTTTGTGTTCACTAATAACTCGCAACTCTGTTGTGGTAAAATGAAGGAATTATCAACATTGAAATTACTGAGCTTTGTTCCCAACTTTCCATATCCTCTTTTAAAATTACTTTTTACCGAATCATTATTTGGCCAATATTCCATTTCGTTCAAAATATTTTCCGAAGGATTATCGTTTGGTGAAAAAGAGTTAAAATAAACTGTATACGGATTAGTGTTTTCTTTTTTCGCCGAGTAAATTCCTGAATAAATATCTTCATTAATTAAATTTTGTTGTGTACGATCGTTTTCTGTGTCTCCGGATTTCTGCACATTTTCTTCAATTAAAGAACATGAAAGTGGAACTTGAGGGGACTTGCAACAATTGATGGCAAAAATTTCTGCAAATGGCGTACTGAGGGGCTCATAATCGAATAGTTCCTTTACTTTATCGAATGGTTCAATAGACATTGAATATGTTTTGTGATGCCAAGTTTTCTTTTTAGGAATAAATGGCGAATTTTCTATGAACTTATGTTTCATAAAAAGTTTTTCTTTAGAGCATTTCATACTTGGAAAATTAAAATCTTCCTTGGCACTCTCGTTTGAATAACATTGAGGCTCCAAAAATGAAGTTGAAATTGTTTTTTTCAGGAAATTATTTTCGGTTTCTGGCACATTAGTTTGATTTATACAATCAACTTTTCGATTTCGAGAATTACTCATAACGTTTCTGTCAGGCTTCTTTACTCGGTGTTGTTGGGATTCTGAAACATCTGTCGGTGTTTTATTTTCGCAATCATGGCAGTCAATAAAATCGTTCGCCTTCATCTCAGGATCACAAAGCAATTCTGTGTCATATTTATTTCGCACGTTTTCACTCCCTTTCAGGGCATTATGTTCAATTTCGTTCGTAGAATCGTTATTTTCGAGACAATCCAATTGACGTATCGGGGCTTCACAGCTGTCACTTATTTCATAAACTTGAACTAGTTCAAACTCTTTCATTTTCGTAAACATGTCATTAACACTTTCATTAGAAATTTGGCCACAAGTATCATTAACCATTTTAGTATCGTGTGTATCCACAAGGATACCATTCGTTTCGTTCGAGCTGTTTTCACAACGATATGTTTGAGAGAAACCACCAGTCTCACTGATTCTAATGTACTCAAACTCATCATCCTCAGAGGAAGAAGACACACCGTTCTCTTCCAAAGAACTCAAAGACATATCCCAGTCGTCTTCTTCCCTCTCCTCAATGATTTCCTTCTTCCTCAGTCTGACATCTAGCGTACCCATTCCTTCAGAGTTGCCTTCCATCGACTGTCTGTCCACTCTGAAGTCCAGTGTCCCCGCACCGAATATGTTATCTTCCATGTAGTCCAGGCTGGACTCCAGCGAAGTTCCGACGCTGCTCAGATATGCGATCCTGTAGCCTTCCGAGTCCGGCAGGATCCGGCCAGGCTCCAGACTGCACAGGCTCTGGACCTCGAAGTCGTAATTGATGTACCTCTCATGCCACTTTGAGGAGGCAAGATCTTCTTCGAGTCTTCGGACTCGACTCTGGACGAATCCCGCGTTCCAGAAGTCGTCATCCTGGTGGTGCTCCGAATGGTGCAGTTCGGATGGAAGTGACAAACTTCTGCACTTCATTAGATCTGAAGACGATGTCTCGAACGCGCGACCTTCGATGTATGCCCTGGATTTCTTCCTCCTTCCATACACCCTGCTTCCACGAACGGACATCCGAGCGTGCAAATCATTGCCATGTAGAAAATTATTGTAATCGTCGGGTATTCTTAACCGAGTTCTGTTCGAATCATTAGGGTTTTCGGTAATCTTCGGATCAGATTCATCGGGAGGGTTCAAAGATTGGCGGGTTTTGGAGGGATTACGTCTTTTTCTGCTGCTTTTTCTGACTTCGTGGCTCAGTTCGTGCTTCTGTGACATTCTCGACAGCTCTCGTATTTCCCGCCTCTTGCTCTTCAGGGTGGTGCTCGTGTACTGCAAGGTTCTTTTTTCTTTTGGGTCACCGTCATTTTTGTCTTTCAGTCGCCATTTTTGATTCCAATTCCACCCAAGCTGAGAAGTGAGTTGCGAGTTGAGGCGTTCGTCAGGGATTGTTCCGGGATGGACTAAAGTCCAGGATTTGGATTTCAAGTTTCGAAGAGTAATTGGATCCCCGAGTTGAGTGACGAAGAAGGATTCATCAGAAAATGAACGGATTCTTCGGCCGAGGGTGTCTTTCGCTCTGAGAGCGTCCAAAACTCCATGGGAGGCTGAAAAAAATATATAAAACCATCAATACACACAATTAAGCCATTTGTGAAGCGTGCGTGCAAAACCAAACATGTAAAAAAAATATATAAAAAATTATATAAGTTTTGAATTTTATAAGGAAAAATTATCTCTACCCGTTTTTGTAATTTTTGTTTTAATATTTCCAAAAATATCCTTTTCATTTTAAAACTTGAAAATCCGGAGGTCCATAGAAATGTATTCATCTACCAAACGTTTTTGAGGTTTTCCTCAATATACGAATTTATTGCAAGTTTGTTTTCGTATGCACTCTAACTTTTTTCAACGTGTTTAAATAACTCAGGAATAAAGTGAAAATCATTTATTGTCATAATTTATATTATTATCCCGGTAATTTATTTGCATTGCTTGCAATCATAAATTTACCGTGTGAACGTCACGAGAAAGCCCAGGAATAAGGAAACATTCGAACTTGACTTGTACTCATCTCTCATCTTGTACAACCATCCCTGTAATTAAGAAAAATTATCCGTTTCTATGGTAACCGCCACACAATAGAATTCAGTCTATGGGTTTTCTCTTGGTGGTAGGATAGTAACTCGCCATTTTCTCGAAATTCTCAATCATAGGTAGGTAGGGATTTCAAATATCTACCATACACGCAAAATGAATAGAATTCAGAATAAATATAATTTTTAATTTTTCTTAGCAACGCTCTAACTCAGAATAATAGTTGCGAAACATATTTGAAGAAGTGGTTGTAAGAACAAGGCAGATCCAGTTTTCAAAATTGTTCAGGAAAGACGAAAAATACGGAACATTTCTTGCATCGTATATTACAAAAGTACAGCACCATTTCCTTGATATATCTATAGCCATTGCTTAGAGATGTCTATTTCTTGCACTAATCGATAGATAATTGTTTTATCTTTATAAGAATAAGTGAAAAAATGTAAATGTGAAAAAAGTAGAGATATCCTGTTCTTGCACACACGTCTTTATTTATTGTCTAAGAGCCGAGCATTCCACTTCTTGGTCGGATTTTTTTATTCGAAATTCCATTAAAAAAAAAAATAGTATTTTTTTTAATTCTTGAAAGTGAATACGTTCAACCTGATCTTAATTATTTGGCCCGTAGGTTTCTATCTGTTCTATTCTGATAATGCTCCGTCTGTTCTATCCTGCTCATTGTCTGGCCCTATGGTCTTCTGGCGACCATATACGCATGACATGCAACGCCGACTAAAAAAGAATTAATGAATTTATCTGGATAAGGAATGCTTGAGGTTTTAAACCAGTGACGAATTTTTCATAAAAGGGTGTAAACGTGTATATTGTTGTAAGGTGACAGCAATCAGAAAGTTAAACCAAGTATACGAATTTTTTCAAACTGAATAGTAATATCGTTTTACACGAAGTTATTTAATTGCAACTACTGTCGCACATAGAAAAACTCTTATGACTTCCAGCCTTAAATTACATTTAGCCAATTCTCCTATTGAATGTTGCAATTTATTGGATATTCTCAGAATTTTTAACATTAAAAAGCACTTACATTTGCTTCAACTTAAGAACATCAAGAAATGCATCTATATTTTTAATGATTACAAAAATAGGCTTAGATGAAAAGCCCTACAAAGTGGGTGAGGATAACTATCTAATTGCATACGATTAAAAAGAACATCCCCCTCAGTAATTTAAGCTTTTGCATTCATATTTTTAATGTAAGTACAGTTATCTCTAATTTAAAAAAAAATAGTTATTTTCTAAAATAATTAAAACTTTATTAAAAATTTCCTAAAGTTTTTTTTTAAAACTTAAATATATAAAATATTGAAACTTTTTAAAATTTAATCTTAAAATCAATAGTTTATTGGAACTCATTGGCATTCTATTTAAAAATATTAATTAAACAACCGATAATAAAATGTCTTTATAAAAACATTTTGAGCAAACTGCACGTTCAAAATTTTTTTCTAAAAAAAACCCTTTCTAATTTTAAATTAATTAAACTCTTTTCCTCTTACTGATTTAAATAAAAAAAATCTTTGTTCCTTCTTGCTTTTTTTACGAACTATTTTTCAATTAAAAGGATATAATTATTATCTTACGTATCAAACATAACCAATTGTCTTACACTTGTAAAACAAAAACAAACGACTGTAAAACAACGAACCTCAAATGTTGTTAGTAGAAACAAAGAACATAAATAAAAGTTTTTCAACCGTAAATTCAGAATAAAAGCAGCGATAATAGACTGGTTCTGTATTTGTTCTTAATACAACAACACAAAATCGAATGTTTTGTGATTTTATCGTATCGTCTGTTCTTCTCTTATCTGGCAACAATACAGGATGCGTTATGATTGTGACAGTTAAACGAGGAATATTCAATAACCGAACGATAATAAATAATCGAACATCTTTGAGGCCGTATCGGTAGTTCTTTTATATACTACCATTTGACAATTGTCATTTTTTGGAACACATAAAAGGATTACATTTCCTTTTCCGAATGGGAGCTGAAATTGAATGAGTATTGTCTCTTATGGTTATGATTACTCAGTTAACTGTAACTTAGTGGATTTTTTTTAAACGGATGTTGTATTTGTGCGGAAATAAGTACAGCTGAATAAAAACAGATTCTTTTGACATTTAAAAGCACATAATTCATGATATTTAGAGCGACCGTCCATGAATTTTGTCACATAGGTATAAATTTGCCTCAGCCATTGGACACATTTTTTTTCAAGGCCAGGGCTGACCCAACTTTGTCGTCCCCCCCCCCCCCCCAAAGAGGACAGGCCCCCCCCCCCGAAGGGAACTCATCGAAAGACGTGAGCATACATGTCATTTCGGGAAGAGACTCAAGGACCATTATACAAGCTAAAAATTACATAAATCACAATGTAAAAAACAAAAAAACTTGAAAATGAGTACCTGAACCTACTCGTTTTTCTTTTGAGTACAATTGCACGTAAATGAGCGATGACGTGCTCAAATTTAAGAAACTGTACTATCTCAAGAATCAACAGTGTCATTTAATATTGCTAATCTCAGCTTCTGTTTAAGCCATCTTAACAAAGCAACCTTACAAAATTAAAATAGTTGTTCAGAAAATGATTTCTACGTTATTTGATGTTGATAGCTTAAATGGAAACTGAGTTATTACAACGCAATTATCTTACATCCCATTCTTTTGGCACACCTTTTTAATATTTCTTCTGTTTATAACTTCTTTAAGTCGCCCTGGTAGTTTAACGGATAATGCTCTGGACTGCGGTGCCTGGGGATCTGGGTTCGATACCCGGTAAGTCTTGTATTAATTGTCCATATTTATTGAAAGGGATTTATGAAGGCATCCTATGTAGTCTAGGATCTGTTCTTTCTATTCATTTTTACTCATTGTATTCATTTTTGAGTGCGTGTCTTTCTCAAAATTGAAACTTATGTATTCGGAGCCATGATAAGCATCGAATGTACTACAAAATGAGTACATTTTTGTGTGCCTATTTTTAGCAGTACACAATCTTAAGATTACTGTCACAAAGTTTAAAATTACATAAGTTGCGAGTTTGAAATGACATAATACAAGTTTACAATTACGTAAGTAAAAAATTTTAAATTACATAAAAAGCGCAAACGCCCCCTCGCCACACTGGCACTTGAACTGGACAATAGCGGATACAGAGGGAGGGCTCAAATTATTTTTTTAAAAAATAGGTAGGCTGTGTCTATTGAGACCCTCACAGGGTTTAAGGCGTGTGACGTGAAACCCAACAATGTATAACGGTGCAAATTTATTGAGTCAATTTATTACAAAGTTTGAGTACACTTTTTTTTAATTATAAATTAGGTTACTGAATTGAATTAGAGTCTAATTCACTGTCGGTGAATCATAGGGAATATTCCACACAAATAGGGTATACGAAAATGATCTTAAATTTTGCTCGATAGACACAGCCTACCTAAAATGATATTTTAGTTTTCCTTCGTATGGTATAAAGGACATCTATGTCAAATTTCATATTGAAAATTTAACATACTCTCCTCATCTTGAGGAGTGTACTTCATATACACTCCTCAGGAATTTCATATATTCATGAGGAGTGTATACGAAGTGAAAGAATTAATGATTACATTTTAATCCCGTGCAAAGAATCATTTCATTTAGATGTTCACGAATAAGTTGTGTTTTTCCCTATTTAAGGTATAAGGAACCACTCTGCCAAATTTCATTTTCCTGGATACATGGAAGTAAAATCATTTGCGTTATATTTTTTGTTAAACTTTTATGCTAACTGCTCATGGAGAATTAAAGAGCCCCAGTTGCTAAGTGGATAAGGCGTTCAGCTACTAATCAGAGGATTGGTGGATCGAATCCGGGAAATGGGCTTGACATAGAAAAGTAACAAAAGTAGTGATCTTGCGATCGGAGGGTTGCCAGCTTCGCTACAAAAATACTAGAAAGTCGTCCAGAATATCCAACAAATTATACTGGCGTGTATACGGGACTGGTGCACGATAAATCTGATCGGGGTCCAAAGTCCCGACGTCTATTGAAGGCGTTGGGTGCCAGTTCAGGTGTTTCCTCGTCATCTGACCATGGTTCAAAAATACGAGGCATCGTTCCCGGGTCTTTCCTTCGAGATAGGCACCGAACCGTCACCAATAACCCACTGTGCAGCTCTAGTGCGACGTTAATTAAAATAAACCAACCATGGAGAATTAAAAGGGGAATCGCTACTAATTCACCCCGGACCCCACAGTTGCCAGGGGCCGCCCTGTTAAGGACAACCATATTATACCTGCATACTTATTTTTTCCAAAAATCGCGACACAATAAAAAGGGTTTGGTTTGGTTAATTAACGTCGCACTAGAGCTGCAGAGTGGGCTATTGCCGACGGTTCGGGGTCAATATCGAAGGAAAGACTCGGGAACACATACACATTCATACATGCACCTCGTTATTTCAGAACCATGGTCAGATGACGAGGAAACACCTGAACTGGCACCCAACGCCTTCAATAGACGTCGGGACTTTGGACCCCGATCAGATGTATCGTGCACCAGTCCCGTATACACGCCAGTATAATTTTGTTGGATATTCTGGACGACTTTCTAGTATTTTTTGTAGCGAAGCTGGCAACCCTCCGATCGCAAGATCACTACTTTTTTACTTTTCTAAGTCAAGTCCATTGCACGGATTCGAACCACCAATCCTCTGATTAGTAGCTGAACGCCTTACCAACTGAGCAACTGGGGCTCCACAGAAAAAGGGAATCAACACATTCCTATACTACTTTCACAGATCCGACGAAAGGAATCAATGTCAGTGAAAACCACTTTTCACCGAGTTTGAACCCTGAGGACGCGATTTCACCAATCAGCTTTCTGTTTCTCAGACAGGATAGATCGCGTAATCACAAGAGTGCCTCAGAGGGTGATAAACGCCATTGACCGAAATCTTGCGATAATCAAGCGCGCCTCTGGTTATGAAATGCTGGTCTTAATAAAAACTTATCTAAGTCCTATGTAGGCTAATATCAGATCTCGGGGCATGCGTCTCTGTATCCACGATGAGTGACATGGTTACACTAATTCAATATTTTTGGTGTCATTTGCTCATACTGCACACTGGAAAGCTACACTGTTAATAATAGGTACTTAAAAGCAAGTCAAATGTACTCATTTCGGATTACATTCGATGCTTATCATAGCTCCGAATAAATAAGTTTCATTTTTTGAAAAAAACATGTACTCAAAAATGAGTTAAAAGAGCAGTTTCTTGTCTACATCAGCTGCTTTCATAATTCATTTTCCATAAATATCGTCAATTACAACCAGGACTTATCGGGAGTCAACCCCAATCCGTCTAAACTGACGGCGTCCGCACCGAAATCCAGGGCCATATCCGTTGTATTACGAGAGCTACGTGAAGAAGTTATATATAAACAAGTAATGTTAAAAAGGCGTGGTAAAAGAATGTGAAGTAAAATAATTGAGTCGTAATAACTCATTTTCCATTGACGCAATCGTCATCAAATAACGTGGAAAAACATCTTTTGAACAAATATTTTAGGTTTGCCAGATCTCTTTGTTAAGATGGCTTGAACAGAAGCTGATATTAGGAATATTAAACCATACCGTTAATTTTTGCGAAAGTACGATTACTTAAATTTGAGAACGTCATCGCGCATTTACGATACAATTGTACTTAAAGAAAAACGAGTACGTCCATGTACTCATTTTTAAGCACATTTTTTACAGTGTAGTGAGGAGATACGCGTACTGCAATTGTCGACCTGTTGTCCGGAAGTCCCGCTCTACCGACTAAGCTGCAAAGTCATGTTCAAGATCTACATAAAAAACTAAATGAAATTTTACAAATTCGAGCCTCCGTCCACATCTTGAAGATGAATAGTACGTATATGCAGAGACTGATTTACGGCAGGGCATTCGGGGCACTTGCCCAGGGCCCCCATTTTAAAGAGGCCCCAAAAAATGATTTAATGCTAAATATATATGAAAAAATAAATTTACTAACGATTTTTTTAATCACTTAAATTTAGTTTATAAAATTGTTTTAATCATTTTTTTAAATCAATTGTTAATTATTTTGCAAAACTTCTACTATTTCATCCAATTGAATCAATTAAACTTTTTCAGCATTTTCATGATGTATGTTGCCTTTTTCATTGCGCTTGTCAAAGAAATGCCCTTTGAATCAATTTGCAAAATTCAATTTCTGACCAAGACCATAAACAAACTGGGTTTACTAATTGCACATTTGGTACAGGTAAAAAGTATCGAAAGTCGTTTACGGATACTTTTTACCTATAGAAAATTTTCTGATATTGTAGTCATTAGGAATTTTCCAACTATAAAATGGGTAGAACGTACGAATCTGGCTCAACTAACAAAAAAGCTAAAAGAAACAGAAACGAATGAAGAAACTCTGTTGAAGTACCGACCATTAACGTTAAATCAAATTCTCAAAAGAAAAAATTTAGCAGTTTAAAAAAAAAATCGCAGTATTTAAATTTGCATTAAAGCTAATTGAATACATCATTTCGCATTGTGTGCATATACATACATTTAGCAGTTTTATTTTGAGTTAGATCAAGGGGGCCCCTAATGTTCATTTGCCCTGGGCCCCTAAGCTTGTAAGTCGGTCCCTGCGTATATGTAAATTTGCAGCCTTATACGCAGAGGGTGCGGGTGTTTTGCGATGTACAGACAGACTATATTTTATTATTACAGATGGCTTTATATGTGTAAAAATAAACTAAACAGTGCTTCATAAATTTTAAAAATATTCTTCCAAACATTCACATTTTAATTTTTAAAAAAAATCACATTTCACACTCTTAAAGAGTCATTAAATAGAGATTGACCTGAAAATTTAACTCAACAAAAGTTATAAAAAACCTTAAAGCAAATGCTTAAAGTAGCTTAAGAATTTTATTTTGAAGAGGATTCACTCAAGGCCTTTAAAAAAAGAATAAAAACTATTAAATTCTAAAATAAGCCATCAAATTTAGGCAATTTGTGAGACTTATAGAATATATAACTGCACAATTCATGATTTAATTATATTATTAATGGATTATTTATATATTTAATAACTAATTATCACAAAGCCCATGTTAGTGAATTTAATTTGGGATTTAAATTTAAACAATTAAATTTATTAAGCTAAATAACAAATTTAATTAACGCATAAACTAAATCATGTGTCACGTGGCTGATAAAAAAACGAACGAATGGAAATATCTGCATAAAAATGAATGATAATGATGATGAAATCAATGATAATGAAAATTAATCTTGAAATCATATCTGAATTGTTCTAATATATTAAAGTAATTTTTTTTTAATTTAAACACTCGAAGATTTAAAACATTGTTTAAAATATTGCCTTCTACGAATTAAATTTCTTTTTCAATTTAAAATAAGCAGAAAAAAAGAATCTTTATTTAAAAAAAGATTAGTTTATATGTTAAAGTTATTTTAAAAATAGATAAGAGAGTGATATATTTCTTTTCGAAAGATAATAAACAATAGCTTAAATAGAATAAATAGAAGAGACATGTTGTGGAACACATTCATTTCAAAAAGAGTTCCAAATTGTTTAAATACCAAACCGAAAAATATTTAGGGCAAGAGAAGTGGCAACGCCCCATTTTGTCAAAATCAAAACACGCATATCTTTTCTACCGTAAAGTTTTAAATATAACCACACAATTAACTGTAGGTTAAATTTAAAAAAAAAATTATTTTCAAAGCTCTGAATAATCATGAAAAAAAAAAAATTACCACAACATTGAAGACGGAACTCATTGTTTACATGGCGATAATTCCAAGCAAACGATTTCAACAATCTAGAAGATGCGATGCCGAACAAAAAAATCAACATGAAGATGAGAATCAGACAACACTCAACTCCGCCATTTCGTGTTTATTTCCTAGAGAACGATTTAAAACTTTTTTTTCTTTCTCTATTGAGGACTCGAAATTCGAACGGGTACTTGAAGTCGACATACTTCTGTCTCGAAGAGGATTTAATGGAATTTGTCACGCTTTCGGATTTATCGAATGGAATCGAATTTTAATTACGAATAAAAAGATATTAGGGTTATGGAAACTAGAACTATGCAAATAATTGGCAATGCTGTGTTTATGTTCGAATGAGTTATTTGTATCCGTATTAGTGTTATTTTAACACATTGAATAATTTAACGGTAATTTCATTGTTTAATACGCAAACCCATTTTAAAATAAGGGCATTGAATTCCAATATATGAAAAAAATTCAACCGTGTCAATTTTTCAAGGACATATCCCAATCTATGAATTTTCATTAAAAAAATTAAATTGTGTCAATTTTAAATTTTTTGATTAATTAATTCGTTTAATCGTGTCAATTTATATATATATATATATATATATATATATATATATATATATATATATATATATATATATATATATATATATATATATATATATATATATATATATATATATATATATATATATATATATATATATATATATATATATATATATATATATATATATATATATATATATATATATATATATATATATATATATATATATATATATATACATATATATATATATATATATATATATATACTTAGGTCGTCAAGTCTACGGTTTTAGAGCTTACTATCCCGAAGTTATAGGATCCTGTTACCCAGTCAAAAAATATCATTACATGTTTCATAAAGCTGGTGAACATGTTCTCGCTGTTCCACCTGAATGGTCATAGGGCGCGGATTGCCTAGTGGTAAAGTATCCGCCTAGTGTAATCGAAGGATCTTGAGTTCGAATATCTACGCGGTCTTGACAAGTTGTAGCGATCTCGGAAGATTGACAGATTCGTCAGAAAAAATTAGTCTAAAAATGAGCCGTCTAACTTCTAAACCAAATAGAACACTTTTGACATACATTCTAAGAGAAACAAAAAACTAATTAATTACATTATTTATGAAATAATTTTATCTTCTATTTACACAAATTGGTATTAGATAGACATATAACTTAACCGCATTTTTAGCACAGTATAAATATTACTATGACAGATTGATTTTTCTCCCTTTTGAATCTACATGGTTTTGTAACCAAGTTATGGGATCTATCTGATTTTGCATCAAAGGTGTTGGACGTAGCTCAACTACTCTGCTGCGGTCGGTGCGCAGTAGCCTACGCACATCTTGATCTATCTGTGGTTGTGAAATTGATTTCTTTACTTAACTGGTTTAGCAACTAACTGCTACTTTCACACCGCAAAATGAACAGCATGTTATGAACTGTGGAATGTTATGACTTCGTCTACTGATATATCTGTAGGGAAACTAAAAATAAATGACATTATCTGAAAATCGAAAATGAATCTATCTGGTTTTGAAACTATACAGCTCAAATATCCACAACTTCAAACGGCGTGGCGTATAAGGGACTAGTGCACGTTAAATTTGACAGTGATCCAATATCCTAAAACCTATTGCGGTTCCGTCGGATGCCAGCTCAGGTGTTGAGCACGTCATCTGACCATGGTTCAAAATTACGAGACAATGTTCCCGGGTCTTTCATCAGGGATCAAGCACGTAAGTAAGGGGGTGGTTCAGGGGGTTCAAACCCCTCCCATTCAAATTTTAAAAAAATAATCAAATTACTGTAAAAATACTCTAAAAAACTAGAAATTTTTCAATTTCTCGTATAAGACTTCTTGCGAAGTTGCATGAGGGAAAATCTGATATCTTCCGAAGGTCCTATCCGTAAAATAATATTTTAAAGACTTCAAAAACATGTTTTGAAGTCACTTCTATCTCAAACTAGGTCTGCCATTACGTTATCATGATTCATCATCCTAGCATTTGGATTTCGGCGACAAAGGGAAAAGATCGCCAAACGGGACCGTATAAACAAGATGCTCCAAAACTACATATTATTCTAAATAAGGATTTTCAAAATTAAAATTTTTACTTTAAATTTATTTCATAATTAGGGAGTAATATTTACTAATTTTAAAAATTAGTAACTGTTACTTTTACGATATTTATCTGCAACGTATTCCTGTTTATTTAAATAAAAATTAATAATTTTTTTAATGGGGGGGAGGGTTGTTTGTTGAATTTGGAGGAGGATTCCCCCCAACTGTGGTGGGGGAGGGGATAAGTTTCCTAGAAAAATCCGTTGTTCAGTCACTGAACACCTCCCATGAAAAATCTATACCTACGTGCCTGTCAGGGATAAGCCCCAAACCGTAGTCAATAGCTGACCGTTCAGCTCTAGTGCAACGTTAATTCAACCAATCAAAAAATGTATTCGCAAAACACATCCGATTAAATATGATAAATTAAGGTTATTCATAAATGATAAACATTTATTGTTCTATTTTCTCAGTAACCCTGCTGTATATTAGGCGCATAAATTGTTCTTTTACCAATACGCCGTATTTAAAAGCACCAGTCACCGTCTCTTTTCATTTCCAAACGTAAAACAATAACGATTTTCAAATACAGGGTAACGAGCAAACATCTCGTAACAATGGAAGGTCTGATAGTTGAATAATTTTTACCACGAAATGAATGCTGGTGACACAAAATACCTTGACCTAGCTTTATAAAATACCAGCTTTTTTCACAGAAAATGTGTCAGACCAGGATTTAAATAATTGTGGTTTGTATTTCTTTCTTAATAAAGTTCGTCCAATACTACGTATTAACTTATTAAATTAATGTTTCATTATACAGGAACATAAAAATTCAAGGATTACATTCAAGAATTTAAACTAATAATTATTATGAAATAGGCTACGAAATTAAATTCTCTGGTACATGTTAGAATTTAACGGATATAAGAGAATGACGTTAATTTTGCTTTGAAAACATGTTCCTGTTGACAGTTTTTTTTTTTTAAACGTGCGCGGGACGAGTTCCTCAGATAGAAGGAAAAAATAGCTTACTTTTCTTACTTGAGGTATAAAGGACCAACTCTGCCAAGTTTCATATTCCTGGTTGTATACTAAGTGGAAGAATTAGTGATAAGTGTGTCATTTTAATCTCTTGCGCAGAACGAGTATTTTAGCTAGAAGCTCACGAATGGTGGGTTTGTTCCTGATTATTTGAGTTACAAGGAGCCACTTTGCCAAATTTCATCTTCCTGATTACATAGGAAGAAAGATCATTAGCGTTTCATTTTTCGTAACCATTTTCAACTAGTTTATCTCCTGACATACCATCTCTTATCGGGATCTGATTTTGAAGAAGTTACACGTCAAAAATTATGTCCTTTAAATAATTTTATTGAGTTTTAAATAAAGATAATTTTTTTTTTTAAAGTGTTAAAGCTAGATGCCAATTCAGTTATTGTAATGCCACATAACTAAAGTTATGTTTTGATGAACTTTTAAAATGTTTTAAGCGATAGTTTATTTTTCAGATGATGATCTTTGGTTGTAACATTTATTTACTAAGAAACAAGAATATTAATACGGATAACTTAATAAAAATATCAAACTATATTAAAAACTTCACAAAGCCGTTAAAATTAAAATACCAGTCCAATAAATATTTTTCTGTTGATTTTTAAATTTAATTGTTTTGCAGTCTCCGGTTATTTATTTAAACGAATGGACTCTATGTAGTATGTACGTGACGTCATCAGCGGGATACACAAAAGCACATGTTTAAAATTAGCATAGTTTACTATATAAAAAATGTCGTTTGGTAATTTCTGAACCAAGTGGATTCTTTTTTATCAATACGAAATGGATTATTTATCCCACTACAGTTAATCTCGACACCAGATCATGCATAGTGTTCATTCGTCTGAATGTAAATTTCGGAGGAAAAAAAGAATACTATTATGAATTTTCTCATTTTATATTCTGCAAGGCAAAAGTAATTTTTAAAAAAACATTCTTATTAAAAATAAAAAATATATAGCATGCCATTGTTGTGAAAAGAAAAGTAATTCGTCTGAAAATAACTTTCGAAAAAAAAAATTTAAAAAATTACTTGTTTTATGAAAGAAAGTTTTAAAAAAAGCAAAAGTAGTTTTAAAAAATTATTTTCTAAAATACCATTCTTATCACGATGTTCCTTTGGTAAGAAAATAAGAAAAGTTCGGAAGAATTCTTGGGAAAACAAAACGTTCCAAATTCTTTTTTCCTCTGTTCGTTTGTTCCAAGTTCATACAAGGGCAAATGCCTTCCGGGCGCTTGCTGTCTGAGTGAAAACAAGTTCGCCTGCTCTGAGGAATCTGGTCAAATCTCTGCTAATGAATTCCAGGCACCTCGTTCTTTCGGTGCCCAAAAGTGAAAAAAAGGCGTCATCAGGGTCCTTTCTAGTTATTCCAACTTCCGACGATGACGTCACACGCCTCGGAATGGGAACGCTGTCTCCATGGAAAAGACCGCATCAATGGATGGGTGAAGTGTGACTTCACTTTCTTTTCACGGCGATTTTGTAATAAGGAAATTTCCGATGACGCGGAGATCGAGTCGACGTAAATATTCTCACACGTCATCCAATGACATTTACTGTTTTTTTGCTGAGTCATTTAGTGCCTCTTTCTAAAATTTGAGTTTTGGCGTGAATACGACTTTAAAGTCGATGCGGATACATCGGCAAAAACTTTAGCAACATCAAAAGCGATATATTTCAGATAAATCAGTCACATTTCAGGCATACAATAGCCTGTACAACAGCTGTAACTTCAGTTCTATTCAACAGGTCATACTGGGTTAATGCTTAAATTGAAGAGAACAACGATTTCTGTACAGTGGCGGCCCGTGGCCAAAAATGTTAGTGCAGCCGAAAACATGTAACTCCCCCCCTCGTCTTTTTCACAACCATACACGAACGGACATTCTTTAAAATTTATTACTCGAATCAAAGTTTTCTTTCAACTTTTATGAAAGATAACATGTAAAAATAATAGAAAACACTTACTTATTTTTTGAAAATAAAATCAATCCTCCTATCAAACTTGCGAATCGGTCAATTTTAATATTAATTTAAGTAAAGAAACAACAACACACGTGCAAACTTATCGAAAACTATTTCCGTTTGGAGAGATTCTTCGAAATTATCGTTTTCCTCCACCCCGCCTCGCCGATTCAGCAATGAACCAATCATTACTCGAAATCCCTAGTACAGCTAATTTGAAAAAATCCTTTTGCGCTACGTTTGTGTAGTCACATCCTCCATTTTAGCGTGCTGGGGAAGTCATACTACGTAAAGTTGGCATGGCAACGATGCAGCCGATTTCGAATTTCGCTTTTTAGCTGCAATTTTGATTGAATGGAGTTTTTGTTTTTTCTTCTCCTGAATTTGTGCATTACGGAAACACGCTTGCTATTTATCGGAGATTTTTTTTACTTAGAGTTGAAATTTCATCTTCATTTCCAATTCTAATCTTCATTTAAGAAAATTAGTAAAATATATAATTTTAGTTTTAAAATATAATAAAATTAGGTGCAGCCCGGCTGTACTTGCTGTAGTGGGTGAGCCGCCACTGTTTCTGTAATTCCATGTGTCTAGTAGTTGACAGCTTAAACCATTTGTGAACAAATAGTGTGGAGTGTGACAATATGTGGAAGTTTTCACTATGAAGCCAAAATACCCCAATAAAGTTCAATTGTGGTATGGAAAATTTAAACTGGCTGAAATAGCAGGTTCAAGACGAACAAAATGATACCAAGAATTATAATTTTATGAAAAGTGCGGCGAGATCTAAAGCTTATCAAAAACGCAAGTATTCACGAATCCAAACCTTACGGTATAGTGGAAACTGTGCCTATCCCAATTTTCCCCTATGATATTATATATTTTATATTTTCCCCTATAATATTATTATAGTTGGTTGGTTGAATAAATATCACACTAGAACTACACAACGGGCTGGCGACGATTGGTGATTTATACATGAAGGAAAGACCCAGGAACACTGTCCTGCAATTTTGAGCTATGGTCGGATGATGAAGACAACACCTGAGCTGGCATTCCACTTTCCAAATTTTCATATCTTGACCAACCTGAGGACATTTGGAGCACAGCCGACCACCAGGTGCAATAGCCCCCACTCCCTACACGACTGGTGTTTAGCGAACGACGTGAATCCAGCTCGCAACAAGTCACCAAATTATCCGATGCGTTGGGTGCTTGCGTAATTTTTTTTAGCTGATCGCAATGGTTGCTTCTTTTTCAACGGTGAAGGAAGTCCGCACCCATGACAATTGTAAAGCACATCGTTGTTAATGCTGTTTGTTAGCTCAGCGTCACTCGGAAATCTCGACACTCTTTTTCCTCACCTACAATCTAAACTCAGGTATTCCGATCACTTCTTGTTTTTACACGATTCCGTATTTAGAAGTGAATCGTCTGAATTTCGTCGCCAAGCAGCTTTCGCTACGTCTATTAAATCCAAGCTATAGGCGTTACGTGGTTTGTGAATTAAGCCGAGGCAATGTTGTATAGAGAGCTATGGAAACTTGATTTTATCAAAAATGTTTTATACATTTACGCCTAATTTCATTTAACAAATAAAATAATTGCATTAATAGCCTGTACATTTTGTCGTTTACATATCCGAAACGCGAGTCCCACATCCATGTTAGCCTATAAGCTTCGAGCATGTATGAACTGTAGTAGAGCGAATATGACGTCACAATCGTGAAACCAACATCTCAGCCCAAATAGCTTCAGACACGGGACTTCTTTTCAAAATTATGAATTAAAAAATACACGCGATTGGTTGATGAATTGGGAAATGCGTAACAGTGAAAATTTATGAATGGAATGACGTCATTAACCACGTGTCTGAGGCCATACATGTCGGCCTCACTTTGATGTTAGCGAGATTATACCATTATGTTTTCTCTACTATGAAGGATCCATGCTCGAAGCCTATAAGTAAAGGCGTCCCAATCAAGTAAGAGAGAAGTCCCAATCGGACTGACTTACACCAATCGGTCAGCCGCAGAAGGTAGGTCCCGCTCTTCCCTTGGCTGCCTTTGAAGCGCTGCACGTTCGCCTCGTCATGCCACCACGCCTCGCGACTGAATCTGGAAGACAAAAGAACACGAACAGCGTAAGGGGTCGTCCTTAAATCATGTCACACCTTATCTCCATATTTTGGACACCCTATGTCACAAACTGCAAAACTTCACTATACCCCCCCTCTATCACAAGTCAAGTTCTTCTACCATAACAGTAATTAACAAATTATTTAAACAATTACTAATTTGCATAACTGACAATTGTTAATGACTAATTACTAATTAGCATGACTGCTGATTATACATGACTAATTACTAATTAGCATAACTGCTAATTAGCGTTTATTTTTTTTTTGTATTGTTAAATATTCTGGTAATGAAACTGGTTGAGCTTCCTCCCCAATAATAATTTTTTGAATTGTTACGACACTGTCTTCTAAAAAAAGTGAGAGCCCCAGTTGCTCAGTTGGTAAGGCGTTCAGCTACTAATCAGAGGATTGGTGGTTCGAATCCGTGAAATGGACTTGACATAGAAAAGTAAAAAAGTAGTGATCTTGCGATCGGAGGGTTGCCAGCTTCGCTACAAAAATACTAGAAAGTCGTCCAGAATATCCAACAAATTATACTGGCGTGTATACGGGACTGGTGCACGATACATCTGATCGGGGTCCAAAGTCCCGACGTCTATTGAAGGCGTTGGGTGCCAGTTCAGGTGTTTCCTCGTCATCTGACCATGGTTCTGAAATAACGAGGTGCATGTATGAATGTGTTCCCGGGTCTTTACTTCGAGATTGACTCCGAACAGTCGCCAATAGCCCACTGTGCAGCTCTAGTGCGACGTTTATTAACAAAACAAAACCAATCTAAAGAAAGTGACTTCTATTCACCCGCTCTTGCGAGTGAATATAGCAGTGCACAAATTTAATTTGGGGGCTTGATAGCCCAGTGGATAAAGGTGTCGGCTGTGAATCAAAGGATTCACGGTTCGAACCTGTGCGGGGACTAGACTAAAGAATAGTAAACCAGTAGTGATATTGCGATCGGAGGGTTGCCAACTTCGCTATCCAAACACTAGAATGTCGTTCAGAACATCCACAAAAACTATCGGCGTGTATACGGAACTGGTGCACGATACATCTGATCGGGGTCCAAAGTCCCGACGTCTATTGATGGCGTTGGGTGCCAGTTCAGGTGTTGTCCTCGTCATCTGACCATGGTTCAAAAATACGAGGCATCGTTCCCGGATCTTTCCGTCGAGATAGGCCCCGAACCGTCGGCAATAGCCCACTGTGCAGCTCTAGAGTGCGACGTTAATTAACCAACCAACCAACCAAATTTAATTTTTTATTGCCTTAAAAATATTTTTTTTTTTTAAATTGAGCATGAGGCATTTATTGTACAGGCCGACACCGAACTTTTAAGGTATTACTCACAATTTTAAGTGAACAAGAAGACTTAAAATGGCTGTGAAGTTCAAAACTGTTTCTGTTCACCCAATTCCACGGTATAAGATTTATAAAATGTAATGAATCCGAATAGACAATGCTTTGCCGAAATTTTTGTAATAGACAACACTTGCTTTGCCAAAACATTGCCCAGAATAGACAATGCTTTGCTTTAAATCTTTTGTTTTTTGTATGTAAAGCCTGTAGTTGATCGTCATTGTTTGCATTTATGTGTATTTAAACTATGTAGTAAAAATATTATATATTAACCCTTTGCAGTCGGGATGCGACTTTCAGTCACAAAAATAACAACCTGTTATTTTGTTACTTGTTTTGCAAATTGAGAAAGAGCTATGCTCTTGAACATAAAAAACGGTTTTCTTTAGTTAGCTTGTTCTTATCTTACTAACTTTATCTTAACTCTATTTAAAAGTATGACATTACCTAAGTATAATCGTTGCTGTGATTAGTGCGAATAACGGAGCGGGGGTGTAGCTGTTCCATAAAAAGGATGTGAATATCAAAAATGTTCCTCAAATATTAAAAAAAATTAAATATATATTTAAAAGAAATTAGATTGTATATGATAAAAACTCGTCTCATAGAATATTGCGTCAAGAATTTTTAAATACAAATACAACGTTAAAATACGCAATAAAAATCCATCAAATCTGGACATGTTTCTTGAGATACATCTCCCTTCATCAGCCCAAAAGATGATGGGAGATGTATCTCCCGAAACATGTCCAGATTTGATGGATTTTTATTGCGTATTTTAACGTTGTATTTGTATTTTAAAATTAGATTGTGTCTGGCAATTTGCTTTCAATCGCTGACTTCAAATGTATGACCACAATTGGGCAATTGTAATTTTTATGAGCGAATGGGCTGCCATAAATTTTGCACAGAACCTGATTAGTAATATACGAAATAATAATAATAAAATTTTAAATACAGACTTTTAGAAGCATAAATAGAAATTCTCTTTTTAAAAAATGCGATTGTTCGGTATTCAACTCAAGGAAAATACACAGAAACAATGCTCTGAAATTTTGTACACTCTATCAGTTGAGGAGGACAACATCTGAATTGGCACCTCACAATCAAAAGTTCCACATTACGATCAATGTGAGAATAGTTCAGACGCGACATATTTAACGTGTACCAGTCCCCTGTGCGGCTTTAACAACTGAGTTGTTGGGGTCGTTAGGGCATTGCTCTGTCGTTTTTAACCACGGTCATGTGATTTGAATTTTTTTGAAAAAAATCATAAAAAATCATAAGTATGATTGGAAAGTGTAGTAGTACAGAGTAGTTACAAATTGTTGGGTGATAGTTGTATCACATTTAGCAGTATTGGCATAATAAATAGTTGTGTTCAACTACTTCGCTTGTATTCCAAACAAGTTGCTTAGTTTTAGTAGCAAAAAAATAATTAAAGTACAGCAATAAAGAATGGTTTATTATGTTTAATTAAACAGCCAAACAATCACCATTGCGCATCATTTTATAACCACCCTGACCCTGTATATCTATAGATAAATTAAGGAATTATATATTTTTTAAATATTAAAATATAAAGTTTGATACTAATACGTATATTTGATACTCAAAATCGAAATAAATGACGAAATACTCAAACTGTTTGCAGAACGCATGCGCAAAACTCGTCGTGTGAGTTCCAATCCAACACGTACTTAATATTAGAATTTGTTACACTGTTACATAATTCCAATTTAGTGATTAACTCACTTCAATTTGTTTGTTACAATAAACTGTATAATGAATCGCAGTTTGTAAATTTTATTATGTGTACGACAACGTCAAACATTGTAAGAACTCAATCTTACAAGAAATCCACTTTAAAAAAATCCCATTCATTTTTTACTTAGTCACGATTTGAAAACCTCGACCTTCTGACCGCAGATGCAGTAATATTAATGAAATCAAAATGGCGTCGAAGAATAAAATGGCGTCGTCCAAGAATAACACAATAAACCAGTTCGAATCGTGAGCCCGTTGCAGCCTCGGAACGTTCGTGTTCTACCAGAATATTCCAATTCGCGCGCAAACGTTAACCCCGTGACACCGAGAATTCCGCAAACGATAATTCGTGGCCATTTAAAATGGAATGGGTTACTCGGCAGACGATATTGTAGTCGTAACGGGTCACATGTGAAGAGGAGCCGGAAATTGTAGGTACCCGTTACGCTTCTCTGATGGAGCGAAAATGTTGTGAAGAGATGTTCCATTAGTGTTAAAACTCTTTCCGATATTTGATTATTGAATTGGCGTGACAGATGAGGAGTTCACGAGTTTTTTAAAGAATGAGTTTTGCTGACGTTGGTTTGGGATGGGATTTTACGAGATGTAACACTTTGGGACAACCATCGTTAACCTAATAAAGCCGGAAGTACACATTAAAGCCTGAAGTATATGTTTTGTATGTTGGTTGCGATTGACGTTAAATACGCTGGAAAATTTAGAAAATATATTATCGAAAACCAAAAGGTTTAAAATATTTTTATTTAAAAATTAAATTTAAAATTTGTATTGATGAACACCAACATATTTAAAAAATCAAATTCGTTGTACGATTTTGTTTTTTAAATAAAGAGTAAACATTAAAAAAAATCCAATTTTTTTTTAAAAATAGATTATTACATAACGGATTTTGACTGAATTTTGTATAGAACTAAAAAAATTTATTCGTTCGAAACACATTTTGTCCGTTCGAAACACATTTTGTCCGTTCGAAACCCATTAACTAAGAAACTTTGAAATCTGCAAATGAGTCCATTGATTTAGCAAATGCACTTTTCCCCACTTTAATGTAATAATACGCGTTTTGAATGTATACTTCCCAAATGTGCATGTCGCATTGCAGCTCGCTTTCAACCCAACGTAATTTTAAAACAAAATCAGATTTATATAGATATTTTTTTTACAAGAACGTTAGTCTTTTTAGATTTACGTGTAAATGTCAGCGTCAAATAATCGATTAATTTATTTTTTGCTTATAACGATTATTCAATCTAAAATGGGTACGGTTATGAGAAACAGCAATGTATTATGCAGACATTAATGACAAATCAAATCTTTAATTTTTATTTTAAAATTACTTTGTTTAACCCAATTAGTTTGTTGTATTAGTATTTCAACCCTCTGAGCTTTTCAGAAAATTTCAAAATTGTAAAGTTGTTTTCCCTTGGAAATAGTTTAACTTTACATTTCCAATACATGTAATTTATATATGTAATTTTTAAGTTTAATAATTTTAATAGATATAGCTTCTAAGTAACATCACAACATCAGATATATGTGTATTGCTAAAAAAACTGGAAATCCATGAATGATTTAAAGTCGTACAGCTCCGTCAGAAAATTAAAACTTCATCTTTCTTCGTATACGCGCCTATGTAGTCAAAATATTGTAAAAATGGATAAATACTACAATGAACAAATTACCATTTAAAACACAATGCTGAAATTGACAAATAGATCCTACATTTTTATATCAATATATACTACATTTAAAAAAATTAACCGAAGCAATTGTTTACTTCTGCACAATTCGTGTTATTACCCAACAAAATATTTATAGCTCGATTTAAGATTTTTGAGCGCCGGATTTAAGATTAATTATTTTAATTAATTGGATTGAGAAATTTTTTTAAGTGTGTGTTGGGTGGGGGGGGGGGGGGTCTTCTTACACAGCTGGCTGAAAGGGTCCCGCAACCAGATTTGCACTAGGCCCGCAGCTGTTAAGGGCGGTACTAGATTCCGCAGCCCAGTCAACCTAGTGGTAAATCCGGCACTGAGAATATTCACAAAGACCTTTCTAAAACAAGATATAAATTTTATTTCTAGCCATGTTTACAGTGAATGCGCGATATTTATTAGCACCTGTCTGCGTACAGCGTATGAAATGTGATATGTAATCACTTTCGCATAACTCTGTTACCACAATAACAACGGGTATTCGGTGTCGCTATGGCAACGTTGGAGACTCGAATTTATCGTCGGCTGTATACACTTTGAATGAAGTTTTTGCTGTGATGTCCATTCAAAGGGCTTCATCAAAATATCGAAATAAATTCTAGTCACTCAGCTGAAATCAGAAAATCACAGTCAAAAACAAAACGATGTTCGAATTTAATTTTCAGTTGTATTCGTAAAATTTTTCATTCTGATATGAATCTTTGAAAACTGCTTGCAGTTAACGAAAAGTAAGTTAAAATATATAGGCCGCACTTCTTTTTATACCAAGCAGCCGCCATTGAGTGTTGATTGAAGATTATTTTGTCTATACTTTATTTTGTGTCTAATGTATTTACTTACAATGTTACTATCAATTCAAGTTTATCTTGCATTTAAAAACGTTATTATCTCAACTGTAAAAATATTTCTTGACATAATTAAATAAACTGTAAGAAGTCAGAAACTTACCAACAGCTCAAGTTTGAATTTTTTCTAAATTTACAACTCTATATATTTTTTTTAACTTGACAGATTACATATATATTGTTCAGCCATTATGTGAATGATTAAAAATACCCAAATTAAAACATGACATAGATGGAATGTCCAAAAGTTTTGCTTTTCCCAAAGTGCGACATCAAAATCTAAATATTATATACCAGCTTGTGTCACAAACGTTTATTGGCAGTTCCTGCCAATAGGAATGCATTGGAAAGCTCATCCCAAACGTTTTCATGCCATTGTTACTACCACTGCAATAAGACTCTTGTTGAGCCTCCAATTATTCGTTTAATTTAAAATATTTCATTAAATACAAGCAAGGGTAATTGTTTGGTTAGTGCTGTTTTCATTTCGGTATGCAACTCCAACATCAGGAATCAATTTTAACAGTTTCGCTCCCAATGATCTTCACACTTGAAGCCACCAATTTACAAATGTGTAGGATTATACTCAGTGGTTGGTTACCATGGGAACTACATGCGTGAATGGGAAGCATAGAGCGCAATCTGTTGGTCCATAGCGAAAATGTTAGGTTAATTTGTAAATAACAGTGAAAAATTTGAATCACTATTGCAGAGAATTGGGCAAAGAAGTCTTTTTTTTTGCTATTGGGATTTTTGTTAAAATCTGTTAATATTTTACTTTGTTTTTGCTAATAAAGTAAATACTTTTAGCCTTAATTAAACCAGATATATGGAAATTGGATTGTTTAAAAATGGCTCCATTGATCTTTTATGACGGCTCCATCGGTGCTTTTAATTTCTAAATGAGTGATCCTGAATTTCAGTAAACAATTAGGTGTCGTGTTTAGATGACTAAAAAACATATGTTATCCGTTTTTTTAAAAGCAAAAAATGTTTTTTACTATAACAAAAAAGTTAGGAATTAAATGGTCAAACTACACAGAATGTTTAACTGGACATTTCTACATTGACAAAGGTTTATGGATTCAATATCGTCACCACAATGCTAAGAATCAAATTTTTGTTATTAATTTCCAATCACTTCAACTACAACTAGCCTTGAAGTTTTCCCGCCAAAAAACATTCCACGTTGTTCATCCGAAGAGGGTTCTACGTTCCATCGCATGTCAAACAGAAATCAGAACAATCCCCCTGGACAGTGGCGCGGGAGGAGGCGGACAAATGACAAAGGGGTGTACGCCACTGAGAATTGAAGGTCAGGAAAGATGGATCTCTCCTGGACCATGACTTTCTTCATTAACGGCCGACCAGAACCAGAACCATTCGGATGGACGATGTTCCGGTTCGCTCAAGCGTGGTTAACTGGATGATGGGGCCGGGGATCGATTGTACAGAACTTTCCATCGATTCTTTTATGATAATGGGGCATAAAAAAACTGGATAAAAGGGTATTGATGTATGTGTTCATAGAAGATTGCGTCATTATTGTGACGCAGAGAGTCGTATGTTAATATTTTCAAAAGAGCATAGTGTAATTGTGCCCAGGAATGTAAAGAGGCACACGGGAATGCATGGGAAAAGAATTCTTATTTTCAAAAAAATGTTGTCAATGTTCAATGACATTCGATATTTACACATATAGGAAAATGAACATCATACATTGTTAAAAGTATCTAGGATATTTCCTTGGAACTTCGGATTTTGAAAACGGAATACATTTACCTTAAACCTTATATAAAGAAAATGGCGACTTCATTCGAAAGTTAGGCTTAATAATAGAACGGTCAACGTCCTTCTGGAAGGACGCAGCGTACAGTGTGTAGAACTTATCTTTAATATTGTACAGGCCTTTCCTTCCTTCTAGTAACTTCCTCCATTTTTACTGTAATTGCAACTGTAATTTTTTTAATCATTTCTAACTATAATTTTATCTAACTGTAATTTTTTTTAAAAAGATAACTTGAAAATTCGACAGTAATCCGAGCTTGAAAAACCTACTTCAAATGCTCCAGCACTGGTGTTTACGACAACTTCGTGTTTTTAATTTATTCCGTTGCATATTTATTCTATAATAATAATCCAAAAGTAAAAATCGTCCGGTTACCATAATTTTTAAAATTAGCTATCAATATATGGAGAAGATTTCCTTCTTTAATACAAAATATGTTAATCAAAAGTCATTTTTAACTTTGTGTTCCTATTGTTTCTACTCCCTTTATTGTCCTCTGAGCAATCTATTCTTCTGCATAAACTTGATTTTACAGTATTACAGTTTGAGAGATTTACTGCATTGTACCGATTGAAGTTCCCGTAGAACACGTTTCGCTACAGTACAACTTGTGTTGCGGTGAAAGCACAGCATGTACGGAACGAACTTGTCTATGAGAGAGAAAAAAAACGATATCTAGTTTGTTGAATGTGTGCGTAGGTATTTTAAATTGCACATTAACGTCATTTTAATGAATAATCTTTATTACACTAATCTAATAAATAGTTATGTTTTAAGTTTTTCTTCTATTACAAAAGAGTCGTTTTCATTTGTGTTTATTACTTTGAAATAGGAATTTCATTATATTTACATACATTTAGCATTTTGTTATTTAAGATTTACGTATACAAACTTGAAATGTAATTTATAGTATTTTCAAAATGTAAATTTTTTTTTATGTTTAATAAGCTAATGTATTTATGATGTAATTTACATGCTATTTATTTTTAATGGAATTTGCATACGTCTGATATATGTTCAGTTTCGGAAAACAATATTCAATATTTTTAAAAAGGAATTAATGTATGAAATATGTATATAAAATGATAGACCAAATTAAATATAAAAATAATTAAATATTTAAATATTCAAAATACTTCAAATATTTCAAATTAGATCGAATTTTTTTTATGTAAACGGGATTTTATAGATTTATTTACTTTTCCGTTTTTAACTGATATCATAACTGATAGTTGAAGGGATAAATGGATGAAGAAAGGTATAGAACAAAAAGTAAATTTCGAGATATTTGACTTGACAGTTTTCATTTCGTCTTGCATTGTTGTCACAAACCCCCTTTGTGACACTAGTATCTCTATTAATAAGACTTCTGCAGTGCAGATCTAAGTGTCAAAAGACTTTATCCACTTATCCATATAATTTACAAACCTGGGTGCTTAATAAACACGTTGTAAATAGTATATTTTATATCTACGAAATTCTTTAAAATTACCAAGTAGCGTTAGAAGTGCGAAATTCTCGAGATTTGGAAGAAATAAATTTTTTCGAACATTTGTTTGTGGCAGCATTTCAGATATGAACAAACACATTTTTTTAAATATTTTGCAAATGGATTTAAAAAATAAAATTATCAAAGCATTTATAGAAACTTGAGTTCTAAAATTTTTGTGTGATTTAAATTATTAAAATTTCTTAATGAAGCTATTCTTAGGAAAAAATAATAAAATTACTAGGTAGTTATTATTATATTTTTAAGTTTAGTTGGACATTTAAGAGTTTAAAGATTTTTGGATATGTTTCATTTGTAAGGATTTAATATATTTATATTAAATAATTTAATTACTTATATTTATTCTATTTATAAAAATATCTAACCCTTTTATATTTTTAAAAAATAACTTTATTTATAATTAACATCTACTCTCGAAAATAACTCCATCATTTTTTAACATGCTGCGATCGTCAAGGCTACTTTCGTCAATTTTGAAAATCATTTCGTCATTGAATCACTGGATTTTTGTCGAAACAAGAATCTTCAATTTTTTTAACGAAAGTAATTTACTTACTAGATAACTTTCTGGTGACTTTTGATTTTTACATATATATTCCCACGGTTCATTCGAGCTTTTCTAGCGTGGTCAATAGTGCGCTAATCTTCGGACCACGAGATTGGTGGTTCGAGTCGAGCCGCTGATATTTATTTGAAATCGTCCTCATTCTTTACGAAATAAATTTCGTGAAAAAAAACGACAATATGAATTTCCTCAGTTTTGACGAAATATTTAATCGGATTTCTTCAAAATTGAGCATGTATTTTTAAGCGGGAGTTACTTAAAACTTTTGTTTAATTTAAATTCAAATAAAAAAACACTGACCTAAAAAAACACGTTCGAAAACATTAATAGAACAACTACTTTTACAAAATGAGAAGATGATAAAAATTCATGGTATAAAAATTTACACGCATCGTCGACAGCTACATCGGATGACGTTATATTTTTTGCATTATACAAGCAAATTCAGTCAGCGACTATTATTCAATATAAGTTGGCAACACGGATGCACAGTCACGGTTATGGAGATTTCGTGTGCGTGTGCTGAAATTTTCAAGAATATTTTCTCAAGAATTCCTGGCATAAATTTTTAGAACAAAAGTGAGAAAATAGTGGAACGAGGCTGTAAATCTTGTTCCAAACAATGGATCACGCGACGCATTTAAGGAATCGTCCGACTCGTCCGCATAAATTCGAATGCTTGTCATTAAACTGAAATGAAGTCATACCGCATTCTTCAGAACTGTTATACTGGATATTATTTATTACACGCGGGATTTCAATGCCGAAGAATGTATTTGAGAAATTTGTATAATCACATCTGCATGCTTTATTAAACGGCAAAGCTGTTTGCTGGATTTTCTGTTTAAATCAGAGGGGAATTTGTACGTTCTCCACCTGGGGGATACACAAATTTTGCCGCCTTCTTCCTTCAGGGAAGTATAGTAGAACTTGAATTTTCCGAAGTCCAGTTATCCGGATCAAACTAAGCGGATCGCCTATTATCCGGATCTGGATCGCTTTGAGAAAAATAAACCAGCAAAATCCACATTTAAAAAGTTTCTTATCTGTGAATAATATAGTTTTTAATAATTATTATATGACATTACATACTAAAGCAAAATTTGTTTTTTTACTAAGAAATAACATTTTCTTTGTGAATTGTCCGGATATTCGATTATCCAGTTGGGATCTGGTCCCATTTAATTCGGATAATTGGAGTTCTACTGCAAATAAAATAATATTTTTTAATATTGTTTATCACGCAGAGATTAGATTTATTTGAAACAAATAAAAACAAATACTGAAAATAAATACTATAGAACAGTGGTCGGCAAACTTATTAGTCAATGGAGTCAAATATCAACAGAACAACGATTGAAATTTCTTTTGAGAGCCACATTTTTTAAACTTAAACTAAGTAGGTAGATCCATTGTTATTAACTTAATTAGGGTACTCCTAAGATGGCCTTTGCTAAAATCATCCTCAATCTGATTGAGGTGCGTTCGCTGAGATCAACCCCTGCCATCCACACTCGTATCTTGTCGTCTACCTCCTTTCGTTCATCCTCTCTATATGTACAGAATATCTTAACATACCTTTCTCAATCATAACAACAACTGACAAACACTAATGTGAACAATTGCCTTGCATCTCCTTTCAAGTTTGTATGTTGTTGTTTTAAATTTTTGCTACGAAGTTTCAACACGCCCGCCCGCACGTGGTATTTTGTGGAAGAGCCACACTCAAAAGACCAAAGAGCCGCATGTGGCTCGCAAGCCGCGGTTTGCCGACCACTGCTCTAAAATAAACAAAATCACGTAGACATAGCACAGGGTGTACGACTCCAAGTGTCGACTCCAGAGTGTCTTTACAACTCTGACACGCGGTAAAAAATAAAATAATTAATATAGCTAAGTTATGTTGATTGTACTATATGTAAAAGCAACACTTGAAGTTTTATTTGTACACACTTTTCTACCAAAACCATTAACGAACCATTCAAAGCACCATTCGAAAACCATTAATGCACTAAGAAATCATCAACGCACTGAGCTTTCTCCTAAAGATGGGTGTATGAGAATGATTGTTACAACTCTGACACTCAATAAAACCTAAATGAAATCAGATAGGTAAGTTATGTTGCTTCAAGACACTGTTAAAAATAGGTACTCAAAAATAAGTAAAATTTGCTAATTTTTGATTTCATTCGATGCTTATCATAGCTCAGAATACATAAGTTTCATTTCTGAAAAAGGCATGTACTAAAAAATGAGTACAATGGGTAAAAAAGAATTAAAAAAGAGCAGTTGCTTGCCTAAATAGGTTGCCTTCATAAATCTTTCAATAAATATCAACGATTACAACCAAGACTTACCGGGAATCGAACACATAACCTGAGACACCGCAGTCCAGGGCTTATCCGTTGTATTACCATAGCGATGTGAAGAAGTTATAAACAGAAGGAAAGTTAAAAAGGTGTAACAAAGAATGGGAAGTAAGAAAATTTAGTTGTAATAACTCCTTTTCCATTTAAGCAATCGACATCAAATGATGTGGAAAACCATCTTCTGAACACCTATTTTGAGTTTGCTAAGTCGTTTTGTTGCTTAAGCAGAAGCTAAGATGAGCAATATTAAATCTCTGTGCTCATTTCTGAGAAAGTACGATTACTTAAATTTCAGTAAGTCATCGCTCATTTACAATTGTACTCAATAAAAATTTAACTGCGTTGCAAATAAAACTTCATGTTTCGATATTATATGTTCAAGCAACAGAACGTCGTTGTCTTATTTCTATTTGGTTATATTACGTGTCAAAGATGTAAAGAAAAAAATGGTTTCTTTAAAGGTTTCTTCATATTTTTAAATCAAGCATCAGGTCATGTGTTTCGTTTAGAAAGATACCAAACTGGTTTCTATTAAGTTTTGCTCCTTTATGTTCCAAGTTATTTATTTTGATTTACAAGCAATTCCAAAAATATCGTTTGCTATTTCTCGTGTAGCTATTATTAAGTAAGAGTCTATTTGGAAATACGAAATGATTGTAATTTTCTTCACAATACAAAACATATTTTTGATATTTAGAGAGTGGCTATTAAATTAAATTTTGAAAATAACAAATTTTATTCAGAAACGAATTCTTCATAATTTATTAGGAAATATTTATTTTTTCGGTTTTACTTTATGATGTGTGTTTCGATAATACAACTTGATCTGGGTATATTTTTAATGACAATATTTAAAGCGTTTACTGGAGTTTAAATTACATTTTGTGGTGTTATCAATTTCAGATCTAAAATAAGTTTACTATAAGGAAGAAAGTCCAGACGATAAAAAAAAATTGACAACTTACTTTGTATAAATTTTTTTAATCAAGTGATGCAAAATAAGTTGAAAATGCTTTCAAATGCGTTTTTTACATGAATTTATTTTGGAAATTGCATGATATTTGAGTATCCCAAATGCAAAAGTAGTTATATTCGAAAAATTAGACTTTTGTATTAATAGGTACTTTATAACTTTGGCTTTAATTTTAAAATATAATAAAGAAAACCAAATTCGTTATTTGATAATAAAAATTTATACAAATAAGTCACTCAAAAACAAAAGTAGCCATATCCACACTATCCACGCTTGATGCAAAGTCAGTTATATCCACAAAACGTGAGCGTCAGCGAAGAAGATTTCTGTGGATTTAACGGGTTTTGCTTCTAACAAAAATAAGATGGCGGCGTGTACATTTGCAAAACCAGTTAAATCCTTATTTCAGTTTTATTATTAGAACCCAGATTATATATAAAATATTAGGTAATCTGAAAACTTATATATTTTAATAAAAAAAGTTTTTTTTACAATAAAAAATATTATTGTATTAAAAATAGTTAAGTTTGGACAGTTGTTCACGATTTACTCAAAAACTCTTTTTGTGCATACATCTGCTTTTGCATCTAGACTATTCACTTCTTAGATGAAAGTATACTTTCAACTTCTTAAATATTAATGTAAAACAAAATGCTTTTTATGAAATTGTTTTTTAAGTGAGTAGTCCAGATAAAAATAAGGTGTGGATTCATCAGAGATAAAACTCCAACAGCATACAAAAAATAAATAAGCGGTACAAAGGTTAGTGGAGAAGTGAATTAGGGGCAGACCTGGTCGACACGGACTTCCTTCATCTACATGATGTTAGATCATAATTTATCTCAAAAGCTTATTCCCCCTGGAGTTATTAGGCCTTGAAATATCAACAATTTTCGTGCCACTCAAGTTTCTGCTGATATCGTGTTGTACACTGTTAAAAATGCATACTTATTTTTTTTAAGAAACTTTCTTCATATTTGACGAAACTGACACCTGCTAAATATTATTTTGTTAAACTAAGAAATTTTATTTTGTCGGTTTTTTCACGAAATTTATTTCGGCATAAAAGAGGAGGATTTCAAATGAATATCGACTACTAGACTCGAATAAGAGATCTTTTCGTCCGAAACCACGCGCGCTATCGACCGAGACAGAAAAGCTTTTATGCGTCTTTTCAATGTACACAAAAAAAAAAATCAAAATTATAACTGAATGATCCGATATCACAGAAAAGAAATCGGAGCAAATTATTTTTGATAACAAATTTGAAGATTCTTGTTTCGTCAAAAACAAGTGATTCAATGACGAAACGATTGTCAAAATTGACCAAAGTACCCTTGACGATAGCAGACTGCTCAAATATAAGAGTATTATTTGAGAGTGTATCTGGGCCAATTTTAAAGACATATTAACGTCAAAATGAAATAAATTTCCTCCGTTACATATAGGATTTTGTAAGTGTGTTACACTGAACACGTTTCTATGGTTACAGATATCCCATTGTAGATTAGGCAACCGTAAAGTGAAGTCTTAAACCGAAAAGTGTAACACATTTGTATATAAATAAAACCCGTTGTAATAATCAGTCGATAAACCCGATAATTTGATAGAAGACATGCTGCATTTATTTATATAGTTGTTTCACTTGCTATTGTGTGGATATCTTATCTCTGTGCAAAAGATATCTGAATAAAAATGTTTTTAATCAAAGTTAATGTTTACTGGAATGGCAGTACCAAATTTCAGGGACATATTGTTTATGATAGACAAGAAGTAATGTAATTCTGTAGATTAATACATAAACGTCTACAGATACGTCTAACTATTGTCTGCACTGTAAAGTTGTTATCACCATATTATTCAATTTGTTTCATTTAGATAAAATATAACCTTTGAATTAAAATTATTTTTATCATATATAATGTAAATAGATTTTGATCGCAGTTCTTCACAGTAAAAAGTTAGTTTTAAAAAAAATGCAAATTTTTTTCAAAAATACTCCATTTTTGAAAAAATATATAGGTTCTAGTATATTGTTCCAACTAGGAAAATAGACCCTTATTGTCATTTAAGCAGCATTTTTTTTTAAATTGTTGAATAGATTATCAAGGTTGTGTACCTTCTGATCAGGAATCCGCTACTTTGCCAAACATTCAAGACTTAAAAAAAATTCAAAAGACTGTTTTCGGTTTGTTTTAAAATAAAATAAAATTACAACACTCGAAGTTGTGTCCATTGTTTACTTTACAGCGTGAGAATTTTCGAACACGTAATACATATCATTTACAAAATGAAGTATTTATACGCCGTTATTTTAACAACCTTACGCGATCGGAATTTAAAAAAACAAACATTATTTCTGTTTGTTTTAAAAAATTAAATTAAATATTACGAAGTTGTGCCGATTATTTCAAGCGTGGGAATTTTCAAACGCATAATAAAATATCGTTTGCAAAATGAACCATTTATCAAAGAATATTTAAAAAACTTTTTGGAATGTAACCTATTGTCTACCTTCTACAAAACAACAGAGCGTCATTCAGCCTTGAATCGAGAGTGAAGTTTCAATACATCTCAAGAAACTACGAGCCATGGAAAAAACAATAAAGAAAGAGAACAAAAAATACAATCCAAGCGAAAAATCAAACAAAACCGGCGAACGCTCTAAGGTGTGGCATTGACTTTTGGGCGAATAAGAATTCGAAGCACGTACATTTCGTAAGGAAAAATGGCAACAGAAAGGTGGAAGAATTACAGCAGCCAATCATGTTACGAGAAAGCGAAGGGTAATAATAACGAATAAGTAAATTACACCGACAAGAGAATGAAAATGGCCGACAAGGGAATTATGTGCAAATCCAAATATCAAGCAATTCAAACTCGTATTGATGTAAAACTTCGAATTTTAAGAAAATATATAATATTTAGATGTTTGGTTGTGATCCACAGACTCTTCATTTTATTAATATTATTATAGATTTCACGATTTAGAAGTTAATAGTTCTATTTGCCATGGAATTATAGTGTCAGAATGTAGAAACGTAACATGACTTTTATCCAGATACTCCACGAAGCTGAATTTAAAGACGTTTTACGTCATTGGGACTCACACGGAAGTGTCACACTCGCATAAAAAAACCTTTTGCAAAGAAAAAAAACCCACAATGAAAAATTATCCCCCCAAAGCATTTCTACGATTTCCTTTTTCGCCACACGCTCACCTAACAATGTTCTCTGCTAATCCGACTTAAGCACCGGGCTTACTTTCACCGCCACACTTGTTCGCCAACAACGAGAAAGAAAAAATTCCTTAGCAACCCTGAAAAAAATAAATCCGCAAAGGATGGTGATTTCAAATAAAATCTGGCGATATTTCTGCGGATTATCTATTCTCTTAAAGAACATTCCTAAGGGTTTTTTTTGTGAGCTGCTTGAAATATAAGAAAGACTTATTCTAATTTGGAACATTACTCTTTGCTTTCGCTTAGGCTTAAATATTGTTCGTAAACGTGATGAAAGGGTTATTTGTAATTTATTTTCATGGCAATGAACTATTGTTGTAAGGAAAATATACAGAATTATTCAGAAAGAATTATTATGATTACAAAATTACATATTTTTAAACAATAACATCCAGTGAGAGATTTACATATAGGCGAACATGTCAGTCGCCGGGGCCTCGCTTGCCAAGGAGGCCTCATCGTATTTACTCAGTCACAGGTACATGTTATTTATATTACTTAAACGTTTGATTGTAAATAAAACTGAATTAACAAATGTCAATTTTAAATACTTTTTTTAATATATTGGGACTGTTTAAATGCTGGTTCATTGATATTTTTGATATATTTTTTTTAAAAATAATTTTTGTCAATTTGGTTTTTAAACGCAATTGTTAAATATTTAATTGGTGTATCTTATAGCTTTAAATTAAAAATGCATTAGATATACAAAAATAACGTAGAAATATTATAAAGTTGCTTTTTATATACATTTTAAAGATTTTTAACTAACAAATCAAAAATTTAATATTAACACATTTTAAACAATATTTTTTACAAAATAATGAATCTATGGTGGGGAAAAAGGGTTCATTTAAAAAAAAATTAGATTGGGCCTTATTTCAAGAAACTGCCGGGACCCTAAAATGTTTGAAATCCGTCTCTGTTATCATCACTAACTATCCGATTACGAGTTTAAAACTGTAACCCTCCAATTACGAGTTCGTTACTCTTTCAACCAGAATATTGTAGGCAATAGTTTTGTAGAAATATATATATTTTTTTAAGAATTTAAACTGTTTGACAAAGTTTTATAACAACGTTGATTATGGCGGTGTCAATGAAACTGAAATAAAAAAAAATTATTAAAAATTTAAATTCTATTGTTTCTGAATATAAACAATTTCGAATTCTGATTAAAATATAAAATTTCAAAATTATATGTCTCAGATGCACAAATAGCCATTGGATATCTATCAAAATCAATAGAATTTTCCAAGGTATTGTATAATAAATTTATCGTTTGCTGTAGAAACACAAACAACAAAATACCGAAATAGCTCCTAAGTTCATCGAACTTTAAAAAAACAACTAGGTAGATATTCCCCAAAAGAATACGAATTCTTTAAAAAACAAAGGAATTTTACGGGAGCCGGTAAATTTGGCAAAGGTAAATTTGGCGACGGTAAATTTGGCGGAATCTTTCGAGGGGTCGTCCATATACTGCATACACACATATATAGGGAAGAAATGTTCTGTTCTGCGTGTTTTTAGTGGATTGTGGATGTATATTGATGGTACGTGACAAGAGGGGGGGGGGGGGGGGATAAACGGATAGCGTGTCAAGAAGGAAAGGGGGGGGGGGGGAATGGAGGATGTATTTCGGCTATTTTGTTCGTGGTAATATTGGTTAAAAATTATTTAGTCGAGCCCATGGTTATAATTCTTATTTTGTTATAAGATATGCTTTTAATAGCAAATTAAATCACTATTTACATCTTTCATCAAAATAATAATAAAAAATTGGGTGTAGCAATGTCGGATCACGAACAGAAGAATTTTACGTAAATCGTTATTTTAGCAAATTATACAGACAGAAGAAAGGATTGGTCGCCAACGTAAACCTCGTTAAAATATATTTTTGTCCTTAGTTATTTGTCTCTTTCTTAGTATTTGTTTCTTAGTTATATGTCAGATTAAAAGCAAGGTTTTTGGGTCTGATGGATTTATATTGTTAAGATCATTTCCTTAACAAAAATATAGTAATTTAAGCACAATTCAAATTGAGTAATGGAATAAATACTTTTTAATATTAATATTGTTTACTAATTGCAATCATTATATTAAAAAACAACGCAAATCGAGTTTAAACAGCTTACTATGTAAAAAACGTTGAAGATAAAATAACAAATAAAGGGAAAAGTGGGGTCTAAATGTTCGGTAATGAATGTATACAGTTTAAATTTTATTTTTGGCCGTATCTAAAAATGTACAAATTTGTCCAAATAATGGACATTATTCCATTATTCTAAAATGATTATACTTCAAATAAATGCAAACAGTGGATCCGACCACGTCCGACCTTGGGCACAATTCGTGTTTACCCAAGCCCTATTATGTTTATCGACAATGACTTTTTGACCCTGCAGGACTTTAACTTGAAAACAGCTATTGCATTATTAGTTTATTATTAGTTTATTTATTAGTTTATTATTAGTTTAGTTATTTCTGGTGCAGTGAAATTCGTATTCGTGTAATTGTGAATTAATTTGTGTTCGTATTCGTGCAAACGTGAATTAATTTGTGTTCGTATTCGTGCAAACTATTTTAAACATCTATTAAAAAATTTAATTGTTTTCATTTGCGAGTTTAGTTTTGTTATTTATTGTTTTAAATTCGTTCATACTTTCATTATTCTAATTTACTTTTTCTACTTTTACTTTATTTGTTAATTTTAAATTTTCTTAAATTGCGTTACCTACTTAAAAATGAACAATTTTACGACAAATGAGAATCTTTTCAGTCTGTTGGAAATCCCTTCATCCTTGGACAATGCGGAATTGCTTCTTGATACAATTCCAGAACATGTTACTCGTGAACATTCAAGAACATGTTATTAAAGGAAAAACTGAGACTGTTTTGCCTTCACGTGAAAAAAAAATGAGTCTAAGCTTCTTGATAAAATTGGAATAGAAAATTTTAGGGAGATTAATTAATAAAGTGATAGTGAAATGCTTTGACTTCGACACTAAATTGATTGACTGCGGAACTAAACATTGTGTTAAAGATTTTATTTTATTTTATTTTCCGCTTGAAAATTTCTATATTTTTTTTATATTATTCGTTAAATATTACTTTAATGTAAATAATTATTTAAATGTTATTAAAACGATAATAGTATGTCGGATTATTTTTCTGTTTAATTAAAAGGAAAACACAGGTATTTTTATAACTACAGCATCGAGACATTGTAAATGAGGTACATAGAGTGTACCAAAATTCATTAAAATTTTACCACAGTTACTCTAAAATGTCATGATTATGCGTGCAAAGTTGCAAGCATGTAACTTTATTCTCTTAGAAATAAGAGTCATGTCCATAAAAAAATCAGTTTCGTCCCATTGTGCGACGTAACCGACTTCAAATGGATATTTAAAAAAAGCTTCAGTTAAAATTAAGTGAAATGTTAAAATTTCTGTTTCGAAGTGAAAAACCTTAATATTAAATCGTATCTCTACTTAAAATTTTTGACTTTAATATACATATAAAAGCAAATTCTTTCAGGACAATTTGAAGACTTCGACTAACCGAATTTAGTGACATTTTCGCCAAATTAAAAAAAATATTTTTTAAAAATAGTGATAATTTTAGAAATCACTTTAAATTCCCGAAAAAGATTAAGCAAGACAGTTTTTAATCGACTTAAAGCGCGCCAATCAATAGTCAAAGCGCGCCAAAGGAGACCGGTTATCAATTCGACTGTTATGTATATTTTTAATGTATGTTCATAGATTTCTGTTCAAATTAAGATATTTTGAAAAATATATTTCTTGCTGGAAAGGGGATGTCTTACTTGGGCATTTTTCTTTTTAAAAACTTCGGTTAGTTTAACTATCCATAATTTTCAATTAACCGGACCGTTTAAAAAAATATTGTCTGATTTTCGATTTTTTTTTGTAGGATAAAAAAAAATCCACTTTTGCAAAAATTACAAAAGAAAGACGGTTATCTGGCGCTGTTATATCTATCTGGGAATAACGATTAACCAGACTTTTTTTATTAACACAGTTTTTTCGATTTCAAAATATTTTCATTGTTGAATAAAGATTGTACAAAGATCGTTCACTCGGCATTGGCATGGATTTACAATATACGTTTGTTGGAACAATATGTTTTGTTTACCCGACGACATTTATTAAACCGGATCCGGGACGTGGGAAAATGTGAGCAACAACTTAAATTGTTTGACGAAATAACAGGGCGGAAGATTCCTGCTAAATTAAAAACTAAAAAGGGAAAAATGAAATAACCTTTTTTGAAAAAGAAAAACCGACTTTAAGAAAAAAATTAGCTAAAAAGTATAAAATATTTTTTTAATTTTACGTACAATTTGAAAAAAAATTGAATGATTTAATATTAATTTTATGCTTACTACAACTTTTTGAAGTTGTTGCTAATTTGCAAAAACCATACCTTAATTTTAACGCAGATTTCATAACGTTGAAATAAGTATAAAACTAATGTTAAATAATTCTATTTGTACGTAAAATTTTGAAAAAAAATTATACTTTTTATCGATTTTTTTTTAAAGTCGGTTTTCCTTTTTTAAAAAAGATTATTTTTCTCCAGACTACTTATAATGAAGCTCTTCCCATCCGATGAGCCATCTCCTTAACGATGTTGTCTAATCATTAGCGGCCTTTTTTGAAGTACTATACAAAATTATCTTGAGGGGCGAAACCTGTTGACCATCAGCCATCTGGGTCTGATTCCCCCCCGTGGACATGACTGGACTAATGGCGCCAGCAACGACATTTTAGAGAGCCGTGGGATAAGTTTGTGTAAACTAAAACCTCATTTCCTTTGGTTATTAGAATAAGCATGAATGGTGCATCAATTTTTGTTAATTTCGAATTAATTACCATCAATTAGGGATATAAACATATCAGTTCTCCATTTATATAAAAAATTATATTTTGTTAAATTTTCTTTTTAAGTTAATGGTTATGGCTTGACCAAAACCGTATTTTTTTCACACTCATAATTTAAGAAAAGAATAAGATAGTTACAAAAACGATTGAAATGTTTCTATTAGTTCACTCTTTTGCTAAGCTGAAAGTCTAGAATCTGAAATGAATCATCTTTAAAATCAGATATGTGGGGTATCAGGATAGAAATACTATGCTACGCTTGTATAGAAGATACATTCCGACTCTATAACTCCGTGAAAAAAACAACGATTGATAAAAATTCGGTACTGTTCGATGCGAAATTATTTAAAAATAAAACAAGTACTCGTGTCGAGTGAATCCGTAGCATCAAACGCAACAATTTACTTTTAATCAGTCTTTTGACGAGGTTTACGTTGGCGAACAATCTTCACTTCTGTCTGTGTATAATTTGCTAAAATGACGTTTCACGTAAAATTATTCTGTAAGTGATCCGACATTGCTACACCCAATTTTTTATTATTTTGATGAAAGATGTAAATAGTGATTTAATTTGCCATTAAAACACATCTTATAACAAAATAAGAATTATAACCATGGGCTCGAATAAATAATTTTTAACCAATATTACCACGAACAAAATAGCAGAAATACAAAATACATCCTCCATCCCCCCCCCCCCTTTCGTTTTTGACAAGCTAACCCCTGCCCCCCCCCCCCCCTCATGTCTCGTACCATCGACATACATCTACAATCCACTAAAAGCTACATAAAACCACGCAGAACAGAACATTTCTTTCCTATATGTGTGTGTGCAATATATGGACGACCCCTCGTAAGATTCCGCCAAATTTACCTTTGCCAAATTTACCTACATCCGAATTTTACAGCCATTTTGTTTGCCGAACTGCTTTTTACCCAGAAACCGCTGTAGCTGTAAGTAATGACTCTCGCGAGTGACCTATAAATGGACTTTCCTGATGTCCCAATTTTGTCATTACTAACGACAGTCGCGCATAAAAAAAATTGATTACGAGATTGACCATGTCCAATGAAAATCAGCAAGGAGGAAACTTTAGAAAATTCATACAAAACGTTAGAAAGTTATTTAAAGAAGGAAAAACTCAAAAGGTGAGCTGTAAATCTGATAACGCCCTATTAAATTTAGTCAAGTTCATGGTTGTTGTTGAATTATCATCTTAACTTTTACTTAAGACTTTCTATTATCCCATAGGAACATCAAAATAGCATATATTTTAATTATTTTGCTTTTTATTTCGAAACCAAAATCTCGAAGAAAAAAAAACAGGTGTCATTAACGAACATTGTGCACATTCAGCTGTCGAGATTACAAGTGACGTCAGACGTACATGATATTGGTTCGTGATGCTCACGTGGTGTGTTATTTACCAATCCCAGAGGCTAATTAACAATGTTCTTTTATTTATCCATTAAAATTGTAATCTCGAAACCTGGTCGTGCATCTGGTCCTTCACATAAAAACTTTTATGGAATATTTTTTAGCGTAAATGATTACGATGAAATCAAAGTATAATCAAAACAAAATCCGGCTTTTAATTTTTTTCAGAAGATACTTCTGTTCGAATGTCTTCTTGTAGGGGGTTCAGGGAAAGATCGATGATGACAAATCCGGTAGTATTGTGCATAAAATTATAAACAAAACTTAGAGGTTTGAGAAAAGGCATATATACATGTATATACATCTGATTTTTTAATTATTTTGATTGACTATAATCGTTTTTCTTTTTTCTTAATTTGATCCAATGACAGAAAACCCAGTTGCGGGGTGTGGAGATCTTGATTTCAACCAAAATTAACCTTCGTCGTTCATTCCATGGACCCTTCAGTTGAAGTCCTTCAATCCTCACACCATTGTGTGTCCCTCTCTTTTTAGGAATCTCTAGACTGAAAATCCGGTGGAAGTTAATGAGATGCTTTCACATCTTGACCTTGGAAGGCGCGAGTTCCTTTGACGTTGCTTTCGTGACAGAACTGGAGTCTGCTGGACAATGATAAGTATTCCGTAACGAAAACAAGCAGAAGAATTGTGGAGATATTAAAAGACCATTTCATGTTTCGGATTTGGGGTTTGCGATTGCATGACTTTTCGTAATTTATCATTTTGTGTAAAAATTATACTATATTTAAAAAAATAATATTTCTGTGTAAAACAATTGAAAAATTAATTAAGAACTTATTTCTTTTTAGAGACCGTTTAATAAAGTTTTACGTCGTTGACAATTAAGCTGATTTGAAGAAAGACATAAAATTACAGATTTACAAGAGCCGTCATTTCGCGAAATGACTATTGGAAGGTTAAGCACTTCATAAAGCGCTCGACAGTAAACTATAATATTTCATGTATGGTTGATTGAATTAATGACGAGCTAGAGCAACACAGTGGGCTGGCTATTGGTGACGGTTCTGGGTATATCTCGAAGGAAAGACCCCGGTATACTGTCTTGTAATTTTGAATTATAATCAGATGACGAGGACAATACTCGAGTTCGCATCTGATGTATGCGTGAAGAAGTTTGGACCATGATAGATTCAACATGTAGAAGATTTATATAATTATACTCCAGTCGTCTATGCACGACGGATGTTTGCGGACAACGAGAAACGAAACTGACAATCCTCAGATTACGAGCTCTCTAAACTATCAGGGGGCCGGATAGCCCAGTGGATAAAGGTGTCGGCTGTGAATGAAAGGATTCACGGTTCGAACCTTGCGAGGACTAGACTAAAGAATAGCAAAAAGGTAGTGATATTGCGATCGGAGGGTTGCCAACTTCGCTACCAAAATACTAGAATGTTGTCCAGAACATCCACAGAAATTATCGGCGTGTATACGGGACTGGCGCACTTTAAATCTGATCGGGGTCCAAAGTCCCGACGTCTATTAAAGGCGTTGGGTGCCAGCTCAGGTGTTGTCCTCGTCATCTGACCATGGTTCAAAAATACGAGGCATCGTTCCCGGGCCTTTCCTTCGAGATAGGCCCCGATCCGTCGCCAATAGCCCAATGTGCAGCTCTAGTGTGACGTTTTTTAATCAACCAACTCTAAACTATCAAATTCGAGATTCGAAACCACAACCCGTTTATTACGAATCAAGTACTCTATTGCTGAGCCAAAATATATGAATAATTTGAGTTAATATTCGCTTAGATTATATATATATATATATATATATATATATATATATATATATATATATATATATATATATATATATATATATATATATATATATATATATATATATATATATATATATATATATATATATATATATATATATATATATATATATATATATATATATATATATATATATATATATATATATATATATATATATATATATATATATATATATATATATATATATATATATATATATATATATATATATATATATATATATATATATATATATATATATATATATATATATATATGAAGACTACTATTACAAAATCACAAATACATGTCGCCTTTTCTTTGGAACGAGTGGAGTGATTTTGTGATTTATATTTATTTTCTATTAATTTCTAAATAAATATATTATATTATTGTTTGATTGATGGTGTCAGAATGAAATTATACGTTTAATATACTTAAAATTTTGATGTTTAATAAATTTTAATCGTCTCTTTAAATTTGTAGCGAAATATGCCGGAACATTGGAATTTGATTTTAGTAAATTTAACTTGAATTTAGATTTGGTTCCGTTTTATTATAATTTTGTTACAAATTTCCAATACAAAGATAGTTATCTTTATAAAGTGTGTGTTATTATTATAAAATAGAAGACCCAAAATTTGAAATATTAGTCATTTTTGTATTGGAATACGGAATTCGGTCGTTTGGAGGTTAATGAGATCACTTAAAACACAACCATCAATTTGGAATCTTTCTCTACATCATCTCACCAAATAAATCTTATATGAATATTTCAACTGATATAATTAACTCCTCGCATCAACCCACCCAGTCTCCGATCTCAGAAATGACATCTCAACAACACGAAACACAAACAAAATGGGGCGTTTACCTTATCAAAATGGACGCCATTTTCGAACGCAAACGATACCTAATAAAAGCCCACGGGAACATACAATAAAAATATCACAAAAATTGAGTAGGATCCCATGGCACCGTAGGCAGCTGCTAACTACCTCGAACCTTGAATTACAACCTTGAGAATGGCAACAGCAAGGTCGTCGTCATTCGAATTCGTATTCAAGCCGGGATTAGAAAAAGTATGTTGTCCCCTTCCATCCATGTTTAAAAAAAGAACTATTATTATTCGAATGCATTGTTCTGAAGATGAAGAACATTTTTTGGCGGTCAGTTTGAAAATAGAAGAGTTAAATAATGCTGGGTGGAAACGGGATGAATTCTGGAGATAACTACATTGTAATTTTTGTTTTGTGGAAAGGCCGCCATTTTGGTTTACTTCTAATGTCGTCACGAACGATGTATTAACCTCGATTTTCCTCTCCGTTTTACTCCGAGATGGGAAAGAATGGAATTAGAGGTAATTATTCGAAATGGCGGATCTGTAATGATGATGTTTCGTTCTGGAGAAAGGTAATAGAGGAATGGATCTCCCAAGCTGAAAATAGCTCGTAAGAGTTTTTCCGCACCTTGTTATCGGTCAGCGATCTATTTTTAGTCCCAAATAAATTGGAGAATTCCATAAACGATTGCACGTTTTCTACAAAGTATTAACGAGCAATGTAGACAGGAATAATACGATTGTGTTTGATACACACCCAATATTAAAATGACCTGGGCAAAAATAAATGGTGAATTATGGCAGAATAATGAGAAATATCAGTAATTGAGGAGCTTATTTTCAATAGGGAAAATTTTTCTGAACCGGATTCTTGACGACAAAATTCCAGAATATGTTGTTCTTCAATATTCAGAACGACAATATGAAGAACAGAGAACATAATAACACATTATTATTTTGGTGACTTAAAAGCGGTACTCGAGCGCAAAGAGTTCCTAAAATATATTGATACCAAAGTGATGTCATATTTTGAAGTGGAGTTAGATGAAGAACTCGCTAACGAAAGAAAAACGTTTTTTATGTTCGAGAACATTCAATTCTCGTTTAATTCGATGAACAGGTAACAAAAGAACATGTCGTTATTTTGATGACTGAGAGTCGCCACTCGAGCCCGGTTAATAACTTTTCCTTTTCATACAAAACAGTTTTTTTTACCTATTCGCACAAAATATACTGTCTTTCTACACTCGTGCGGAACGTACTCTTAATAATAATAATAATAAAAAAACATCGAACTCTCCATTACCGAAATATTCCATTCTTCGTTCCATCTTAGTCGTACGGACGCCTTACGACACGTCTCTTATACGACGAAAGCAGAAGGAACTAATCGAAGCAGGAATTCCGAAAAATGCATAACATCGAAAATAAGGGGGGGGGGGGGGAGTAACGCATCGGTTGGCGTTTCCCTATGAGGATATCTCGAGGAAGCGTTCAACTTTTGGGAACAGTGAAAATGAAGCTGGGACGTTCCGAAGTGGCGTTCCCAAAAAAACGGAAATGGCTGCGAGGCAGTTAAAGCTTCCCACAGAGTATGTGACACGGAGGATTGCGCACGGCGTGAGGTGTGGAATTAGGGAGATTAGGGGTGTGACGTAAATAATGTCTTTATAACAAGACTGGGATGGTCGGAGACTGATTTAAGGCAGGGCATTCAGGACATTTGCCTGGGATCCCTATTTTAAGGGGACCCTCCAAATAATGTATGTAAACACGGCAAAAAAAAGTCAGCATGAAACCTTCATCAAAATTGTCAAATTGAAGGTTTTATAAAGGATATTGAAACAAAAAACTGCAGTTTTTTTTTTAATTTTTAATTTTCCTGCATGAAACCTTTCAAATATCTGCATTTTTCCCTTCATGATTCAAAATTGATGGTTTTTTGCAGGTTTTTTGCAGTTTTTATGAAGGACATTGAAACAAAAACCTTTATTTTTATAGATCTTCAAAAAAAAACGCAGTTTTCCTGCATAACACCTTCAGTTTCAAAATTTTGATGAAAGTTTTATGCTTTTTTCTTTTTGCTGGAAAACTAAAAAAAAATATAAAAAAATTTTAAAAAATTACTAATGATTTTTTTTTTCTATTTTATTTTATTTTATCAATTTTTTCCATAAATTTTTAAATCAATTGTTATTTTTTTTTGAGAAATTTTTTTAAAAAAATTTCCAATAAAATCGCTTTTACCTATTCTGTATGTATGCCCTCTTTCGCATCGCGTGTGTCAAAAGAATGCCATTTGGATCACTTGCAAAATTCAATTTATGACCAAGAACATAAACAAACTGTATTTACTAATTGAACTTAGATTTGTCGTTTACGTATTCTTTTTTCCTATTTAAAATTTTCAGATATTGAAATCCAGGACAGGATTTAAGCATAGGCTGCAACATTTAAATGATCAATGTGATATTCGAACATGTTTTGTTTTACACCAACTGAGATGGTATTGTAAATAATTTGAAAGTTGGAGGATTCTATTTTTTTCTTCAAAAACTACTATTTTAAGCCGTACAATATATCGGTAGACTGTCAATTTTGCAATTACAAAGAAAAAAAATACTTTTCTTCAAAAAAAAATATAGCGAACTCATTTATGATAATTGCTATAATAATCAAAGCAAGTACATTAAAAAGTTAAAATGAGAATACAATTTTGTTTCGTTATTTATGTTATAGTAAATACATTTTGAATTTCAATTTAGATTTTTTTTTAATTTTAAAAGGAATACATCTCAGGCAACAAGAATTTTTGAAAAAGCAAAAGCAAGACTTATATGGAATTGAACAAAGACTTCACGGACCACTTTTAACCTTATCGCGGACCACTTCTCTAATTCAAGCCCCACGGCGACTGACATCCACCTAGAGGTAAACACGACACTGCGCACAATAGACAGTCTATTCCCTAAACATTTGTCAGTACCACGCACGCAAACGAACAACATCCAAAGCTGAGCACCGAATCTTTACAAAACTTTAAAAAAGGCCTCATCGAAAACAAGGCTAATTGCCAAACACGTCGCTCTATTAACCCAATCAAAGAGCCGTTCTCATTGAGAAAGCACGTGGAAATGCGCGTTCCACATCCACCACCAGCACACAACAATAAGTACAATGAGCCAACGAGGAGGATACGGGCCACGTGTTTGGTGGATACCGAAGGGACAAAGTAAATAAAATGCCCAGGCGGTTCAGACAATGAGTTTTTACTCAGAGGTAATATTTGTTGTGTTTACGGGTTCCATTGTGGGAGATAACTTTCGATTGTGTGGTTTTGGTGTTTTTTAAATGAATGGTTATGGATCTGCACAAAGCGAATAGCTACTAACTTGTGTATAGTGAGCAACCACACAGAACCGGATTTAGTTTGGTTTGGTTAAGTAACGTCGCACTAGAGCTCCACAGTGGGCTATGGGCGAAGGTTCGGGGTCAATTTCGAAGGAAAGACCCGGGAACACATACACATTCACACACACATTCATACATGCACCTCGTTATTTTAGAACCATGCTCAGATGACGAGGAAACACCTGAACTGGCACCCAACGCCTTCCATAGACGTCGGGACTTTGGACCCCGATCAGATGTATCGTGCACCAGTCCCGTATACACTCCGTTCATTTTTTCGGATGTTCTGGACGACATTTCTAGTATTTTTGTAGCGAAGCTGGCAACCCTCCGATCCCAAGATCACTGCTTTGTTTACTTTTCTTTGTCAAGTCCATCGCCTAGGACCGAACTAGGAATCTTCGAATTCCCAGTTGGCGCCTTTAACCGCTTGGCCACGGAGGCCTCTGGCGGATGTTAAGGGATCTATCCCGAAGGAAAGGCCCGGGAACGCTGCCTCGTGATTTTGAACCGTGCTGGCACTCCACGCACCTGATGCTAGCGCGAGGACGTTTGTACCATGACAGGCTTAACGTGTATCTGTTCCATAACATGGTGGGCAACAAGTTTAATTTTAAAAAAATTATAGATTATAGAAATATTCAATTGTCGCAGAATATATTAATACTCAGAACATAATTTTAGCTACACTACATGTTACACAAACACTTAATTAAATGTAGGAAATGTCTGCTATTTGATGGAATTAATGTAACCCTTGTTGCGGTCATTGGTAGAGCATTGGTTTTAGAAAAAAATGAAATCCTCCAATTTCCAGTTTAATAATCAATACCATCACAGTTGGTGGTAAAAAAAAAACAAGTTCAAATATAACATTGATTATTTAAATTTTGCTTGATATTACGTTAAAAATTGTAGACTTTATTTAATTAATATATTTATTTGCAAAATAAGTAATTTTTAATAAATGAAATATCCAAATTTTCGAATCAGTGATACGTGACCACACTGAGTCGGATTTAGAGTTAGTATACCCCTGAATATGTGATGCGGGCCCCCGGGGGGGTATGGAATTCCCCCCAGTAAACCAGTAAAATGCAGATGCGGGGGAGTCGGATTTTTTGAAAAATTTATTCCAGAACTGCAAATTAAATCATTTTTAAGTGTATAAATTAAATTTAGATACACTGTTTTTCGTAAATTTCCTTTATTATGTTACAAAATGTCAACGGTTTACAGGAACCTCAAGGTGCAATGGCATTCTGGAATCCATTAAAATGATAATAAAATATTGCAAAGGCTCTAAGTAAAATAAAATAGTTAGAAAAATAAAAGTAACTGAAACTTCCCAAAAATAGTAAAGCAATGCCATTGTAATTATCGCAAATTAAACATATTTAAAAAAAAAAAAAAAAAAACTGTACATATTAGGGTATATTCTTTACAAATCTGTTAAGAAAAATTAGAATTTTTCTTCATCATAAAAAGATTGTAGTATACTATTTTCATTAAGATTTGGATTATCATCTTTCCAAATAATTTTTTTCGCAAATTGACTCTGGATTTTTTTTTTGGTATGTGGTGCGGACCCCTAGGTCTACGTAGCCTATAAAGCCTATGCCTAAATTTGGCCCTGCGTGGCCATCAAGAGGTTAGGAACCACTGGATTAGAGCAACGTACTAATAATGCAGATGTCCGCAGTTCAGATACCTTGGCGAACCAGCATCACACTTAATAATTTCATTATAAAATCACTGACATTATTAATTACATTATTGAATTAGCAAATATTGATAGCCACTACTGTATTGTCATCGGCATTGTGTAAGTATGCCAAAATTCAAATTGAAGTAGGTTAAAACAGAGTTACAAGATTGGATGATACCGGATCAAGTAATGAAGGACTTGACTTCTTTTGTAATGTGACACCTGCGTGCAAGAAGACACGGGAACCTGGATTAATTGCTCTGTTGTCACTTGTGAACCTCTAATTATATTTCTTAGATGGCTGTTCCGATAGAGCGGGAAGTGTCCCACTTGACTTCACACAATGGAAGAAAAGCCGTTTCCTTGTTAAGATTAGCACTAATTGCTTATGCATATCAACTTGACAATTTAAACAAGGCCTAGTTAATATTGTTAATTGTAAACAATAAAGCAATACGTTAAGTAGTTTTCTACCTGTATAAAGAATTGTTTTGAATTTTTTATGGATCGTTCATACTACGATCGGCGAACTTTGAAATAACACAGTACAGTAGAACCCCAATTAGCCGAACTCCAGTTATTCGATTAAACAAATCGAATCGCCAATTATCCGAATCCGGATCGATTTGAAAAAAAATCAGAGCAAATTCCACATTTAAAAAGTTTTTTATCGGTGAATGATATTATTTTTAATAGTCATTAAATTACATTACATACTAAAGCAAAATTATATATTTTTACTAAGGGATAATATTTATTTATTAATTATCCAATTATTCTGACCAGATCCCATCCGGATATTCGATTATCCGGATGGGATCTGGTCACAATTGATACGGATAATTAGAGTTCCACTGTGTCTATATTCTCTTATTCTGTAAATTGAAACAATATCAAATACTAATTATTTTTCTTACTTTTGGGTACATATTTCTTTGAAGTATTTATTTCTTTATAAAATTTTTTTTTGCTTATCAGTTTTTGTACGATTAAAATTTTTTTATTTGATTGAGTACTTGAATATTATTTTGCTTTTTTGTATTAAGTTTCTGAACTCGATTTTAAAGTTATGAGTAAAGTGGAGAAACAATGTGTTTAACTCCTAACTCAGTGGCGTAACATTTCATATTCGAAAGTTATTCATATTTCATATCCGAACGTTATTCATATTTCATATTCGAATATATTTGAGTACATTTTTTCGATTTAACTATATACAGAACTGTATTTCTCTTGAACAGTAGAAAATCTAACAAACTTTTTAAGGCCGTTATTTTATTGCTTTTTCAATGACCGTTTGAACCATTTAAACGCGAATGTTTTTTTTTTCAATGGTTTTTTTTTATAATATAACTGTTTGTATATTGTGTTACATTGTACATGAATATTATTCAATACAAACACTTTTTTTTCCAAAATGGCAAACAAAAGAAAATAACTGTTTTCTATTTGTGCTTTGAATTTCTTAAGGCTATCACATAGCAGGGTCCGAAAGAATGACGATTTACCTGTTTCCTAGTTACCAATACGGGACCATTAAACTACTCTTTATTTACGATTACGGTCAGCTGTTTTTATGGTTTTGTTTTTCCCCACCAAAGGAATGTTTGTATTCGGTTAAACAAAGGAGGATATCTAATCCTGTAAGCATTCGGAAGATGTGTATTTATTTTCAGAGAAATGACGAATGTGCACAAAATACACGTTGAGAAACAGTCGGACAGGACAAGTACAAATTGTCGTTAAAATTTTTATGCCAACAGACAACAGATTTTTCATGTGTTTAAAATTATTCAAAACAGTATTAAAATACAAATGCAACGTTAAAATACGCAATAAAAGTCCGTATAATCCGGACATGTTTCGGGAGATACATCACCCTTCATCAGCGGAAAATGCAAAGTCTGTGTGTAATGAAATATAAATAAACCCAAGCAATCTAAAATGTTGCCAAAGACCAAAAAACTAAAAAACTATTACAATCGGTTGGAGTTAACTATTGTGTGCCAACAAGCGGGAAACACAGGGACCGCAAACGTTTCATTGACGATCGAATCAATATTGCTAAAAATATGAAATGCCTCCAGGAAGTCAAGTTCAACTGGAGATTTAGGTTTGCAAATTAAATGCGAGTTAGAAAAAATTAAATTTATGACCATGTTCCCAAGAGTGCTTGGCAATGGAGGACTTCTTTATTTCTTGTTTAACAGTATGTGCTTGGTGCTCCTTGATACGAAATCTCAATGCTCTCTTTGCTTTCTCTTGCTCTCAATAAAACAGTATTACACTCGTAAAAATCTGTCTTAGTGCTAAGTGTAGGTGTTTCTCTTAGATACAGTGTAAGAAAAAAAGTTACTTAAAAATGAGTACCTGAACATACTCATTTTTCTTTGAGTACAATTGCATCGTAAATGAGCTATGACGTACTCAAATTTAAGTAATCTCACTTTCTCAAAAATGAACAGAGTGATTTAATATTGCTAATCTCAGCTCCTGTTCAAGCCTATTCTGTTCCTATCTTAACAAAGCGACCTGACACACTTAAAATGGTTGTTCAGGAGATGGTTTTTCCACATCATTTGATGTCAATTGCTTAAATGGAAACCGAGTTATTACAACTCATTTATCTTACTTCCCATTTTTTTGGTACACCTTTTTAACATTTATTATGTTTATAACTTCTTCACGTCGCCCTGGTAGTACAACGGATAGCCTTATTCTCCGGTGCCATAGTTAATGGTTTCGATTACCGGCAAGTCTTGGTTTTAACTGTCGATATTTATTGAATGTGATTTATGAAGGCAGCCTATGTAGGCAAGCAACTGCTCTTTTTTTTCCTTTTTACTCATTGTACTCAGTTTTGGGTAGATAAAGTTTCCAAAAATGAAACTTATGTATTCGGAACTGTGATAAGCATCGAATGTATTCAAAAATGAGTACATTTAAATTATTTTGAGTACCTATTTTCAACAGTGTACTTAACACAAATCTATGCAAAAGGCACTTAGAAATATCTGTAAAAAAGAAGAAAATTGATAGAAATCTGAATAGTCAGCGACTGATTTACGGGAGGGCATTCGGGGCACTTGCCCAGGGCCCCCATTTTAAAGGGGCCCCCAAAAATGATTTAATGCTAAATATATGTGAAAAAGTTAAAAATAAATTTCCTAAAAAATTTTTAAAAATCAATTCAATTTTTAAAAAAAAAAATCAATCATTAATTGTTTTGCAAAACTTATATTATTTTACTCAATTAAATCAATTTCACTTTTCAGCACGTTCATGATGTATGCAACGTTTTGCATCGCGTTTTTCAAAGATATGCGCTTTGGATCACTAGTAAAATTAAATTAATGACAAAGGTCCAAGACCATAAACAAGCTGTGTTTACTAATAGCATGTAGATTTGTCGTTTACGGATACTTTTTTCCTATACCAAATTTCCTAATATTGTAATCATTAGGGATTTGCTAGCTATAAAATGGGTAGAACATACTAATCTGACTCAACTAAAAAACAGCTAAAAAGGAAGAAAGAACAGAACTAGAAACATATGAAAAAACTCTGTTGCAGTATTGATCATTAGCGTTAATTCAAATTCTCAAAAGAAGAAAATTAGAGCCGACTGATTACGTCATTTTGTACTGTGTGCTTGTGCATAAATTTAGCAGTTTTATTTTGAATTACGTCGAGGGGCCCCTAATGTTCTTTTGCCCTGGGCCCCTAAGCTTGCAAGTCGGTCCCTGTGAATAGTCAACGGAAATTCAAAGCTTAAAAAACAACATAAACTTATAAATTACCTTATAATAATTCATAAAAACCACATAAATTATGTATATTGTCAAATCGATTGAGTTTTATAGAAAATGGCACATTTAATACAAATGTCTGTGCAATTAAAAGCCAGAATTTAGTTTCTTATTATTTTTAATAGATATATTTAAACTTAACATATAAAGTCCAGTGAAGCTATTCGTGGCAACAAGACTTCACCTTTTCGTTCTCAGTGGTCTTACACTCAAACCATCTATTTACATATTTGTAGGATGAGATCCAGTGGTTTCCATGGTAACCACATGACCGAATAGGAAGCGTAGCACGCAATGTGTTGACGCATCGCTAACGCTTTAGGTTAATTTGTAAAAAAAAACGGAAAAATTCAAGAGTCATGCCCTAAGAGAATAATGCAAAGAAATCCGTTTTTACTCTGCTATTATGATTTTTGTTAAAATCTATCAATATTTGACTTTTCTTTCTAATAAAGTAAATGTTTTTAACCTTAATTGAATTGTCAGGTTTAAGAAGGAAATAAGTACAAAATGCAAGTTTTTGAGAAATCGAAGAAAAAAAAATTTACATGTGGTATAATTTTCATTCAATAACCATACAATTTTTACTGGAACTTCGAGTCTCTGAGGTAATACTTAAAAACAACACGTATATCTACCCAGAATTTTTATATAGAATTGAAAAAAGTTGTAGGATTTATTTCCTTCTTAAAACTTATTAAGTTTTAGCTGGGTAAAAATAATAAATAACTTCTTGAATGAAAAAGAAAAAATATTTGTGTTTAGTTAACAGCACAAAAGTGAAAAATTGAATGAATATTACAAAGTTTTAAAATAGAATGAAACTGAAAAAATTATAACAAAAACGTGCACTTTATTTAGCTTTTTTTTAATGATTTACCAAGTGGGGTAAATGGATAATCGAGTTATTAATGCTAAAGAATAGAAAATTCTAAAACATTTTATGATCATCGAAAAAAGTTCAATGTACTACAAAAATATTATTTCGAAACTTATAAATGACAAGAATTAGCTTCAATATATTTAGCATATTGTTTATATGTTAATATAACCAAGTTAAATACTTGTTAGTTTTTTCTGAAATAAAAACTTTTAACAATAAAAAATATTTGGATTACAAAAACAGCGTCCATTTACTTGTTTCATTAGAAGCTATATATAATGTTTTAATGAAATAAAACATCGTCTGTGGAGCAAATTAAAAAAAAACATAAATACAGCATACATTTCTTAATCAAAATAACAGCAAAATTGCATTAGCAAAGGTTTTTTTTTTCAAAGTTAATAAATAATAAAAAAAAAGTCAATTTTTCAAAATGGCGGATTATAACTTGTTATTAGAAAGACTGTTACAGTAACAGACCCTTAATAATCAAATATACTGAGTTTTTACAATGTAATTTATTTCATTTTATTAAAGTAACTAATTTAGATTCATTGATTGATTGAACAGTTTCTCTATTTATAGTTGATTTCTATGTGCATTTGAAGAATATTTTACGGTACAAAAACATTTTTAATACTATAACAAACAATTTTTAATTTATAAAATCGAACATAAGGACGTAGGAACAAAAGCACGTGTCCCAAATTCGGCATCGTTTAGTGTATAAAATATAGTTTGTTATTCGCAAACCCCCGTGTTTGTATTTCACCAATGTATAACATTGATTGTTTATCCTTCTACATTTAATCTCGAACACCGGGTTCTGCATAGTGTCTATTTCTTTTTTAAAACAATGTATTCAACAATTACTGCAACAAAGAGAACTTGATTTATAACTATTTAAATTAGAACATGTGGGAAAAAGAAAAAGCTAAGCTCAATGAAGTATGAATATAAAAAGCAAAATATTATTCTAAACGAGAAATTGTTATCGAAACAAAACATCGTCTGATGCATATCGATACGTTTCAAGGTTGACAGGTTCGCGCCTCGAGCTGAGATGTATCGCTGCTCCTGAACGGCAGTTGACGCTTCTTTTGTTAATTAAAAAAGGGGTCTGGCAGCAGCAATGTTATACAGAAACAAAAGAACGTTTTTTTTGTTTTTGGCGGGAACGTTGCGTTGAGAACAATGGAAGGCCGATTTCTTAGTTCTCACCTTGGTGGATAGGCAGCCTCGGTCAGCCTGGATGAGTGCTATTTAGGCTGGGTGGTTTAAGGGGCTGAAGGTTTTCAATGGAATTTAAGGCCTTGTTTGGAATTTTAATTATGTCTAGGGTGTACCTATTCTACAAACGGTGGAATTGTTTCATAAGCTGTAAGAATAATGAAATAAAATTAATGAAAAAAAAAGTGAAAATTTTATCTGTTTCTTTAGTGGTTTTTTAAAGCTGCAAAGAAGAAGAAAATTCAATCTAAAATAGAAATTAAATTTAATTTTTTTTTGAAAGTATACCGTCCGAAAATCCTACTTTATCAGTCAAATATAGTTCCCAAGAAAGTATCAATGTCTCGTCGAATATGATACACACAAAAAACATACCAGTGGTATGTAGAATGTATTTAGCTATATTTTAATACTTTTTGAAAATTATTTTAGTAACTACACATGATGTTGCATATACTCTACACAATGGTTTTAATTAAATAGGCACTTCGGATTTTTTTGTATGTTTTTTCAGCGGTCCAGAGGCAAAAGAAAACGAAAAAAAAATTATTTTATTAAAAAAGAAAACAATCTGACACTAGAGAGTTAATTCCACGACTGCAAACTTATCTAATGAATGACCACCCTGCTGATTATTTCGTTTAAAAATCAGCATATGAAATCCTCAAAAAGTGGTACGGTTGACGGCATAATATAAACAACCCACTGAAGGGAATTTATTTGCCTAAAAAAACAAGAGTAAGTCTGTGTATAAATATATTAAATACTTAAATAAAATTTTAATTATTATTATTTTTAATAACTATTATTTTTAATAACTATCATTTTTAATAACTATTATTTTTAATAACTACTATTTTTAATAACTATTATTTTTAATAACTATTATTTTTAATAACTATCATTTTTAATAACTATAATATTTTTATAACTATTATTTTTAAAAATTATTATTTTTAATAACTATTATTTTTAATAACTATTATTTTTAATAACTATCATTTTTAATAACTATTATTTTTAATAACTATTATTTTCAATAACTATTATTTTTAATAACTATTATTTTTAATAACAATCATTTTTATAACTATTATTTTTAATAACTACTATTTTTAATAACTATTATTTTTAATAACTATCATTTTTAATAACTATCATTTTTAATAACTATCATTTTTAATAACTATTATTTTTAATAACTGTTATTTTTAATAACTATATTTAAAGTTACAATTTAACAACATTTATTACTGCTCAAATCGCCCAACAAGCAGCTATACTGGTTAGAAAATGCTCACGAGATTCCAAAACTTCATCCATCGAAAACCAATCCAGGTATTTATTCTACAGACGACATCACAAATATCGAGGGGGGGGGGAGTCCCTCAAGCCCCATTTCTCATCCCACCTGCCGGACACGCGATCAACACACAGTCAGTCGCCGCCCCACCTTCCGGATCCGATACCTGGCGCGATCTTCGCACAATCGGGACAGCTGCTCTCGACTTTCTTCGAACAAAAACTTGCCTCCTCTTTTTCAAAGAAGCGTGTGTGCAACAGCTGGTTTTCTGGAAGAAGAAAATCATAAAAATATTCCCTTCTTCCTCTCCGTCCTTCTATTGTTCGTCTGCCATACTGCACGGCCTGATTACGACCGGATATCCGTTCGAACACTTGCCGGAATCGTTTTTGGTGTTCGATTGTTAGGCTTAAGTGAAATTATAAGTCTTTTTTTTTTGTTTCAGGCGGGGTCTAACTTTTGGAAATTTTGAAGGTTTTTTTTGTTAGCATTTAAAGACATTATAAAGTCTATCACCGGCAAAACAATTTGACATGTGTAAATAGAAATGAAAATATTGAACAGCAACAGGTATTGTAAACTGAATAGGTTATAACATTTTCAGTTCAGTGGTAGGGGCAGGCACATAGGTATAGAATTGTCATGGGGGTGGTTCAGTCATTGATTAACTTATCCCCCCCCCCCCCCCCCTTCACACACACACACATTTTAACATTTTAATTAATGTTCATTTTTATTCAAGTAAACAGGAATACGTTGGCATATAAATATCGAAACAGCAACAGTTATCAATTGTTTTTCATGAAATCGTTACAAATATCAGTCATTAACTACTATTTTTAAAATTAGTGATTATGAAATAATTTAGAGAACAAATTTAAATATTAAGATTCCTTGTTTAAAATAATATATGGATCCCATTTAACGATCTTTTCCATTTCTCTCCTAAATTCAAGTGATATTTAATGAAACACGATGACATTATGTTAAGCTTAGTTTGAGATAAAAATGACCGCAAAAATATGTTTTTGAAGCCTTTTAAAAACTATTTTTTGAGATAGAAACCCCGAAAAATACCTGGTTTTCCCTCACGCAACTCAACAAGAAGTATTATACTTGAAATTGAAATGTTTCTAGTTTTTAAGGTATTTTTATGATTTTTACATAGCTGTAACACATCCATGTCGACCTGATTGTACACCAATGGTTCTCAAGCCGTGATCCCGTGGAGCTCTGTCTAATATCACCAAATATTTTTTGAGATATCTTTTAAAAGCATTGTTGGATGATGAAATTCATTTAATACAAACTAGTCGCACCAATAGAGTTCGCACCACTAAAACGTCCACCATATTGAAACGGAATCACAATAAAGTGGCCACCATCTTGAAACAGAATTTTAAAAAAATATTTTTTTAAAGCACATACGTTGTTTTTAATTACTTCAAAGAACATTCATGCAAAAGTTGAAGAAAATTTAACAACGCGTTTGGTTGCGACTGTGTAATAAACAAATATACAAATAGATGAAATGCCGAACGGTCGAGTTAAAACAGGATCTCGCTGATGTTTAGTCAAAATATATAAATTGGGAATTAACATTTATTGGTTATACAAAATACTAAAAAATTGAGTAATTGTTTTTCGTTGGAAAAATATTCTTTTTCCCACAACTTTGTCAGTCTGCTGATATATTTTATGTGTTTAACTTGCGGTTTTGGAAAGAATAAACAGTAAGTTTAATTGTTTCATTGGCAGCTTTGAAGGTGTTGTTTTCATTCCTTCTTTCGTTTATATGCGAATTGTTGTATTTATACAAAACATTTCGAAGTGGGTGAAACAAACACCATATCAAATATCGATTTTTATTACTTACGGAATGACAAGACATTTCACTAATTAATTAGAATTTAATACTTTAAGAAATTAAAGTAATTTAAAAGTTACAATCGATTTTTTATCAATAAACTCATTAACAACAAGAATTTTATTTTGCACTATTAGAAAGTGGTGGTCCCTGCTTTGTCTAACTTTCAATTTTCTGGTTCGTAGTCACAAAGCCTGGGAATCACTGCTTTTATACTAAAAGGAAATTCTGATATTTATACTGAGAATTGTTTACATGAATGTGTTCTTTTATAAGTATCTTTAATCTATCGTTCTAAAAGAAAGTTTTCTCGTTTAAGGATCCCAAACATCAAAGGGCTCTCATTAAAGAAAAGATATCACGCAGTATTGTAATTGCAAAGTTTTAAAATAAAATATATTTTTTTATCCGAACTCGAAACAAAATTCCCAACTTTATTCCAGTCACACCATGAAAATATTATATAAAAAATTGGGACCATTAAGGCTCTACCCGAGGGCTCGTAGTTTCAGTTTGACCACCCCTAATAATTGAACAATCAATAACAAATTGGTGCTGAAAATCTGTAGTTATCGTGCCTTGAATTGCAGTGCTTACAAGAAAATAGGAAGAACTATTGATATAGGAAGTGAAAAGACAATCATGTATCATCTCAATCACGGCGTAAAGTAAAAGAGAAAGCCGTTTCTTCAGTTTCTCACGTTATTCCTTTCTTTGAAACTGCCCAATTACAGCGGCACATCAAGTATACTTTTTTCCGATGCAAAGCAAGGCTGCCAAATAAAAAGTTTAAAAATCGCCAAACAAAACAAAAAAAATCGCCAAACTTAAAAATAAAAATCGCAAAATTAAAAAAAAAAATCTAAATACTGTAATTTTTGAAATTCTTTAACCCATAGGTAATGAACGTTATATCCATTTTTACGATTTTATAGGATAAATTATCAAAGGTTCATATGCTAATAATATATATGGACATAGTTATCAAAAAAGTATACCTCTGTTGGTACACTATATGAAGGGTCTCCAACAAAAAAAAATTAAGGTAAAGGCTTCATCCAAGTTGTGAAATTGAAGATTTTGTAAAAGAATTTTAAATAAAACAAAATACAGTTTAAAAAAAAAAATCTGTATATTATCTTTAAAAAAATCTGCTATTTCCTTTCAATAATTTCAAAGCTTTAAAACTGAAGGTTTATGTGCAAGTTTTTTTTGTCTTTTTTAAGGTTTTATAAAGAACACCTTCATTAACTTCCTTTTTTTTTTAATAGAACTTGTTTAAAATGTGTTTTTTTCTGCATAAAACCTTTTATTTTACAACTTTGAAGAAGTTTTAAGCTGATTTTTTTTTTTTTTGCTGGGCACAGCGAATAGAAGTTAAATTTGAACAAGTAATTTTTCGCAAAATGCTAAGCAAATTTTCACGTCATAAACATTATGATCTTTTAACATTTACAAATGAAAATTTAGGCCAATTGAATAGTAAATCTCTTTGTGAAGAAGGCTCTCCCTTCCCCCCCCCCCCCCCCCCACCCCCCTTTCCCTAGATAACGCTTTTCTGCAGCGCACATTGTCGGATAACAGTAACGGCATAATTTCTATACATTATTAATTAATAATTAACTAAATATCGTAAGTCATCATGATTAAGTTATACTTATGTTAACAAAAATACCCGTTCTTCGCACTTGGTTAAATAAAAAGATATGCTATAGGAATTAATAAAGCTATTATTCTCTAAGTCAATGTCTAGCAATGTATATAGTAATTTAAGTTTACACCTTTTTTTTAAAAAATATTTTGATATTAAATTTTAACCTTACTTGGTATACAATGAAGTATAAATTAAAAATAAGTATAAACATCTTCTTTAGATTTTGGTTGCCAAAATACCTATTATTTTTTATGTTAAAAGAAATATTTGTTTAAATTATTAAAAGCAATAAACATATATTATTTATTTTAAAGTATTTTATTATTGGCAATATCTTACAAACATAATTATATAATTTTATGACAATGTTAATAATTCCTTTGAAATGGACATTTAAAAAGATGGCTTCTAAAACCGTTATAAATGCATTTAGAAAACTAGAAGAAATTTTAAAATACCGAGATTCTTGATATCTTCGCATATCTTGCACGCATAATTCGCATATCTTGAGGATGAATAGTACTCTTATATATAAATTTTCAGTTATTTATACTCAGGGGAAGTATGTGTTTTGCATTCCACAAACAGATGCTATCTTTTATTATTATTGATATTACTACAAATAACTGGTCAAATCTAAATTTTATACAGGATCACAAATTATTGGGAGATGGCCTTGTTTGACTGTATCACATTTAGTTGTATTTTAATAATAAAGCAGTATTTTCGCCCAACTACTTCGCTTATACTTAACAGGTCGCTTAGCTTTAGTAGCAAAAACAGCCAAACAATGACCATCGTTCAACAATTTGTGATAACTTTTTTGAAATTTCCAAAACATTGAAAATCCTAAATTTGGACGATTCTTCCGCCAAACCTGCCAACCCTGTGAAAGAAATCAAAAGCGGTCGGAACCGGATCTGATTATGGTCTCTTACTTCACTTCACTTTATTTATGAGCCATTTATAATTGTGTGGCTCGGAGGCAGGGTTCATCTCAATGGTGGCCGATTGAGCGACATTTTATCTTCCATTGAAGAAAAAAAATCGAACGTTTCTTAAGTTAGTGCTTCCAGGAACAATAATGGAAGAGGAAATTGACGCCATACTTTTGTAGAATTTTTTATTTATTTTTTCTTCTTCCTGGAACAGAATCCACTTAAATGGATGAAAAAATTGCACTTTCCATTTTATTTGTATTTTATAGATAATTTGTAGAAATTAATTTATTTGTGTTCATTTCTTCAGTTTCTTGGAAGATTCGAATAAAACTTATTTCAAATTCAATAGCAGTTAGTTCAGTTGTGGGCTCTTTTTACTGTTAGGAGAACTTTACATGTGTAAACAATCATTAAAAGATCGAATGATAATGCCAATTTAGAAATGTTTTTAAACTTAAGGGGTGGGGACACAGTACCACTTCAACTTTTTAATCAAAATATTATTGTATATTATTTAAATTTATATAAAAGAACACATAAATAATCAAATTATTATTTTTTTTTTTTCAATATTTCAACTTTTTCAGTTTTGTAATGCAATACATGCCGGCTTATTTTAACATAATAAATATACGAAATATTGCGGTAGCGATGGAAGTGGGGTACAGAATGGCTGCTTCCACTTTGGCTTCATGTCAACAAAATGTCTTGCCCAATCCAGAAGTTACAGTTAGAGATCAGTAAGTTGGACACGAAGAAACTCCCCTTATGTGAAAACAATAAAAACCAATATAATTTTTTAATCGAAACCACTTTTCTAGATCTACGTTACAACTCGACAAAGAATCTGTAACAGATTTCATAACAAAATAATACCTTCATCTAACTCGCAATGTTATCACAGCTACCCCAACTACACTTCGAACGATTTCCACAAAACTTACAATAAAAACTTTATGAAGCGCAATCTAAAAAAAAAGGACCACCTACACACATAAAAACACAAACCTACATTTCACAGAAACGATCTGTAATTTATCTTTATGGAACAAAATGAGAAAATATACTGCGAAAAGAGAACTCCCTTAAGGCCCTGGGATCCATCTTGGAACCCAGTTGCAAATGGAACGATCAAGATAAAAATTCCAACTTTTGTTCTATTTCCGTCTTAGCACTTCGATGGCGCACGCTGTTAGAATCTGATCGATGCCGTTTTCTGTCGGAAAAAAAGATCGCTGTCGAGAAAAAGGGATCTCATGCGTTGTGTTGGATCGCAGATCTAATCGAAAGGGGGGGATGCCCTACAAAATCTCGAAGCGCGATCGATGAAGATGGAATCTTTCTTTTTGTGTGTTTTCGATGAAAAGAATGTTTTTTTGAAGATCGTGGAAGTATAACGGCACGGAAAGAGAGTGAAGGGTTTAATTGGAGTGCGTTGGACTCAAGACTTTCGAACGTACGTTTTGTTATTTGTTCATAGTCAACACGTTCGCTGGCCGGCCACGCACAGGCGCGTGATGCGCTCTTCAAAATAACACGCAAAAGGCAATAGCCGACTTTCATCCTGAACGTGTCAATGTTTGGCAAAGTGAACAAGGAAAGCCATTCGAGTAATGCAAGAGTTTAAATAACTTTTACTTTTGACGTAAATACGCGTTTCACATCTGTCTAGGGACAGCGGTCATCGGCAGAAACTTGAGTGACATAAAAAGTGTTGATATTTCAAAGCCAACTCAAGGGGGAATCAGCCAATTGGGATAAGCAACCTACCATCACATTGAAGAAGGTAGGCCGGTTTGGTTTGGTTAATTAACGTCGCACTAGAGCTGCATAGTGGGCTATTGGCGACGGTTCGGGGCCTATCTCGAAGGTAAGACCCGGGAACGATGCCTCGTATTTTTGAACCATGGACAGATGACGAGGACAACATCTGAGCTGGCACCCAACGCCTTCAATAGACGTCGGGACTTTGGACCCCGATCCGATTTATCGTGCACCAGTCCCGTATACACGCCGTTATATTTTGTGGATGTTCTGGACGACATTCCAGTATTTTGGTAGCGAAGTTGGCAACCCTCCGATCGCAATATCACTACTTTTTACTATTCTTTAGTCTAGTCCATCGCAAGGTTTTGAACCGGGGACCCTTGGATTCCCAGCTGACGCCTAATTCACTCGGCCACGGAGGCCACGAAGGTAGGCCGTATTGACCAGATTGGCAGTAATCCACTCCCTCATCCAGGGCCGATTTACTACTAGGTACAAGAGGCCCGGGCCTAGGGCCCTCTTCTTTAGGGGCCCCGACTTTTATTTAATTACACATAAAATTGTGTAAAAGTTGCCGATACTTTAAAAAACTCTTTATTATTATTGCGATTTTTCATAATTTTTTACCACTTTTTATAATTTATTAGCAATATTTCTTAACTTAATGGCATTTTTTCCAAACATTTTATAATTTCTTGTTTTTAAAATGTATAGTGTGCTTAATATGCATTGTTTTTCATTCATCGAGACTATTTTTTATGGGAGGGGTTCCTAATAATGCTATCGCGCCTACAATATTGAATTTTCTAAATCAGGCCATGTCTTCATCTGTCTCTCGCACCCAGTAGGAGGGAAAATGAGTAAAAATTACGGGCATATGCTGGTCTGTTGAATCACTACTTCAGTTCTAAATTACAGATTGTGGCGAATGCGTGTTTAAATTGAAGATAATTTCGAGTTCTATTATTCGATTTGATTAGTTGACATTTTAAACTGTTTGTGTGAAAATTGTGTGGAGTGGAAAATGACGATTTGTAGAAGATTTCACTCTCTGAGGTCAAAATATCATTACATGTTTCATAAAGCTGGGGAACATGTTCTCGCTTTTCCACCTTAACGGCCATAGGGCGCGAATTGCCTAGTGGTGAAGTATCCGGCTTGTAATCGGAGGATTGCGAGTTCGAATATCTACGTCGATTTGACAAGACAAGTTGTAATGAGCTTGCAATCGGAGAGTTGCCAGATTCGTTTCCTAAAACAATCGTCGAAAAACATTCCCAATTTCACCCGCTGTGTATAGGACTGGTGCACGTTAAACCTGATACTGGTCTAATGTCCTGAAAACTATTGAGGTTCGTCGGGTCGGATGCCAGCTCAGGTGTACTCCTTGTCATCTGACCATAGTTTTAAAAAAAAGTGGCCGTATTCCCGGGTTTTTCCTTCTAGATAGTCCTAGAAACCGTTACCAATAGCCCACTGTGCAACTCTAGTGTGGAGTAAATTAAACTAACCACCTGTAACTTTTGAATTAAAAATAGTAATATATAGTTTTATGCATCGGGGAAGTGCGTGCAAAATAAACACTGTATATTTTCTTCCTTTATCTGTGCTGTCACGAAGCGGCAATCGCATCAACTACTCCAATGGTTTGCTATCATTGTCATACTGAAGTTCGGAGCTGTTCTGATCACTTGTTTGGAAATTTTTCAAGATTTTCGTGTTTTCCAATGTGCGGATAAAAAGTAAGCGTATTGCAATAATTATAACTAGATACTTGTACCTAATACATACGCAAGCATAAAGCAGCAACCCTTTAAAACAACATGATTTAAGCTTCAAATGCATGCGTTGAAATAAGCGCTAGAATGAGTTGTTTAGCCTGCAGAGTCGCATTTATGCCATGGACTCATAGGGGGGCAAAGAGGCCCCAAGCCGCTAATTCCATAGAAAATGAAGGGGGGATCAGCTGATCAAGCTCTCAAAGTTTGACCAACGAGGCTTGTACGGGTGTAAGAAAGAAGACAAGGATTTCATCTGTGATGTGTGTAAATAATTTGATAAAAAAGCAATAGCTCATAAAATTGTATTGTGCATTTTTTAAATGCTAATGCTTTTGAAATAATTGAAGAGGCCTCCGTGGCCGAGTGGATTAAGGCGTCAGCTGGGAATCCAAAGGGTCTCCGGTTCAAAACCTTGCGATGGACTAGAATAAAGAATAGTAAAAAGTAGTGATATTGCGATCGCAGGGTTGCCAACTTCGCTACCAAAATACTAGAATGTCGTCCAGAACATCCACAAAAATTAACGGTGTGTATACGGGACTGGTGCACGATACATCTGATCGGGGTCCAAAGTCCCGACGTCTATTGAAGGCGTTGGGTGCCAGCTCAGGTGTTGTCCTCGTTATCTGACCATGGTTCAAAAATACGAGGCATCGTTTCCGGGCCTTTCCTTTGAGATAGGCCCCGAACCGTCGCCAATAGCCCACTGTGCAGCTGTAGCGCAACGTTAATTAAACAAACCAAACCAAACCAAAATAATTTAACTTAACAATTGAAGTTAATAAGTTTCACAAGCATTAAATGTATTAAATGTATTGAATAATTATATTGCTATTATGTTAGAAATTACACATTCATATTCTTTAAAATACTATCAAACTGCTTTTTTTTTGTATATCGGCATCCACTTTGCCCGACGTGGCAGAGCAAAGTGCGGTAAGGTAGGGTTGCGGGAAATTCCTTTTTTTCTTTTGTCTTTAAGAAGTCAAAATAAAGACATAATTTTTTTTGCATAAACTTAAATAATTAAACAAACTTATGCCAACATTTTTATTTCTTTTATTCAATCTTTACTTATAGAAAGAAAATCTTAGAGGCGCCACTTTGTCCACCTTTCCCTTGTACAGAACATTTTTAAAAAAAACTTACTCAAAACGCAACTCTTTTTAAATATTTCTTACAACAAATTATGGGGAAATACCTGAAATGCAACTTTTTTTTATATATAAAACGGTCAGCAGGGCATTGAAAGAGACATCCTTCGTGGCCCACAAACAAAAAGGCCGCATTCTATGGTCAATCGCGCCCTTCCCCTGACCTTGAAATACACTGACCCGGGCGCCCTCTCTCTCGCACCTCGGCCATGCTCATTAATTACGGCACTCGGAGATAAATTCCACCACAGAAGCCCATGCATGTCGGAGGTCTGCAATGGCTGAGGGGAAAAAATTATTTAATGGACGATTAGAGTGACCACGCCTGAAGTGACGTCAGTTTGTGGGAGCTTTTGTTAGAATTTTCATTTAAGGGACACACGAGCCCCAAATCCTAATTTGTTTATTAATTAACTCAGAAATACCATTTTTTTTATATTATTACAACATCTTTTTCTGAACAATAATCAAAAACAAAAAATACATTAAAAAAAATATTTTTGTTATTTTTTGCATTTTTTAAAGCTTAAAAAATACATTATAAAAATACATAATACTTTTTTTAAAAACACTACTCCTCTTTCAATTTTTAATGTTTTTAAATTTTTTTTAATTGAATAAATAACGTCAAAGTACATACTACACACGTATGAATAGACTTTTGCAGATTTGTGTTTTAATTGTCTTCAAACACTATTTTTAAGTTCAAAAACCAAAAAATATTCAAATTTTTAAGTTTAATAATTTGTAAAAAAAATAATTTACAACTTAATTTAAAAAACCTATTCATACGTTTATGAAACAAATATTAGAGCTTAAAAAACTTAGTAGTGATTAACAGTTTAGTTTTAAGTTAATTATTTACAAAGCCTTAGTATTTTAAACGTGACCAAAATTAAAAAACAATATTTTGAGTAAATGACGATTGTTGCGGACGAAACATATGTAGATAAATGGTATATAAACATCTAAAAAAAATATGTTCTGTTTCTTTAACTGTTTTGAAATTTTGCACACACCTTCTTAAGTGCATTTAGCATCGTTTTATGAAGAAGAAAAAATTAGCAATTTTTACCGGATTTTAGGGCTTGGGTCCCCCATAAAACTCCTAAAATATTGCAAAACTCGTAGATATTTTCTTATATTGTGGTATTAGAAACCAAGTTAAACGTAATTTATGTAAAATGCGAACATAAAGAAGCTATATTATTGTTTGTTTACATGGAAATCGTTCCAGAAATCCTCCGAACAAAACTAAACTCCGCCCCCTTCTTATCGCCCATTGAATAACATAAATACAAAAGCAGTAATATAAAAAAAATTCGAAAAATTAAAATTTGGTATCAATAGGTACTTTATGAACTTAGGTTGGTATTTTATTAACTTTGGCTTCAATTTAAAAATATAATAAAAGCGCAAAAAACGTTATTTAATAATAAAATTTTTAAATGGAAGTCACTGAGAAGCAAACGTAGCTATATCCAAGCTAATCAAGCTTTATACAGATGCAAAGCAGTTGTATCCAGCGAACGTAATTTCTGATTGGTTGAAATGGGGATGTAGAGACTGTTGCATCTTATAACAAAAATAAGATGGCAACAGTCTCTACATCCTAGTTAAAACATCATTCTAGTTGCAAAACAAGTTATGTGAAAATTAAAAGTTATTCAATAATCACATTTAGAGGAAAATTTTAATTATTTGAAACTTAATTTATAAACTTAAATTTTAACTTTAACTTAAGTTTAAACTTAATTTTAAACTTAATTAAAACTTTAATTTTAAGAATTTAAAACTCGCATTTTAGAGGAAAATTCGGGTGTTTTCTTCATTTTTACAAAATAGAATTATAATTACATTAACTATAATTAAATTTTAACAATTTTACACGATTTACCCGAAAACCTTAACAGTGGATATAGATGGTTTTGCAAAAGGACTACCCATTTAACGATTCTGTTCTAAATTTGAGTAAAAATAAATTCACGAATTCTCGTCAAATCATAACATCATATGACATAAAAAAAATAATTAAAGTACGAAACCTTTAGAACTAAACAAAAGCCTTGCCAAACATAAAAAGCAATATTTTAAACATTATCGGAAAAAGGATAAAAATTCTTCTTTGAGAATTGCCGTGTGAATTGCATCGGCAGTAATCCCAAGATTATCAATGTTAAGGACCAACAACAACAACAAGCCGTAAGCCAATCAAAACACCTTTCTTTCCACGTGTTGCCAATTCGAAAGGGTTCAATAAGTTCTAATAAAAGAAAACTACAGGAAAGATGTCCGTACATTTCCTCGTACAAAATCAGACGATACGCTCCAGGCGACGACAGACGATAATTCAATGGAATTCGTAGAGGAAAATTCGAACTCGCCACGTTAACCCTTTAAAATTTTTACCGTCAACACATGTGTAACTGTAACCGTGTATCCTTAAGGTGTGTTGTGTAGTGAATAAAATTCACAACTCATATTTTTTTTTTTTATGGATTTTCGATGTTTTTAATTTTTAAGATAAGGAAGTTTAAAAAACTTTTTAAAATGGCGATTTTTTTTTGTTGGTGGTGGTGGTGTGCAAACCGGAAAGTTCCAATTGCGGACCAAGGCAACCTTTTGTCTGGGCGATAAACAATTGTTTTCTTCTTTGAGAATATGGTAAACCCGGCTCCCTTCGGCCGCAATTGGGCTATTGCCGTGTAAACGAGAATCGTGATTTAACACTTTTCATGTGAATAGTCCATTTGCAAAAGCAGCTATATGCACACAAAAAGAATTCTTTGAGTAAATCGCGAAGAATTGTCAAAACTTAGCTATTGTTAAATAACAACAATTTTTTTCGTAAAATCAAAGAAAAACACATTATTTCACTAAAATATGTACGTTCATAGATTATATACAGAATAATTTATAATCCAAATTTTATATTTCGCATAACTTCTTTTGCAACTAGATGCGTCGTCAGCTTGTTTTTGTTCAAGAAGCAAAAGCCGCTATAGCCACATTTCGAACAATCAGAAATCACGTTAGTTGACGTTATCGTTTGCTGGATATCACTGATTTTCCCTTCGTATACAGCTTGATTAAAATGGATATAGCTACTTTTGCTTCTGAGTGACTTCTTTTTTGAATTTTTATTTTTAAACTTCTTTATTATGTTTTTTTTTACTTATTTATTATGTTTTAAAAATTGAAGCCAAAGTTATAAAGTACCTACCTTTGAACATGAGTGGACTGTGGTAGAGCGAATATGACGTCATAATCGTGAAACCAACATCTCAGATAAAATAACCTCAAACACGTGACTTCTTTTCAAAATTATGAATTAAAAAATACTCGCGATTGTCTGATGAATTGGGAAATGTGTAACAGTGAAAATTTATGAATGGAATGTCGTAATTAAACTCGTGTCTGAGGCCATACATGTTGGCATCACTTTGATGTTAGCGAGATTATAACATTATGTTTTCTCTACTATGAAGGATCCATGCTCGAAGGTACCTACTAATTACAAAATCTCATTTTTCGAATTTTTGGATATGTAACCGCTTTTGAATTTGAACTGCTCGAATGAGAATCGTAATTGTCAATACGTAATAGCTTTTTAAAAAAAATTAATTAATAAATAGCCTTTTTTTTTTTTAATAATTGAATTCAATATTCAACACCATTCAAATATACGTTTTTAAAACTAACCAGAAACTTTTAGCTAAAATAATTGAGCGTGGTTGTGTTGATATCAGACAGGGTTTTATGTGAAACGCCATTATAGAATAGAAATTGGTCCCTCGCCAATAGCCCAATCTGCAGCTTTAGTGCGGTGTTAATTAACCAAACCACCCACCTACCCAGAAAATGGTCCCTGAGAAAAACCTCGCCAACGAAAATAAACAAATTGTTCCGTATGACTCTGCGGTCCTCCATCTAAGCGAGTCAGAGAGTGGAGTGAATTAATGGATAACCTTGCTGACGCGCCCCACCTACCTCCATGAGGATGGGCATGTCTTTTATATCCATAGGTGACACTTTTCGAGCCACTCAAATTTCTGCCAATGAACGATATATTCAGAATTTTTTTGAAGACGACAAAAACTTGTTCAAAGTATTAAAATTATCGGTATTTCCTTTTCGTTATACTGTGACGTTGCTAAAAATGAGACACGGCACAGTTTAAATCCTAATGTTGAATTTGTAAAGTGAATAAAAACCTGTTAAATAGGTCAACGTATGCTCAAATGTATTTTTCTTTAAACACACAGCAGTTAAAGAAAAATACTGTTTAGAATGATAGTTTCTTAATATAACATCATTTTCTAATTAACCGCCCTTTTTGTATGTGTTTTGCTATGCTAAATGTCGCACATCGTAACTGAGTAAGTTACGGTAGTTAATCAAAATATTATTATTTTCATTACCATTTCTTTCAAATACTTCTCGTTCTGGTTTAATTATAGGATTTCGATTTGCGAGGAAACTTTGAGAAAGAGATAATGTTAATCAAAATACTAGTGATATTGTTTGGATGTTCTAATCATGTATAACTTAATTTTTACATGCTTTTATTTAACTCACACTGTCTGGTGTGATGTGTCCTCAAATCTTGTAACTCAATTTAAACCCACTTCTAATTGTCATAAAAATTTGAAACTTGGCATACATACGTAATCCCGGTGACAATACAATAATTAGCCATAAAATTGTTAATTACTAATTAATTCTAATTAATAATGAATTTTCTTTAAAATCGACAAATCTGGCGAAAGCCAGACTCGAACTGATGATCTACAAAAATGACGTCAGATGAATGCGCGAAAAATTATGCGCAATGATCTGGTTTTGCTTCAACAGAAAAGCTTTCCGTCGCCATTTTGAATATTTTTAAACCAAATGATAGATGTTTACAGTAATAGTTTCTTCTTCAATTTTATTATTGACAGAACTGTCCGCTATTAAACAATTTTGGTTTTGTAAAGCACATTACAACTCTGATAGGTTATAACTTCGGAGGAGTTAAAAGTAGAAGGATTTATAGGAAAAAAAATAATTTGTGTAACAACAAACAAGTGAGTTACCTATTCATTTAATTTGCATATAGCGATGTTTATTGCATTAGTTTAATTTTTATGATATATATATAGATGAAATAATTTTATTCGTTGAGAAAACGACAATAAGTTTTTAATATGTTTAAAAAAATTATAGTAAATTCCTAGTGTACGGTGCCCCGTTGTCGCCAAGTCCAAAAATTGGCGCCAAGGTAAAAATGACGTTTTTTTCTTGGCGCCAAATCAAAATGGCGGTTTGGTTTGGTTAATTAACGTCTCACTAGAGCTGCACAGTGGGCTATTGGCGACGGTTCGGTGCCTATCTCGAAGGAAATCCATATCGGGAACGAATGCCTCGTATTTTTGAACCATGGACAGTTGACGCAAAATGGCGGACATTACGCTAATCTGGGAAGTCGATCATGGTGCTTACATGCGATCCTTCGGACAGTTGTTTGGGGCATTTCGATGGCACTTTTAAGTGCTCACGCGTTCCGCGCGCTTAAAAGATACGCGGCTTCCCCGGACATGATTGGAGGGCGTTTTTGGTAACTCGAATGACAAGTGTTCCTGCTCATTCCTCCAAACATTAGCTATGAAACCGTCCAAACCATAGAAATCACTGATGCAATTCGCATTCTCAAAATAAAAAATGCCCCAGGAAAAGAGGGAATCACCAATAAGATGATGAAAAACCTTCCACCCAACTGCATTGCATATTTCATACTCCTTTCTATTATTGACAGAACTGTCCGCTATTAAACAATTTTGGTTTTGTAAAGCACATTACTAAACTCTGATAGGTTATAACTTCGGAGGAGTTAAAAGTAGTAATTTAACGTTATGATCAAATAAAGGTGAACTGTTAAATAATTTATGTAGCATGTTAGTAAGTGGAATTAATGTTTGAATAAATATATGCTATAGCCTTGAAATAATTTAAAGAGGTTTAATTATACAAAGCAATGGTAATATACATGTTTATATAACTAAAAAGCAGAAAATAAAATATATATATAAAAAAAAACTTTTTAAAGCACATGCTTTTATCAAATGTACTAAAATGCGAAAAATAACCATTCTATACTTCTTGAAAACTGACTTTTGTAACATTACCTTTTCCTCCACTTGCCCCTTGAATTCTTTTCTCTTCAACTACTTTGAAATATGTTGAATATACTTTTGTTGGAACTGACTAAAAATAAAAGCGTGGGGCGCTCACACATGATATCTAAAACCTTAATGTCTTCTTTTATCATCTTGAAATGTTAAATAATTCTTAATAAATCTTAAATATAATATCAATAATAAGCGCCACACGCTTTTATTTTTAGTCAGTTCCAACAAAAGTATATTCAACATATTTCAAAGTAGTTGAAGAGAAAAGAATTCAAGGGGCAAGTGGAGGAAAAGGTAATGTTACAAAAGTCAGTTTTCAAGAAGTATAGAATGGTTATTTTTTGCATTTTAGTTATTTTATTTATTTAACATTCCAACAGATCGGCAAAACTATTTTGAATTCTTTGTCGGTATGGGGAAATGGTTCACCTTCAGAATTTTTATTTTAACGTTCATTAAGTATTTATAAGAATACTAAAAATTAAACGTATTTGAAAAACGTACGAAAAATATACAACTGAGTGTCTTAAAATGAACATAACACTCGAATAGATTTCAAATGGATTTTTCCGCTGAACTCTAACTGTAACTTCTGGAAGCCTCAAAACTTGTTTTCTCTGTGGGTGCATTGAAGCCAATGTGGAGCAGCCATACAGAACCCCAATTTTTTTTAAAAAGTGATTTAGTGGTGTTTTTTTAATACCATAGCATTGTTGAAATATTAAATGTATATAAATGTTATATTTTCTTCTTATATAATTAATTTTTATATTGCCAAACAAATAGTTTTTTCCCTTAACTTTTTAACCATTTCGACTTTGAATTGTGAATGGCTTTCTTTTTTAATAGCAGATTGCATTTAAAATGGGTTTCAATCAACAAAATGTCTTGCCCAATCCAGTAGTTACAGTTAGAGATCAATGGATTTTTTCAAGTTATTCCTTCACATTAATGCGCTATTGACAAATCATTGAATCGCAATACATTTTGGTAGATGAAAAATTCCGATGTTGAATTTTTTAATTAACTTTTGTTCCTACAGATAATCTATAGCTAGATATTTTTACGTAGTTGTTATGTAAAAGCATTCATTAGAAATAACGTTCATATTTAAAAAAATAAATTATAACGATCAGCGTCCAAATATTAATGAGCGTTCTCACGTACTAATCAGCATTTAATACGGAAATTCCACACAATGTACGGAACAAGAATTGTTCCTTTGTTATCCACTTTGGAAGTACGTATTTTTAATGGCTGCCCTCTTTGAAAAGAAGAAAAGAACACTTTCGTTAATTGACTTCCATTTACCGAACAAATGCGATTTACGACGGACTACATAAACCTATCGCCGATTTTGAAAAGCCCGACCTTATCTGTTCACCCCATGGAGTAGTTCACCCTCGTTAACCAAGTTGAATGAAAAGGAGCACGTTGGCCATCTCTGGTGAGGGCGGGGCTTACTTTGGGTATGACGTCATCGGGGGTCTTACAGCAGAGACAAGCAGGTCTTTGATTGGAAAATCGCAGTCTGTACTAGGATTTTTATTTGCTGATTATCAAAAATATCCTTTTTTCTTGGTACATAGGTATAGATTTCTCATTGGGGAAGATTATTGACTGATAAACGAATTTCTTCAAGTATCTTATTCCTACCCCCCCCCCCCTCAATTTATAAAAAAAAAAACTTATTAATTTTTATTCAAATTAACAGGAATACGTTGGCAGAAAAATATTTAAACAGCAGCAGTTATCATTGATTTTTCGTGAAATCGTTACCATTATTTTTTAACAAACATGGTCATTAACTATTTTTAAAATTATTAAATCACTCCCTAATTATAGAATAAATTTAGAAAACAAATTTAAATTTTGAGAATACTTGTTTAGAATAATATATGGTTTCCATGGCATGCTTTGGAGAATATTTTCCCTATGTCGCCGAAATCAAAATGCTAGATAATGAAACACTGTGATGCCATGTTAGGCTTAATTTGAGATGCAAATGACCTTTTGAAGTTTTTTAAAAACTATTTTCCGGCGTAGGATCCCTGGAAAATAATTTCATTTTGTTTCTTATTCCCCTCTCCCCTACTGATTCATTTTTTTTAAAAATCATAATTTTTAAAAGTATTTTTATGATTTTTATAGTATTTTTTTTTACTGGACTTTCAATGGGAGGGGTTTGAACCCCGTGAACCCTAACCTACGTACTTGCGTTTTTCCTATGGGGTTAAAACGATGCACCACAGAAACTCAGCCTTAATTAAATGAAAATTAAACATAAAAATAGCGGTTTTTCAAATTACTATCGACTCGTGACTTTGACCAAAATAACGATCTGTTCTTTTGTTTCCTGTTCTTCATATTGAACAGGAACTTCATGTTCTTGATTTTAAAGATTTATTCTTTCACACACTTAATTAGGAATTATTTTTGCCATCTGGAAGCAACAAAACTTCCTTCAAAATGAAATTCTTCACAACCCCAGGTCTTTTAGGGAAATTTAAAAATAATAAAAATAAATAAAGGGAAATTTTTCTTTTACTTATTTACTATTTTAAGTTTCTCAGGTTTCATTAAGATATCTCCAACGTATGCTGAGAGTGCGGTGAACAAAAACTAACATTAAAAACAAATATACAGAATAAACAAGGAAAATGTTTTCAAAGTTATAGCTCATCATATTTTTTTAGTAAAAACCTTCTTTCAATAATTTTTTATTTTTCGACTTTTCCAAGTATCATTAAAATCGAATCCTTATTTCCCAAAATATTAGTTAACAAACACAGACCCCCTATAACTTTATTAGATTCCCATTCGACCCTTGATGACGTAATTGTTTCCCTGGACCAGCGATGGAAATGGCCTACCTTACCTCTTTTCACCTTAGACGTTAATTACCCGGAAACGCCACTGTACCGCTAATGGCTAATTTAATGGCCTTTTTGCGTAAGTGTCTTTTGTTATGGACATGTTTTGCATAAACAGCTCAGTTAGAAACTTATGTTTTCTAATTAAAGTAAGTGTTCTTTTTTTAAAGAAAATATATTAACAACATTGTTTTGTTGTTTGTTCACTGGCTCATTTGTTTTTGACCCAATTTTCCCATGTGACATTCAGTACCATGTATTGGATTAGATGCACTGCCTCAAAAATAAAAAAAAATTCTTAATTAGCAGCCAATAAATTTAATACGAAAAAAATTACAAAACAAATGTAACTGACAATATATATTATACATAAGCTAATTTAGCAATTAAAAATATAGGAGCAAAACTTCCATCTGACCCAATTTTGCCTGTTCATGTGACATTGAGCCACCATGTGTTGGATTAGATAATTAAAGTAAGTGTTAAAAAAAAAAAGTTTAAAAAAATCTTGATGAACAGCCAATAAATTTAATAACAAAAAATTTACAAAAAAAATGTGAAAATATACCCAGCAAAAAAAGTCAGCAAACCTTCATCAAAATTGTCAAATTGAAGGTTTTTTAAAGGTTTTATAAAGGATATTGAAACAAAAAACTGAATTTTTTTTGAAGTTTTTAATTTTCCTGCATAAAAACTTTAAAATATCTGCATTTCCCCTTCATGATTAAAAATTGAAGGTTTTTTGCTGGTTTTTATAAAGTTTTTTTACAGTTTTTATGAAGGATATTGAAACAAAAACCTTTAATTTTATAGATCTTCAAAAAAAACTGCAGTTTTCCTGCATAAAACCTTCAATTTCAAAATTTTGATGAAGGGTTGACTTTTTGTGCTGGGTATTTTCTACTAAAGCTATTCGAAATTAGAAATATAAGAGCTTAACTTCCATTTGACCCAATTTTACCTGCCCATGTGACAATGAGCACCACGTGTTGAGGCATTGTCTCAAAAATAAAAAATTTCTTTATTAGCAGCAAATAAATTTAACGGTAAAAAAGTTACCATAAAAATTTAAGCGATAATATATTTATACAAAAGCTATTAAAAATTAAAAATATAAGAGCAAAACTTCCATTGGGGTGAACTAGAAATTTTTGTAATTAGAATATTTGAGTTGCCCAATTGCAAAAGCAGCTATATCCACGAAACATTTTTTGAGCAAACCGTGAAAAACTGTCAAAATTTAAGTATTGTTAACCTTTTGCACTCCGTTGGCGCCGCTCAGGCGACAACATTACGACTCGTTCTTTTGGTTCCCTGTTCTTTAAAATAAACGAGAACAGCATGATTTAGTGTTTAAAAAACATCGATATTTTTTCAACTCGTTCTTTTGCAGATCCAAAAAATATTAGGTTTCTTTTTTCTTATAAGCATAACAAATTCTAGGGAAAAGAACATAAGGATGAATAACTGTTCCGTAGAAAGAACGGAAAACGTAAAGAGTTCTTGGAGTGCAAAGGGTTAATTCAATATTATTATTATTATTATTTTTTTTTTATTTTTTATTTTTTGTAAAAATGAAGAAAAATACAAAATATTTCTAAGGGCCACCGACATGACAAATTAGACTCTTTCAAAACAGAGAACTCTCGAACACAGTCACAGTGAGATGAAATTCAAAAATCGTTTTGCGAGATAACAATCGAATTTAAGTTGTTTTTTCGTCACTTGCATCGCACGAGTTCATTGGGGCAAAACGCCGCCATCGAACTCCAATTACGGGGCTGGCAATGCGAAAGTGGGGCTTGACTTCACGCCCACTTTCACTTAAGAAAATTCTTTTTTATCCCTTCGTGTTTTTTCGGCCTTGTTGATGACGCGATTACCTGTAACCGTCAACGTGTTGACGACCTTCCGAGGGATTATGGGTGTTAAGTGATTGACATCGTGACACCCTTGTTTCTGTTTGTTGCTGAATCTGTTTACTGTCGGCGGACAGATTATAAATAGGACTTTCTTGGAATCATCATTTCACTTGTTTTTTTGTAGTTCTTACTTTCCACATGGCTCGCGGTGGTCGAAAGATTAATGCAACTAGCCCGTAATCGAAGGGTTGTAGGTTCGAATCTCTTTCGACATTGAGAAAGCAGCGAGCTCATGATTAGAGGGTTGACAATTTCTTTCTTGGCGTTAGGCAAAAAATATTCCACTGTGTATAAGGGACTGGTGAATGTTAAATATGTCGGGGTTCAAACGCCCTCACGCCAGTTCAGGACTAATCCTCGTCATCTGACCATGCTTCCAAAATCACAAAGCAGTGTCTTATCATTTTTTTAATGGATAGATCCCGAACCATTGCCAAGAACTTACTGCGTACATCTAGTGTTAGTATAGTATGGTACACTTCCGGCTGTCTGTTTCTGTCCTCATTTCAGAGACCAAACAAAGCCAAGTAAAGCCTCTTAATTTGGAACCATGCACAGATGACGAGATCAACACTTAAGATGTCACCCCACACAGCCTTAAATAAGCGTGAGGACATTAGGTCACAACGGATTTAATATACATCAATTCCTCATATACACGGCGGATATTATTGGTAAGCGAAAAGAACGGTTCTGATAATCCTATTACCGGATCGCTACACACATTCTGGTAATCTAAACCACTCAGCTACTAATCAGAGGATTGGTGGTTCGAATCCGCAAAATGGACTTGACATAGAAAAGTAAAAAAGTAGTGATCTTTCGATCGGAGGGTTGCCAGCTTCGCTACAAAAATATTAGAAAGTCGTCCAGAATATCCAACAAATTATACTGGCGTGTATACGGGACTGGTGCACGATAAATCTGATGGGGGTCCAAAGTCCCGACGTCTATTGAAGGCGTTGGGTGCATGTTCAGGTGTTTCCTCGTCATCTGACCATGGTTCTAAAATAACGACGTGCATGTATGAATGTGTGAATGAATGTGTGTAAGAATGTGTGTGTGAATGTGTATGTGTTCCCGGGTCTTTTCTTCGAGATTGACCCTGAACCGTCGCCAATAGCCCACTGTGCAGCTCTAGTACGACGTTATTAACAAAACCAAAACAAACCAAACCAACCCATGGGATGCTGATTATCACTCGCCAACCACAGGCCCTTTGTACATCTCTGCAATGCCAATTCAACCCAGCAACAACAACAACAAAATCGGGGTTGGTAGTTTAACGACCGTAATTTTACCCCCCCCCCCCCCCCCCAGACGTCATCTGTGATGTGAGACGTCTTCATATCTTAACTTTTTATAAAAATTTCTTCGATGACAGTATTTATACACCCAGTCACTCGTTTAACGTTGATTTTCAATAATTTCTATCATACTTTTCAGTAAGACGTTGATATTTTTAGAGTATCAATGGAATCATGCTTCTAATTTTATACAAATGAAGCTTTTACGATTACAAAAATACTGTAACAGTGGCCAGCTCTACTTAAGCAATTTGAATTATTTAAAATTAAGCCTAAGAAGAACATTTTGGCAACTAAGTAAAAAATTTTGCTAGGTGCCAATGACGCCTGACTTTTATCTCCTAATTTCGAACCCTGTTGGTAGGTTGAAAAAACGTTGCACTAGAGCTCAACAGTGAGCTATTGATAGTCTGACCATAATTTATTTTATTGAAATCTGGACACTTCGGGAAGGGGGCAGTTGAGGGGTTTGGGGGGTCAAAGTAGAATATAAAATTCGAATAACAGCCCACTAACGACCTTCATTGATAACACAAGCACAGAGTTTGAGGTGAGCTCGTACGTGAGTTTGAAATCAGGTCTGTCTGGACGAAATCTGTATGTTATGGTCACTCTAACGGTAGACCCCGAACGGTAACCAATAGCCTACTGACAACCGTTCTGGGTCTTTCTCTAAGGAAAGACCCGAGCACTGCCCACTGAACTCTAATTGTAACTTCTGGAACGCTCATAACCAATTCCTTCTATGGACGCGGTTAAAGCCATACTGTAAGCAGCCATACTATGCCCCAATTCACTTTTAAAATGAGTGCGTAGTTTTTTTTCTTCTCAAACCGTTGTAGACATGATAAATGTGTTTTGATAATTAATTTTCTACATATAGAATCAAATCGTATATCCCCAAATATATGTTTTGTTTATCTTCTTATTCACTTATTATTGGTTAAAATGGATTTCAAAGTACAGGCATTCATAAAGAGTTTTAATGGAAAACTGCTATGCCCAAACCAGAAGTTCCAGTTACAGATCAGTAGTGATCATTAATCTCAAACTGTACCTTCTGGATTGGACAAAACATTTTGTTGACTTGAAGCCAATTAAACAACTGTACCCCATTTTCATTTTTCTATCGGAATATTTCGTATATTTTTCATGTTAAAATAAGCCGCCGTGTATTGCTTTTGGCTGAGTTTTTTTTCTATTTTCTTTTGAAACCCATTTTAAATACAATCTGTTATTAAAATAGAAAGTCATTTGCAATTCAAAGTCGAAATGGTTAAAAAGCAAGGGCAAAAACTATTTGTTTGGCAATATAAAAATTAATACTAGAAGAAGAAAATATAATATTTATATACCTTTCATATTTCTACAATGCTATAATATTAAAAAAAAACACCAAATCACTTTAATAAAATTTTTGAGGCAGGGTATGGCTGCTTCCATATTGGCTTCAACGAGCCCATAGAGGAAACAAGTTAAGTTTTCAGCCTTCCAAGAAGATAGGTATGTTCAAGAAGATATGTTCAGTGATGGAGCTGCCTCATATTTTTGAACCATGGTCAGATGACGAGGACAACACCAAAGCTTCAACCAATCAGGAGATTATCCTTACGTGTTGCCAACCTCCAGATAACAAATGAGACAAATAAAATATCCTTCGCGTGTTGTACGTGGTTGAAAAAAAAGAACAAGAGATATGCGGAAATGCTGGAGAACTTTTTATTGTCCATTTCTTTTTGTTTCTGGAATGGAAGCGGGAAAATTTTATCTTCCTGGACGTGTGTGTGCGTATGCTTCGGTGAATTCTGATACACACACACACCTGAAGATCGTACCTGAAACCTTGCTGCGAATGTGGTCTCCGTTGTTCGATTGAAGTTCGCCGTGGTCATGTTTAAAGGTCTTGGGACAATGGTGTCGTTCAGAAGGTTTGGTTGGTTTGGTTTGGTTAATTAACGTCGCACTAGAGCTGCACAGTGGGCTATTGGCGACGGTTCGGGGTCAATTTCGAAGGAAAGACCCGGGAACACATACACATTCATACATGCACCTCGTTATTTTAGAACCATGGTCAGATGACGAGGGAACACCTGAACTGGCACCCAACGCCTTCAATAGCCGTCGGGACTTTGGACCCCGATCAGATGTATCGTGCACCAGTCCAGTATACACGCCAGTATAATGTGTTGGATATTCTGGACGACTTTCTAGTATTTTGTAGCGAAGCTGACAACCCTCCGATCGCAAGTTTACTTTTTTACTTCTCTATGTCAAGTCCATTTCCCGGATTCGAACCACCAATCCTCTGATTAGTAGCTGAACGCCTTACCAACTGAACAACTGGGGCTCTTAAAGGTCTTGGGACAATGGCATCGTTCAGAAGAGTTGGTTGGTTTGGTTTGGTTAATTAACGTCGCACTAGAGCCTCACAGTGGGCTATTGGTGACGGTTCGGAGTCTATCTCGAAGGAAAGACCCGGGAACACATACACATTCACACACACATTCATACATGCACCTCGTTATTTTAGAACCATGGTCAGATGACGAGGAAACACCTGAACTGGCACCCAGCGCCTTCAATAGACGTCGGGACTTTGGACCCCGATCAGATGTATCGTGCACCAGTCCCGTATACACGCCGTTAATTTTTGCGGATGTTCCGGACGACTTTTCTAGTATTTTATAGTGAAGCTGGCAACCTTCCGATCACAAGATCCCTACTTTTTTTAATTTTGTTTGTCAAGTCCATCGCATGGGTTCGAACCACCAATCCTCGGATTAGTAGCTGAACGCCTTTAACCGCTCGGCCACGGAGGCCACATCTTTCAGAAGAGTTGGGTTGGCTAAAACAAAATATTTTCAACAGATTTGTATTACTATTTGGGTTGGTTAGCCGGCAAGTGGCGTAAGTCCCAATACAGAGTTCCGAAATAAGAACGTTTAAAGTTTGCAACTAACCTAGGATGCAATGTAAAGTGGAATTTGGCATTCAACTCATTATTGGGAAACCTATTGAACTAGGACCCTATAACCACTTGGCCAAATGATAAGTTAGGAAAAATGGTGTTAGTTCACGTTCGGATATTTGTGACTTATATATCCTTTGGCGACTATGCCGTCTATTTAGGTCTTGATTGCAATAAAAATAAATAATAAAAGGGAGCCCCAGTTGCTCAGTGGATAAAGGCGTTCAGCTACTAATCAGAGGATTGGTGGTTCGAATCCGTGCGATGGACTTGACAAAGAAAAGTAAAAAAGTAGTGATCTTGCGATCGGAGGGTTGCCAGCTTCGCTACAAAAATACTAGAAAGTCGTCCGGAACATCCAACAAATTATACTGGCGTGTATACGGGACTGGTGCACAATAAATCTCATCGGGGTCCAATGTCCTGACGCCTATTGAGGTTGCGTCGGGTGCCAGCTCAGGTGTTGTCCTCGTCATCTGACCATGGTTCAAAAATACGAGGCATCGTTCCCGGGTCTTTCCTTCGAGATAGGCCCCGAACCGTCGCCAATAGCCCACTGTGCAGCTCTAGTGCGACGTTAATTAAACAAACAAAACAAACCAAACCTAAATAATAAAAGGGCGGTAATACCTGCCTTTAATTTAAAGAAAATGTTTTTTAACTAAAGTTAATTGCCTTTTTCACTCTTAATACACATTCTACAATGATAACAAAAACAATGCGCGTTATTTTTCAAACGCGTAAGCGAATTTAATAGATTTAGGAAAAGCGCTCGTGTGAAACTCTCATTAAAACCCCTTTATTTTTTTTACGAAATTTGTCTATTCACACGTTGGGAAAACTCTGCAAAAATAACACGTAATGAGTCTTTTGAGGTGTAATATCTGTACTTGAACTTTATTGGGAACAGTAGCAAGATGGCTAGAAGTTTTTTTTTTTTATGGATCTTAATTCAATTATTAAAACCTCAAATGTAGGACAGCATTTAAAAATACGTGTGACGTGAAAACAAAAAGGTTTTAGATTTCTTCCAAAGCTTATGTGTCTGAAGATACTTACATCCTGCCCCCCCCCCCCCCCCCCTCTCCTTTTCTGGGATACCTTCATTTACATGCTTCCTCCCCCCTGAAAATGTAAACCCATTACATCTATTTAGTAGTATTAGCATCTTGCCTAACACATAAATATTTTTTTAAGGAGTAGCCCATCAGAAAAAGTCAGCACTAAATCTTCATTAAAAACTGCAGTTATTTTTGTTTCAATATCCTTCAAAATACCTTAAAAAAAACTGCAGTTTTTTTTTTTTTTGAAGTTTTTAATTTACCTGCATAAAACCTACAATTTCACAATTTTAATGAAGGTTTTATGCTGACTTTTTTACTGGAAGTCCAGCAGCTATATGCACGGAACACTTTTTTTTAATAAATCGCGAAAAACTGTCAACCTAACTATTGTTAATACAATTCAATTTTATTTTTAATTTTTTTAATAAAAATGGAGACAAATACAATATTTTTCACTAAAATGTGTGTGTTCTCTGATTACTGAATTACAATCTAAATTTTAATTTTCACATAGCTTCTTCTGCAACTGAATGAAGGCTTTCAACTTATTCCGCCACTGGATATGTCGCCATTTTGTTTTTGTTCAAGAAGCAAAACCCGCTATATCCACATTCCAGCCAATCAGAAATCGAACTGTCAGTGACGCTCATGTTCGACGTCCGCTGGGCATAAGCTACTTTTGCTACCGCGGAGTTCTTTTCTGAGGTTTTATTTGGTCTAATTAATTTGGCTAAATTTCATTTTTCGAATGTTGGTATAGAACTGCTTAGGCATTTGACCTACTCAAATATTATTCAAAGCGAAACAATTACACAAGAAAGAAAATGAATTTTATAGCAATATTAGTTTTTCAACACCTATATTAGGTTAAAAATGCCTTTCAAAAATCTTTCTTCTGATTTTCACTTATGTCTTCAAAGACGCGACATAAATTTTTCAAAAACAATTCAACTGTTTAAGCATTAATGAATCCTAAGCGTCTTTACAAACGCAAGCGAAATGCTTTTTGATTTAAGTTCTCTCAGCAAATTGATAATTTTCTTAAAAGTCTCAAGAGTATTTTCTTTTAAATTAACGTGAAACATATTTAAAATATGCTACATGGGTTAAGACTCCTTATATGATATCTTCCGACACTATAATTACGTGTCAAAAGCTCGATTCACATAAATTTGGTCTCATTTTATTAGAAATTATGAGCCGATGCGTATAAACATTGAAATGAACAAAGCACGTATGGGACATGTATTCCAGTCAGAAAGAACAGCTTGTTTTTCATTGAAGTTTTTGTAGATGACCTTTCTTAACATCACGTAAAAAAAACATCACGTCTGCTTAAATAACATCACGTAAACCATTCTTGTCGTGCTCTGCAACAGCTCCACCCGGATATTTTCTCTATTTTATCCTAATATTTTTTTTTACTTTAGCACTTTATAACCAGAAATCCCACTCAACTTCCCTCTTCCATAAGGAACTTTCAGAAAAATCGTTTGAAGGCACCAGACACTCCATTCCATTTCCGATCCATCTTATCTCAACAAGGGGATGTGGGGGGGGGGGGGGGGGGGGGGGGTCGAAGATCTTCCGAAATCGTCTGTGTCAGTGACACCCGAAAGGTGCGGCAATCGGCCAGCTCCCTTAAATGGCTTGGTTCTGATAAGAAGGCGTCAGCCTCACCCCCCCCCCCTCCCCCATTTTTGCTCTACACACCCACGCCCAACTTCTTCAAAATCTTCGATTCCGCCAAATATAGAAATGTCGCCAAATTTGTAGCGTTTATGAAAGGCATCACACACACACGCTATATATATATATTTAGAACTCTGCAACCCTAAGAAGTTTAAAAAAAAAAAAAATTGTTTAAATGAAGTTTTACGGGTAAAACTTGAGAGTGAGAAAAGTGTAATGAGTTGAAATTTATATTATTTCTACATCGGCATGAAAACTACTTGGTCTAACTTGAGACACTTCGTGTAAAAATTTTAAATCTATTTATTTCATTTGTAATACTGAAAGTCCATAAATGAGATTGGCTACGTAACTAAAAACACATTGAGATTCTAAATCTACAGAATATTTTTTTTGAAAAATTACAATTTTAACGTGACTATTTTCAAATCTGTACGATGTTTCGTTCAAACAGTATAACAGTTTTTGATGTATCCCAGAGATGTTGTATGAAAGTGGCCGCAGATATCAATTGAAATGAGCGAAAACCTAACATATAAAATTGAAAGTTGGCGATCAAAAATTGTTTGGGCGAATACTTCTTTCTTTAAGTTTTTCTAACAGAAAATGGGAGAAAATAGTCTTGTAAGAATTCTCCCACGGGCACGGTAGTATATTATTTATATAGTGTCATTTTCATACCTCTTACAAGTAGCGAATCTTAACAATTTCGGTATCAAAAGAAAGAGAATTTCCGAAAGCACTGACGAATCAAACCTTTATCTCATAAATAAAAAAGGTTTGTTTCAAAAATGCGTAAAAAAATGCGCTATGTCCTTTAGCATCAATCTCAAAGCATTACCAACCTACAATGTAGCTCTAGTGGGACATTATTTCAAAACCAATTTTATTTTTATTGTGTTTAAATTTTGGTATTAAAATTCGCCAAAAAGGGCGATTTCCCACCAAACTTGGCATCACTACACCCACGCATTGAGATGTATGAACCCTAAGACTATATCGTCTACTGCCTACGATAAGTCTAATGTCAAGGGTCCACACATATACATGCAATTAATGACTTTTTATCATATTCTTGACGTTATGATTTTAATGAAGATAATTGTGTACGATGATGGAGAAAGTAAGTTTTTCTATATGGAACTAATTGATGGGTATGTTTTTACACTAATGAGCAGTCTGGAATTGGATTGATGGTTTGAATTCAGGGGTTTTGACCTTCAGGGTTCAAAGAACCATTTGAGTTGTAAAAAGAGCAGTCTGTAATTTATAATAATAAAAGGGGTTGTATTGTTTGCTCGTATCCAGAGCAGTCGTGGTTAAATGGGCAGTCGGAAATTAAAATACATTTCGGGTAGGTACAACAGTCCCCATTGTAAAGTAAAAATTTATTCGTGGCGCGCCTCCTCGGCCTACTCCTTCGTGCGTCTTTGTTAAGTTCTTCGAGCATGGATCCTTCATAGTAGAGAAAACATAATGTTATAATCTCGCTATATCAAAGTGAGGTCAGTCCTCAGACCAGGGGTTAATTACGTCATTCCATTCATAAATGTTCACTGGTACATTTCCCAATTCATCAGCCAATCGCGAGTATTTTTTAGTTCATAATTTTGAAAAGAAGTCGCGTGTCTGAGGCCACTCGGTCCGAGATGTTGGTTTCACGATTATGACGTCATATTCGCTCTACTACAGTCCATTCATGCTCGAAGGTTAAGTTCATATATCATTCCACAACTCATTTTAATAGTTTAACCAGAATGTATTCATATAATATTCGTTTTTTCTTATCTAATGACACATGAAATGGTTAAAACATCAAATAATTGGAATAATCGTTATTCATAATTATTCACACATAAGGTTTTTATGTATGAATAAATATGAATTGTTTCTATTAAATCGTGGGAGGATGAATTAATAATCTATTTTGCGGTTAACAGGAGAACAATCGAACGAAAGAACGACGATTTTTAAACACAAGAACATTCAGTTCTTGTTCGTTTTGAAGAACAAAGAAACAAAAGAATCGCTATTTTGTCACCAGGGAGTGAAAATTTTAGGGCAACTGTTAATAAAAATATTTATTTTGACGAGAAATTATTTACACGGCAATAGCCCAATTGCGGCCGAAGGGTGTCAGGTTTACCATATTCTCAAAGAAAACAATTGTTCATCGCCCAGACAAAAGGTTGCCATGGACCGCAATTGGAACTTTCCGATTACCGAGAAACCAGTGCCGGTGACGGGTGCGATGTTATGAAAATGCCGGACCGGACTACGTGAAAAAGTTACAATTGAGTAACATTGCCTCTGACCGCCGGCGCCGGTTTTGCCGGTGTAGAGTAAATAATATATAAAAACACAAAATTAAAAATATTCCCATTTTTGGAAAGTTTTGTCACTAATTTGCCTGTAGGGTTCCATAATAAAAATAACTTGAATATTTATTCGTTTGTCATAGCATTATCTGTTAGAATATTATCTTGCTCCCAGACGCACGCACAATTTTTAAAGACCACATTTTTGTACTCATGTGTCTAAAAATGTGTAGAAACGTTAAAAAAAACACAAAAATTTTTACACGAAAACAATTCAGGTGACAATAAGTTAAAGAATAAGGGGATACTCCGCCAAATCAATTTTTACTGACAACTTTGGCGTTGTGGTCTAGGGTTTTCATTTCCAATACCGAAATACCACGTAAACAAGTAAGTGGACCTACTTGCTATAGATTAAACCAATGAAAGACAAGATTAAAAAACTTAATGACGTTAGTTTGGCGATCGTTTATAAATTACACGAAACTATTACAAAATATATGAAATAATAAGTAATAATTACGTCAAATGAATGTAATAAGTAATCACAAAATGGCGTTTGGAAAATTAACGTCATTACGATCTTGATTAGAAATTGCGCATGCGTGTAAAGCATATTGCACAGGGTTGCCAATTTTAATTGAATTCCTATTTGGCGACATTAGCTTTGACGGATTACCCCCTTATTCTTTACTTTAAACACAATTAATTCATGCTCTATAAATTATATTAGGTAATAGAAAGTTAAAAACAATTTGCATCAATCAGCTTGATAAATTAATTCCCATTTGAGATATTTCAGACATGAAAATGTCTGGAAACTTTCAACATACGCAGACATCCATTAAAATCTGCTCTTTTAATGGTTACCCTTAATTGATATTTCGCAGATTCCGCTGCCTCTGCAGTGATTTATTTTGGATTTCTTTTTGTTATTGCACCTGTTTTGTAGACATACCAGACATTACGCAAAACTTCTTACATAAATCATATCCATTAATTCTTAAATCAATCATATAAGCATCAAGATAACAGTGGTGGCTCGAGGACTACAGCAAGTATAGCCGAGCTGCACCTAAATTTATTAATGTATTTTAAAACTAAAATCATATATTTTATTAATTTTCTTAAATGAAGGTTATAATTGAAAATGAAATTTCTACGGTGAGTAAACAAAATCTCTGATAAATGTCAAGTCTGTTGCCGTAATGCACAATTCAGGAGGGGAAAAAACTCCATTCAATCAAAACTGCAACCAAAAAGCGAATTTCGAAATCGGCTGAATCTTTGCCATGGCAACCTCTACGTAGTATGGAGATCCCCCCCCCCCCCCCCCCCCCCCACCATGCTAATGCACTGCATTTGTGAGAAGGCACAGCCGAAATGAATTTTCTTGTTTTAGCTGCAGTTGAGATTCGATTTGCTGATTGGCTAGTGCGTGAAAGCCGGGGATGGGTGAGTGAAACGAGAACTTACGAGAATATCTCCAAACGGAAATGGTTTTCGTGATAAATGTACTGTTTTTCTGTTGTTTCAGGACCAGTATGGTCCTACTGTTGTTTCGTTATTTAATTTAATAATAAAATTGACCGATTCGCATGTGTAAAAGAAAGGAGGATTGCTTTAATTTTCAAAAAATAAGTGTTTTATATTTTTTTTCGCATGTTATCATTTCGTTAAAATTGAAAGGAAACTTTGATTTGAGTATTAAATAATAAAGAATTTCCGTTCATGTATGGTTTGGGGAAAATATTGGGGGATGATTCACATGATTTCGGCTGCACTAACATTTTCGACCACGGGCCGCCACTGATATTTGGGTGTGACGGCACTACCCAAGTGATGTCAATTCGCAGTGGTGTTAGATAAAGAACAATCTAACGAAAGAAAAGCGTTTTTATATTCATGAGCACTCAGTTCCCGTTCAATTCGAAGAACAGGGAACAAACGATTCGTTATTTTGGTGACTGAGAACATAGAGTAATGATACAAATAGAGGAATAAAAATGCAGATTTCCGTATGTCCATCATTGAAACCACGTGATAGGTGGAAATGCCAATTCATTCAGGCGGCAATATTACTTGGCAGGCCTTGGCGACTTTCAGAACTAAACTACGAGATCGAAGTATTGTATATGGTTTTGTGTTTAATTTTGTATTTAAATATCGTTTTTTTTAACGAACGGAACAATTTAAGGGAGTTAACAGATATATTAAGGAGATTTTTCTTACTTTGTAGTTTTGAAATAATTGCATTACGTTTTTATGTAACAAATTTGCCATAAGCGAAGTTCTTTCAATTGTTATTTTGTATACTTCAATAAGAAAATATGAACAATAAAACCTGAGAAATATAAAGAGTTTCGCTTCTTCGAGTATTGAACACAAATAAAATATTTTCGTTCCGTTAATGAAGCGGAAATATTTAGCGCATATTGTTTGAAAATAAGTATATACGTACATACATGTTAAGAAGTTGAATACAGACAGAACTCCTTATCACCAAAAAAGAAGAAAATGCGCCAAATTTGAAACTCTTGCAGATGTCTGAACGCCAAATGTGGCAGCACTATAACCACGTGATGTGGGTTTTTCTTTTCAATGTTGACACCGCGGCCTTACGAGAGTCTGGTATTGAATGCGCACTCTATTTAATATTACAACTCTCTGACTGAGAATCGCCACTCCGAGCCCAAAGGATTGAATCAAGTGAAATTTAATTCTCATGCCATAATATAACAGTTCTCTTTTCCAAGACAACAAACAAACAAAGAAATTCCGACAGTTAATTAGTCATGTACTGCCAACACGCAACAACCCACAATACCTAACGCTACATTCGCACACTCTCCAACCAGACGCCCATGTCGATCCCGTTTAACAAATGAACGGTGGCCCTTCAGAAATTCCCGAAGGCCGTCGGTTATTAGAATAATAACAGAAGCTTCGGACACTCCACGAGCTGTTGCCAGATAAGAAAAACAAAAGTCGCGTGAAGAAAGGGCACGCCCGCCCATTAACCTCCGCTCACTTCTCTTCACTCCTACGACGGCGGCAGACGATTTTTTTTATTTTTTAAAAAAAGCGAAATTTTATTTGAAATAGAAAGTCATATGAAGGTCGGACAGGTTTTCGAAATGGTGGGGGAAGATATGTTTTTTTTTTTAATTTTCATTTTGGGGTTTAATGCTGCGCCACAGAGACGACGGAATCCACACGTGTCTGCCAGTCGACCAGAGACCAACCACATCTACAACCGGAAAGTTCCAATTGCGGCCCATGGCAACCTGGCCGATAAACAAATGTTTTCTTCTTTAAGAATATGGTAAACCCGATTCCCTTCAGCCGCAATTAGGCTATTGCCTCTACAACTACTTTTTTTTTATATAGAGGTCATGTTTATAAACAGTTCCGGCTAAATGGCCCCTGTGATGTCACAATGGTTAAAGGTTTTAAATAAGCCCATTGGTCAATTCGTCCAAACTTGTTTGTTGATTCGTTGCAACCAGCTTAAAGAGGTGCAGGGTCATCGCTAGAGCTTATATGATTGGGGTGGAGTAGCCTTAAAATTGCCATGTCAAATATGAATATTTACCAATTTTTTTAGAGTCAAATTACCAACTTTTTTCCCGCTTGGATGGAAAAAATAGTTTTATATGGGAAAATTGCCAACCCAATTAGAAACTTTATTAAAAATTTGCATTTTTTTAAAATGATATCCCCAACATTTTTCACGTCAACGCGAAGAATATTAGTAAACTAGCAAAAGTACCCGTTCTTCGCACAGGGATAAATAAAATAGAGAAAAATAACAGAAAATATACACATTTCCACTCCTTCCAGAGATGATCGCATATATCAATTTAGAATTACTCCTTAAAAAACTGATAAAGTTTTTTTTTATAAATTAAAATTTAAAATATCTTTATTTTTAATAAATTAGAGGTTGAAAAAATAAAAATATCTTTATATTACTTAGTTTAACCAATAAAAATCCAATAATTTCTAGATTTTATTTCATAAATTTTAAAAATTAAACATTCCTTCTTAAAAATATTTTTTGAAATTTAGATATTTCCTTTCGAGGTACGGGTGCATAGTTACATGAGATCGCATAATTTTTTTAAAGAACATGAAAGCATTACGTTAAATTTACATTCCGCAAATCTGTAAGAAAAACATAATTTTTCTGCATCATAAAAATATTGTGGAATACTATATTCATCAAGATTTTGTTTGATTTATTGACTCTCGTATACACTTAATATCAAGAAATTTTCCTATGACACCTTCATAAGATAACTTTCTCAAAATACTAATCTCTAATGCTCATAAGAGGTTACAAGTTCAGCCTATATTCTGACATGGTGGTCGGAAACCTATTTTTAATAGGTTTCAACTTATATAATGAGCTTTCACGTTTACTTTTGGAAACTATAATTAAAAAATATATTCGAAATGTCACTTTCATGTTAGGAAAGGGATATTTCGAATGCAACTTTCTTCAACTAGTAACATTCTTCCATTAATATTAAACTCCAAGTTTATTTTGAAAAGTTTGCTTTTTGAAAAAAGCACACTCATTCGGTGAAAAAAACCGGAAAATTCCAATTGCGGCCCATGGCAACCTTTTGTCTGGGCGATAAACGATTGTTTTCTTCTTTAAGAATATGGTAAACCTGGTTCCCTTCGGCCGCAATTGGGCTATTGTCAAACAAATAGCCATTAGCTTTTTAATACTTCACCATTACGTGTTTTCCACTAAACAAAACTTCTTTAGCGCTTATAATTTTTTTTGTCTTTGAGTCTGAGTGATTTATTTCCGAACAGGTAGTTGTCGCAATTTTAAGGTGTTGATGGACCCATTTTTTTTCTGAATTCTATAACATTTTTGATATGTGGTCAGGGCCTGATTACCGAATAGACCCGTGAAGCCCAGGCTTACATTTTTGAGGGGCCCCCAAATCGCCCATTTTATATAAATATTTAACACCCTTAACATAGTTTGCTACTAAATTTACCTTAAAAAATTGCATTACAAACTTTAGTAAAAAAATTACTACTTGTGTTAAATTTATTCGAATATTGGAAGAAAAAAAACGTACAGAGTACTCATTACTTATCAATATATTTTGTTATAATATAATTTTTCGATTTAATGTCATTCAGGAGCAAGAATTCTAGTGCATATAATAGTTCAATTTGATGTTCTAGAGTCTATTTGAGAGCAATGGGGCCCCGTTTAAAGGTGGGTTGTTTCAATGTCTTAATCGGGCCCTGTGTGTGGTGCAGGCCCCTTGGCTGCAGCCTATGCCTAAATCCGGCCCTGGACATTATACCAACCATTATGATCTCTTCATAGTTTCAACAAGCAGGGACCGACTTACAAGCTTAGGGGCCCAGGGCAAAAGAACATTAGGGGGGCCCCTCGACGTAATTCAAAATAAAACTGCTAAATTTATGCACAAGCACACAATACAAATTGACGTAATTAGTCAGCTCTAATTTTCTTCTTTTGAGAATTTGAATTAATGTTAATGATCAATACTGCAACAGAGTTTTTTCATATGTTTCTAGTTCTGTTCTTTCTTCCTTTTGAGCTTTTTTTAGTTGAGTCAGATTAGTATGCTCTACCCATTTTATAGCTAGCAAATCCCTAATGATTACAATATTAGGAAATTTGGTATAGGAAAAAAGTATCCGTAAACGACAAATATACGTGTGATTAGTAAACACAGCTTGTTTATAGTCTTGGACCTTTGTCATTAATTTAATTTTACTAGTGATCCAAAGCGCATATCTTTGAAAAACGCGATGCAAAAGGTGACATACATCATGAACGTGCTGAAAAGTGAAATTTTTTTAATTGGGTAAAATAATACAAGTTTAGCAAAACAATTAATGATCGATTTTTTTAAAAAAAATTAAAAAATTTGATGAAAATAAATTTAATTTATTTTTAAAAAATTTGTTAGTAAATTTATATTTAATTTTTTCACATATATTTAGCATTAAATCATTTTTGGGGGCCCCTTTAAAATGGAGGCCCTGGGCAAGTGCCCCGAATGCCCACCCGTAAATTAGTCTCTGTCAACAAGGCCCCAAACTGAAAACCCATCATTAGTCAAACAAAACATTCGTGAGTCATCCGAACAAAAGAAAACATCCCTCCATCTTTTAAAATCCATGGCCATTTACCAAAATAGGACCTTTGGGCCAACGCCCCTTTGCGCAACCCAGAAGACCCATAAACTCACTACTGGATTATCTCTTGAAAAGACTCTCACCCAAAAAGAAATACCTCCCTCAGACCACTCAAAAGCCCAAAGCAAACTGGCACACTGACGCCCTGCAGTATCTGCCATAGACACATAAAAACGAGAGTAGGCTTCATGTTAAGGCTTAACCTTCTGAACTCGAGGAACATGCTTGATAATTACGTTCTTTTTACGGAACAGTTACACCCCGTTCTTGTTCTTTTTAAAGAGGTATTCTTTAGCGTGTTCTTTTTTACGTTTAAGTTGGATTTTAATAAAATTATAAAAAGTTATGCGTGAAGATGGATATTATTCTCAGTCATCAAGCATATAGTTAGTGGTTTATGAAATTTGTCAAAGCTTTAAAAAAAAAAAAAAAAGGTAGGGTGAATGTTATTCTGAAGAAAATTTTAGATCACCCCAGGCACGTAGGTATAGATTTTTCATGGGAGGGGTTCAGTGACTGAGCAACGGATTTCTTTAGGTTACTTATTCCCCCTCTCAACAATAGTTGAGGGGAATCCTCACCAAAATCAACAAACTCCCCTACTTTTTTAAAAAAAAAAAGTAAACAGGAATACGTTGACAGATAAATATCGTAATAGCAACATTTATCATTTATTTTTCATGAAATCGTTACCAGTTCCAGTCATCTATTTATAAAATTAGTAAATACCACTCACTAATTATGAAATAAATTTAGAGAACAAATTTATGCTTTGAGAATCATTGTTTAGAATAATATAAATTTTTTGAGCATCTTGTGTATTCGTCCCCTTTTGACGATTTTTTCCCTTTGCCGCCGAAATCCAAATGCTAGAAAATGAGACACGATTATGTCTTTTTAAGCTTAGTTTGAGGTAAAAATTGCCTCAAAACATGTTTTTGAATACTGTTTTCCGGGGTAGGATCCCCAGAAAATATCAACTTTACAATAAGTTAAATACGAGAAAGTAAAATTTTTCTAGTTTTTTAAAGTATTTTGTTTGAATTCCCTGAACCACTCCCTTACCTACGTGCCTGGATCACCCACATATACTTGAAGTTTGTAGATGACAAAAAAAAATTATATTTAAGTGTGTGAGAGAATAATTTTTTAACTCAAGAATCAAGCGACTAGGTCGTGTTCTTAACGCTAAGCCAAAAAAGAAATAGCGCCCCCTTGCCAAAGCAGCCAACAAGAAACGAACACCCGACCGGACTAGAGCTTATATACTCTGCCCGAGTCCTTATGTTAAGCCTCCTATATAAAATATATTCCTGAGCCCGAACTACGTTTCATAAAAAAAATAAAACTAGTATTGGTAGAAACATATCAGTGCAACATTTAATTTAATAAAAGAATATTTTTTTTAATTGAAAATCAACGGAGGTACGGAGTTTTTTAATTTGCGTAAAGTCAGTCGATTTGTCACTTTTTCAAATTATGTAGCCCAAATATGTTAAACAAGCTAGACACTACATTATTTAATCGATTATTTTGATTAATAGCTTACATGATCGCTTTATGGCATCACTAGGCCCTTTTGATACTTTTATTTTATAATATTAATTATTTATAAGTTTAGTTATTTGGTAAAAATTTATGCGTGTATAAAATTTGAACCGAGCTAAGAAAAGAAAGCGCAGTTGTTTTCCGGGAGAAGGCTTAGCGAGAGGGTGTGCAGCGTTGATCCCCTATTGCAATTGGTTTATTGTTTATTTTTATATCACAACTTTTTTAGCCAAAATTTCAAAGTTTTTTTTAAAAAGGGGGGGGGGGGGGGCTTAGCGTTTTTTTACTTTTCTAAAGTATTTTTTTTGGGGGGGGGGGGATATGTTATTCTCTTCCATTTTGAAGAACATAGGAAAAGGTAACACGTAATTTGTTTTGGTGGCATAAGGTTTATAAAATATATTGATACCTAAATGGTGCCATATTTTTAAATAGAGTTAGTTATATGAAGAATGAGGTAACCAAAAAAAAGCGTTTTTATGTTAAAAAACATATAGAACATGTAGTTCTCGTTCAATTTGAAGAACAGGGAACAAAAGAACAGGTCGTTATTTTGGTGACTGGGAGTCGCCGCTCAAGTGCAAGCAAGGGCTTGTCTTGAAGAAGCTTACCGTTGTTAGAGTGAAAACGACGTAACACGGTTACGTCATTTTTTTTTGTTTGAATATAACGTCGGCGTCGCGTTGGGAAAATGAGAGGGTCAAGATGACACGTTGAGCGATTAAGTGATTGTGTCAAGGTGAATTCATTGTCTTTTTTTTTCGAGGATATCAAAGTGTTTTGGTTTCGTAAGAGTATGGGCGGTGACCGAAATGGAATTTCGGTACAGGAATGGGCCTTTGGCAGTTTAGGCGTTGTGTTTGGTTACTTTTCTGCGGTTTAGTTTCAATTAAGAATCGGTTTGGTTTGGTTAATTAACGTCGCCCAAGAGCTGCTCATTGGGCTATTAAAACGGTTCAGGGCCAATCCCGAAGGAAAGACCCGAGAACAATGCTAGTTATTTTTAAACCCTGGTCAGTTTGGGTTTGGGTTAATTAACGTCGCACTAGAGCTGCACAGTGGGCTATTGGCGACGGTTCGGGGTCTATCTCGAAGGAAAGACCCGGGAAAACACACACATTCACACATGCACCTCGTTATTTTTGAACATGGTGAGATGACGAGGAAACACCTGAACTGGCACCCAACGCCTTCAATCGACGTCGGGACTTTGGACCCCGATCAGATGTATCGTGCACCAGTCCCGTATACACGCTGTTAATTTTTGCGGATGTTCTGGACGACTTTTCTAGTATTTTTGTAGCGAAGCTGGCGACCCTCCGATCACAAGATCACTACTTTTTACTTTTCTTTGTCAAGTCCATCGCCTGGCATCGAACCTGGAACCTTCGTATTCCTAGCTGACGCCTTTAACCGCTCGGCCACGGAGGCCTCAATCCTTGGTCAGGTGAAGAGGACAACGCCTGTGCTGGCACCCGATGCAACCTTACTAGGCGTCAGGACATTGGACCCCGATCAGATTTATCGTGCTCCAGTCCCGTATACACGCCAGTAGAAATTTTTTTAATATTTTCAGACGACTTTCTAGTATTTGAGTACCGAAGCTGGAAATCCTCCGATCGCAAGATCACTACATTTTTACTTTTCTTTGCCAAGTCTACTCAGCCGGGTTCGAAATCGCAATCCTCTGATTACTAGCCAAACGCCTTTATCCACTTAGATCCCAATTAAAAATCGGACATTTCGTCAGTTTGCGCGAAATATTCCTATGCGAAAACAGCAACTTCCAAACAATAGTTCACGGGTTCTAGTCTACTCATAGGCCTCCGTGGCCGAGTAGATTAGGCGTCAGCTTGGGATCCAAGGGCCCCCGGTTCAAAACCTTGCGATGGACTAGACTAAAGAATAGTAAAAAGTAGTGATATTGCGATCGGAGGGTTGCCAGCTTCGCTACAAAAATACTAGAAAGTCCTCCAGAATATCCAACAAATTATACTGGCGTGTATACGTGACTGGTGCACGATACATCTGATTGGGGTCCAAAGTCCCGACGTCTATTGAAGGCGTTGGGTGCCAGTTCAGGTGTATCCTCGTCATCTGACCATGGTTCTAAAATAACGAGGTGCATGTGTGAATGTGTATGTGTTCCCGGGTCTTTCCTTCGAGATAGACCCCGAACCGTCGCCAATAGCCCACTGTTCAGCTCTAGTGCGACGTTAATTAACCAAACAAACCAAACCTAGTCTACTCATTTTTTTAAATATATTCGCCTTAACGGGTCCACTAGCAACTCGGTTCAAAACAGCTAGTTTCACATAACATCAAGCTCACTCATCAAAGGTCACTCATTCTCCATCCATAAACTCTAGATCAAATCGTGAAGCTTTGAGAAGAAATACATTAAAAAAAATGGCGCATATTTCCCATCCAAGGTCGAGGCCTGTTTTCAGGCATATGCCTCAGATTCAATTCACGGAGAAATTCTCCACGCACACTCCAAGTGCATGAAGGCATCCACCTGCTTTCTATCACGGATGCGGTACGGGTACAGTCATTGAGAAACGGCACCACCTGCGCAAACAGAATGTTTGGTCGTCCTTAAAAGGGTGACTCTTGTGACTGGTCACGTACGGGGTTTGCTGGTGGTGAGGAGTGGGTGGCATTTTTCATAATCGATATGGAATTTCGAATTCAAAAAGTGAAACAGGTCTGGGCGTTCAAAGCGGTTTTGGTTCTCTATAATCGTTCATGAATCTCCATTTTATTTTTCGTTCAGCAACGTACGTACCTTTTAAATTCATAAATATAAGACATAATAAGACAATATTTTAAAAAAAATATGCTATTATATTTTTCTCTATATACAAATGCGAAAGACCTCGCTATTCATCCACTCACTCGTGACATTCTCCAACTTCTCGTATGCGCGGGAAGGTGAAATTTGGCAAAGTTGTTCCGTTTACCTTAAATAGGAACAGTAAACTATTTTTGTTCGGATAGAATGTACTTAAGGGTTGGTAGATGCGATGTTAGTTACGGATACATCCTATTATCTTGAAATCATGAAATGTTGTCTGCAAATAGGTTTTTTTTTTCATGCAACCAAAACTACTAAACATATCGAATTTTGCACGTGGAACCTTTTTTTTCTTTTTATTTATTCTTATACCCTCGCTTACTTAGGAAGTTCAGCGACTTTTGTTGATATAGGTGTCTAATTAGTGCTTCCAGACGTCCCGGTTTCTGCGGGACAGTCCCAGTTTTTCATCCTTGTTCCGGAAAGCATCCCGGGCAGGTTCAACTCCCGGGATTTCTCATCATTCATTCATATGAACCTCGTTTACAGACGCTCTAAAAACAAGTATTTCTTCTGAAAAGATCCATCGACGGCGAAAAAGTATCCTTATTTATTGCTGGTGCGATTAACCGTCCCAGCTCCCCCAAGGAACTTTTTTAAACACGTAAGAACGGGGCTCTTTAACCTTGACGGGAGGCTTTTGGGATTTCTGGTAGCCCTATGTCTAATACAAGTTATTTAGAGATAATTATTATTAATAATTATAACAATTGTTCATCTGGTGACGTGTCAAATTTTTTTTAATAAAAAAAATAGGGGTTATGAAGAATTTCAATGTGAAAAAGGTTTTAGATTACTAACATACTTGGTGCTTGGCAAAAATAATTTATATTAAATTTATGAAATAATAACTTTTTCAACTCAAGAATAGGTTTTTCTCTTTCATTTTGTAGACCGCAGGGGGGGGGGGGGGGGAGTGCAATATCACAAACAAGAAAATAACAATAAACATGCCGCAATTTCAATAAAATTCTAATAAGATTTAATAAAATTTAATTCATAAGAATTTTTTTCGTACACAAATAAACTCTTTAACTTTAATAATTCACCGATAATTTATAAAATACAAACACTGACTACTAATTTAAGATCAAACCCAAAGTAGAAAGTTAACTTTCGGATTATTTGCCAGATTCTTTTAAGACGATTCGCAAACAATCCGGTTTATTTCGGTTATCGTCTGCGAAATCAATTTGAAGGTCTACAGCTCAACTTTCGAATAAGGTTAATTGTTCGTTGAAGAAGTCAGGAGGTTGTTTTAAGTTCGCAGAGTGGTTGATGATGATTCACACGGAATCGTCATTTAGAATGTGGAAATGTTCCATTACAAGCTACAAACTAAAGCAGTAAAAAAAACTACTAATAAATAAGATCACAGTAAATGGGTAAATGGAGTTAAGGTTAATGATGTTTTAAAATTTCATTACCGAAATTCGTAGACTTTGTGTAATAAAGTTATTTTAAATTTTGTATTTTATTTTATAGAGGATACTGTTGTATTTTAAAACTAAATGCGGACACAAGGGGGTTAATGGGAGGGCTTGGCAATGGTTTACAACCTTCAGTTGATTCATGGGCGGAATTAACGCTAGTGAACAGAGGTACTAATTAACGCTAATGAAATGACTTATATGACCTCAAGAATCTTACTTCAGACGATGATCAGGCACGTAGGTAAGGGGGGTGGTTTAGGTGGGTTTAAACCCCTCCCATTGAAAGCCAAGAAGAAAAATAATCGAATTACTGTAAAAATCATAAAAATACTTTAAAAACTAGAAATTTTTCAATTTCTAGTATAATACTTCTTGTTGAGTTTCATGGTATTTTCCGTGGTTCTTACCAAGGTAAATAGTTTTTAAAAGGCTTCAAAAACATGTTTTGAGGTCATTTTTTATTTATCTCAAACTAAGCATACCATAACGGCATCGTGTTGCATTACATAGCGTTTGAATTTCTGCGACACTGGGAAAAGATCGTCAAACGGGATCTATATATTATTTTAAACAAGGAATCTTAAAATATAAAATGTGTTCTATAAATTTATTTCATAATTAGGGAGTAACATTTACTAATTTTTAAAAGTAGTCAATGACTTATAAATATTGGTAACGATTTCATGAAAAGTAAATGATAATTGTTGCTGTTTCGATACTTATATGCCAATGTATTCCTGTTTACTTTAACAAAAATTCATATAAGTTTTCAAAAAATGGGGGGGGGGAGAGAGAGAATAAGTTACTCAGTCACTGAACCACCCCCATGAAAAATCTATACCCACGTGCCTGACGATGATATTTAGGATTTATGAGATGATATTTGAGCTTCTATTTGTTTCAACAACTTCGTTAATTTTAGTTCAAGTACAACGTACAGTTAGGTACTAAGCTTCTAATGAAAGAATTCCATTCAGTATTTTTTTCTTTCCGCACAATATAAGAGCAGGCGGACAAAGTCACTATAAAAATAACTTTTCAATCACTGTAGAACTACATTTCAACCACTGTACGTTCCATATTTAATCTTCCGTTGAGCACAGCTGATCTAACGGGCACTACTCGCATTTAAATTCGAAGCAACTTATTTTGCCCGACCGAAAGTTAATAAAGGAAAGCATATGAAGCAGTGGCGGCTCGCCCACTACAGCAAGTGCAGACGGGCTGCACCTAAATTCATTAGTGTATTTTAAAACTAAAATAAAATATTTTACTAATTTTCTTAAATGAAGATTAGAATTGAAAATGACATTTCTACGGTAGTAAACAAAATCTCCGATAAATAGCAAGTATGTTACCGTAATGCACAATTCAGAAGGGGGAAAAACTCCATTCAATCAAAATTGCAGCTATAAAGAGAAATTCGAAATCGGCTGCATCGTTGCCATGGCAACCTCTACGTAGTATGGAGATTCCCCCCATGCTAATGCACTGCATTTGTGAGAAGGTATAGCCGAAATGAATTTTCTTGTTTTAGCTGCACTTCATGTTCGATATGCTGATTGGCTTGTGGGATGAAACGATTTACGAGAATATCTCCAAACGGAAATGGTTTTCGTGATACATTTACTGTGTGCTGTTGTTTCAGGACATGGTCCTGCTGTTGTTTCGTTATGTAAGTTAATATTAAAATTAACCGATTCGCATGTTTAAAAGAAAGCAGGATTGCTTTAATTTTTAAACAATAAGTAAGTGTTTTCTATTTATTTAGCATGGTATCATTTCGTAAAAATTGAAAGGAAACTTTGCTTTGAGTAGTGAATAATAAATAATTTCCGTTCATGTATGGTTTTTGAAAAATAGGGGGGAGGGGAATGATTCACATGATTTCGGCTGCACTAACATTTTCGACCACGGGCCGCCACTGATATGAAGGTTAAAATAAAGGTTCGAATGCATAGAATTGTTTCGTTTAAGCAAATAAATGTTGATTCCCTTTTTAGATTTTTATACGGAACAATAAACATCAAACAATGCCTTTAAAAAAAATCTAACGACATTTTTTTTTAGATTAGCTCTACAGACCACTTGAGACCCTTTCACGGAGAACCAGTGGTTGGCGGACCGCAAGTTGGAATCACTCATCTCAATGACATTTAACCTTCTGACGCTCAAGGCCGTATATATACGTCCAGATATGTATAAAGTGTATATACGGCCGTATATACACTTTTTACCTCAATTTCAAATATCCTTTTTTCTAGATATCATGTCAAATGGTACAACCAATATTAATTTGTAAACCAAATTAGGTTATTATTAAGCAATCCATTCTAGAAATAACTTTACACACATATTGACCATTATGTATTAAAATATCTTTGTTTGGACTCGTAGGACCTCAAAGACGTGAAGAATCATCAGAAACTATAATATGAAATTTTTCGTCGAAAACTATTTTTTTTTATATGCATATAAGGTAATAAAACAATTGGAACACCGTTCGCATCTCGCATTCCAAGATGAAGATAGTGGGTTAAATTTCTTTAGTGCTGCCATCTAGTGTCGTAAGAAAGAAATAAAAAAGCACCCGACACGTACACCAAACTTTATCTATCACAGTAAACGTAAATATTTAGGTTTTTTATGCAATGCGTGTTTTATTATTTTTAGGATTTTCATTATAACTTTGTTTTCTTAGAACATCTGTTCACTAAAACATTACTTGTGATTGTCTGTGCCTTCTTCAAACTAGTAACTGGACGCCTCTCTTAGTGGGGTAGGGGGTCGAGTAAAAAAGTAGTAAAGAAAGAGAATAATCAAATAATAGTTACCATAATTCGATTTTACGTTTTAAGTATTGTTTTAAAACAAGTGATTCTATGAGGAAGGCGCTTTAAGTATTTTTAAAATTAAAATCAGTTAGCTGTACGTAAAAATTATTCAGGAATGTCAAAAGTATTAAGAACTTTTTAGAGAATATTTACTGGCATTTTTCTCAAGATAGATTTACTAGGGATTTATCTTAAGTCGACATTTTTTATTAAAATATAAATAACGTAAGAATTACTAAATATACATATCAACATTTAAAAAGAGTAGTGTGTAAAAAGCAGGAACGTGATAGCCTGATTGGCTCATCGACAGACTCGGGATTGCAGGTCTCAGTTTAGATCACAAGATAGTCCAGTCACATACTCAATACTGTAGAGAGGAGACTATGGTACGCTAAATCTGGTGTGGCTCAAATATTCTGTAGAAATGTAGCAGAGGCGTGTCAGCGCAAGTGTTGCTCACATCATCAGACCGCGGTTTTAAATTACGAGGCAGGCAGCTTTTCCGAAACTTTCCTTCGGGTAGACCGCCGACAACATTCCGTATTGTATAGTTTAAGTTCAATCGAACCATTATAAATCAAATATTTATAAATGTGAATCAGTGTTTTTAATTAAAATATCATAAGCTGTAATTTTAATAAAATATAAATAATACGATAATATAAATAATACGACCACGTAACTCCAATGTTCAAACAGTAGACTTACGTGCTTAAGCGACGATGTATTATTTGTGTATTGTTTCAAAGTATGTTTCGTAGAATATAATTGTTCTTCTTTTAAACATGGGGGAGGAATAATTAAATTTATGTTCTCAAAATGTCGACTTTTCGGCATTATTTATTCGAAAACTTTTATAAGTATCTATGTACGAAAATTTCAGATATGACGTAATATGCATTATGGAGTACCCCTTTAATTGTTTTTATTTAATTTTTTTAAGTGATCATTAAAAAATCCACAACATCCGCTGCTTTTTTATCAAAAAGAAAATTAATTTCACTCATTTTGAAAAACTAAATAGTCTACATTAATTACTCCTGTTTAATACTTGATGCGAAAAGCTCACTATAAGTCAGCTTTTTCATTTCATCGTTTCTAATGTCCCTGAGTAGTGCTAAAGAATTATGTTGTTTGGATAAATTTACCAAGTGAGCAAGTATAGGACAGAAAAAACATTTATTTTAACCCAGCTTTTGATGATTTTTTTTTTTACCAAATTCACCATATGTGGTGAAAATTACTAATAAATGTATTAAATATTAAAACATCGGTGCCTAAAAATTAGTCAATAAGTCCAGTGATAGACAGATACCATTAAAAAAATTAGTAGTTCAGATGAAAAAGCAGCTATATACATTAAAACTCTTTTTGAATAAATTACGAAAAAACTATTAAAACAGCTATTGTCAATACAATAATAATTTTTGTTGTTGCAAAAATGAAGAAAAAAATAACAATTTTGCATTAAAATACGTAAGTTCTCAGATTACTGAATTTCATAATCTAAATTTTAATTTTCACATAACTTGTTTTGCAGTCGGAATGAGGATTCAACAAGTATGCAACTGGATGCGCCACCATCTTATTTGTGTTGAAGAATCAAAAGACGCTATACACAGATTTCACGTATTTGGTGAAAATAACTGCTTTTGCATCTGTGGATAGCGTAGATATAACTACTAGTAGTAGTACATTTGGTTCTGAGTTACTTTTTTGAATTTTTTATTACTATATAACTGACAAAATAAATACGTATATTAATTAATTTGTACCAAAAATCTTAAATCAGCCAATAAGTCCAGTGACAGACAAATCCCATTAACTCGGGAAAGGTAACGGTTTACCGTTTATTAACACTATAATAAGTCGTTGTCGAATAGACGAAGCGCTAGCGCTACCTTTCACGGGTTAAACAAATATGCATCTCTATTTTTAATAAATATTTTTTAAGTAAAGATGTTTTTGGCAACAACTAGGTTACCGGATTCACACATAGCATATTGAATGAGTAATTAAGCTCAATAAAATCCGATAAGAATCCCCGCTTCGTAAACTCAGTACGCAAAGTGCCGCCCTCAAATAACGAACCGTTCCGTTTCTGAGCTTATTAAAAAGCGGAGTGGGTGCAGTCTCAAGGTGTTAAATAAACAGATGTCGCTCCTTGAGGTCAGACGATAGCGTGAGGGTGGGCGGTCACGCCTAATGAGAGTAGTCAAAACGATCGTTCGAGGAGAGGTTGTGGGGGGGTGGGAAAGTTCCGCCCTTTTCCCGGATTCGACATTGGAGATAATTGTATTTGAGATGTGTTTAGTGCCAGGTATGCTAAGTTAGATTTGTTTGCTTTTATTACTTGGATGAGCTGATCTGTACGTACAATAAAGCAGTACAAAGGCTTAGACTGGTTGGGTGTTGAATCAGTGGGAACGTGGCGACGGTTCGAGGTTTATCTCGAAGGAAAGGCCCGGGAACTCGTCCTCGTATTTCCGAGCCATTGAGGGGGTCAACACCTGAGCTGGCATCTATCGCAACCTCAATACGCGTCATAAATGAAAATTGAACTGCACGAAATTGGATTGCCGTTGCAGTTGCGTAATTTCGATTTTGATTTGGGCATTGTCACTGATCCAGTGGCGGCCCGTGGTCAAAAATGTTAGTGCAGCCGATAACATGTAACTCCCCCCACCCCCCTTTCGCCTTTTTCCACAACCATACATGAAGGGACATTCTTTAAAATGTATTACTCAAACTCAAATCAAAGTTTCCTTTCAACTTTTATGAAAGATAACTTGTAAAAATAATAGAAAACACTTACTTATTTTTAGAAAACTAAATCAATCCTCCTATCAAACTTGCGAATCGGTCAATTTTAATATTAATTTAAGTAAAGAAACAACAACACACGTGCAAGCATATCGGAAACTATTTCCGTTTGAAGAGATTCTTCGAAATTATCGTTTTCCTCCACCCCGCCTCGCCGATTCAGCAATGAACCAATCATTTAATTCGAATCCCTAGTACAGCTAATTTGAAAAAATCCTTTTGCGCTACGTTTGTGTCGTCACATCCTCCATTTTAGCATGTTGGGGAAGTCATACTACGTAAGGTTGCCATGGCAACGATGCAGCCGATTTCGACCTTCGCTTTTTGGCTACAATTTTTATTAAATGGAGTTTTCTCCTCTCCTGAATTTGTGCATTACGGAAACTGGTTTGCTATTTATCGGAGATTTTTTTTACTTAGAGTTGAAATTTCATCTTCATTTCCAATTCTAATCTAAATTAAAAGAAAATTAGTAAAATATATAATTTTAATTTTAAAATACAATAATAAAATTAGGTGCAGCCCGGCTGTACTTGCTGTAGTGCACGAGCCGCCACTGCACTGATCTCTAACTCTAACTTCTGAATTGGGCAAGCCAGTAGTTATATAGTTCGAAAATCTAGTGCAGTAACCAACTTAAGTGACTATTGCATGTTTTCTTAAGTTTATATGAATGTTAAATGTACAAAGATACTAAAAGTAATTAGGCTTGTGGTGTTATCTTTTCTTTTTTTGTTGTTGTTGGAAAGAAATCATTAGATTAATTTCAGATTTTTTTTTCACTTTCATGTTCGAGCAAAATTTAAACATATACATGCCCAAAAAGCGAGAGGACCGTAAAGATATTTGAAAAAAGGAGTTCCCTTTCCTATTTTAGTTTTAGCTAGGGGTCCGTCGCTTAATGCTAATTTGGAGCAGCTATTCTAAACTATAAATTGCGTTTTTCTCGAAATCGATTTTTATGTACTGCCGGGGTTTTCCCCTATATCCTTTAGATGCTTTTGGTTTAGATCATCGTCGTCCAACAAACATCCGAAATGTAGAAGGAGCTGGTGCACCTTAAATCTTCCAAATGTTGATCGAGATGTTGTTCACATCGTATGGGGCATGTAGTGATCAAATGGTTAGGGGCTCGGACAAAAATCCGATGGACGCGGGTCAGATTCATTCCTTTGAACACCAGAAATATATCCATCGTGTATAAGGAACTGATGCACATTAAATCTGATGGTGGTTCAATGTCTTGACGCCCATTGAGATTGCATCGATCAGGTGTTGCCCTCTTCATCTGACCATAAGAATCAAAAACACGAAGAACTCTTCCTGGGTCTTTCCTTCATGATATACCCCGAACCGTCGCTAATAGCGCCCACTGCGCAGCTCTAGTGCGGCGTATTTAAAACAACCAATCTACAAAAGCATTGCATACTATCCTTATCCCTTTCATTACCACAGTTTTTGCATCAAATAAATGCAATAAATGCTTAATTAACCTCAACCAAAAGAGGAAGCACTGATGCATGAAACGCGTGGGATAGAGATACCTCCTCATGTGGAGGACGATTCTCACACAGACCCTACCTTTACAAGGGAACGCCGAAACAGGTGTCGCAGAGGCAGGTCAAACGATTGTCTCGGTGCACCCTCTCTCTCACCCCCTCCCCAAGTGGGCGGCCGGGCCATTTAACCGCTCAAACGGACGGTTAAGGTCGCGACACGCATGGCAAGAATGGCGGCTTTGTTAACATGATCATTTCCTGGTCCTTTCGTTTGGCCTCAAAGAGTCTATGCGAGTTAATAGCTGGGTGACTACAGGGTCTAATTAGTTATTAAGCACAGGGCCCGATTCAGACGGTGAAGCGAGGAAGCCCGTCTTTAAATGGGTGCCCCATTGTTCTTAAATAGACCCTGGAACTTCAAATCAGGCTCTTACATGCACTGAAATCATTGCACCTCAATAACGTTAAAATTAAACACGTTATAAATAATAGGCAGTTATTATAAATAATTAGGCCCAAATTAGAAGCTATACGCTAGTGTCTATTAGTCCATTTATTTATTATTCAAGCAATAAAATTCATCCAATACAATGGACGATGAACATAAATAATATATATTTATAAGTAAATGAATACTCTTAATATTCTTATTTGTTTTGATTTTGTTTTCTTCCAATATTCGAACAAATTTAACACAAGTAGAAAGTTTTTTTTTTAATTTAAAGTTTGAAATGTAATTTTTTTAAGGTAAACTAAGTAGCAAACTATGTTAAGTTTTTTAAATATTTAAATAATATGTGATATTTGGATGCCCCTCAAAAATGTAAAGTGTAAGCTTGGGATTCACGGGCTTATTCGGTAATTAGGCCCAAATTAAAAGCTATACGCTAGTGTCTATTAGTCCATTTATTTATTATAAGTCGCTTATATCATTTAGTGAAAAGTTGGTTGGTTATACTTGTGTACGGGTTATCCTGGTCCAGCATTGATGCTGAAGAATATAACGTAAATACAGAGATTATCCTTCCGCCGAAATATATAGATATCAATACAAGCAATAAAATTCATCCAATACAATGGACGATGAACAAAACTTTCAATGAAATTTGAATACTCATAATACTATTGCGAAATTAAACTGTTTTTATTTTTAAATTTTGTGAGTTTTGGTAACTAACTATCGGTGGATGTAGCAGGGCATATTTTAACATAGAGTTGGTGGGGATTTTTCCCTACCAGTGTGTAGAAATGCCCCACCAGTCATACAGAATTGCCCCACCGTACTTTTTTTTTGTTTAATCCATTTTCCATAGTAAAAACATAAACTTGAAGTTGTAGCATGTAGAATGACGCTGGACAGAGACAGATGTCCCTTCCTGTGAAAAGACCCTATTTCACATCGAGGGAGAAAAGCTTTCACACCCCTCCCCCGGCTATCTATTTTCCATCCACAAAAATCCTTTTGTTCAGAACTGGGAATTGCCCCATTAGTGAACAGAAACTGTCAAGTTTCCCCTGACTTGCTGATAACGAATTATACACATACTCTTAAATTTTACGATGCAATTTCCTTTCCGAAAGTTTCTGTGTTCGACCAGTTGACAATACACCTCGAATTGCGTACTGTTCGAAATCGTTTTATTGCACCCATCCTTATCTACGTAGGATCTCTTAAGTGGACACCAGCTGCTTTTATTATAGTCGGTAAAACTCCTTGGCATGTATTTGAAGGGATTAGGGTAGAAATATTTGACCTTGAGGAGTGGGGGGTGGAAAGTGTTTCAATTGGATCCTTTTGGAATGGTTTACTTGCTATCATTACAATTTTTTTTTTCACGTAACAAGACGTACCAATATTATTCCTTAGGCCTATTTTTGACTTCGATTTTAATAGATATTTTTACCCAGCATTTAACAGCTACAAAAAGTAAGTAAATTAATTTTATTTATTTTTATGTAGATTTTTTATGGTGTGTATTTTAACTAAATTTTATTTGTATAGTTAAAAGAGATTTCTAATTTTTACTTTTGGGGGAAAATATATTTCCCGATGTAAATAACAATTTGAAGGAATCATTATTTATGAATTTTAATAAATATAAACAGAGGCGTAAACTTTTCAAAAATTATTGGGAGGGGGGACTCAAGGCTCTAATTTTTAATAAAATGCATAAAATATATGGAAGTTAAGCCAATTTTTCAAAAGATTATGCTTATGAATATAAATGTATTAGTTTATTTTTTATATTTTGATTGCTTTCTTTATATGAGCTAATATCATGGATGTATCTAAGATAACCAAAATTAGCATATGTAAGTTATTATTGTACTAATGTGTAGAGGGAAACGACAGCAAAAATAAAGTTAAAATAATTTGAAAAAAATCTTTTTATTTTCGTTTCTTACGTATGATCGAAAACAAATGTTTTTAATTAAAATTGCTATGAAAATGTTATATTTTTAGATATTCTCAATATATATTGAAAGTAATAGAAATTAATCAAAAAGTTTTTTTAAAAAATTGGATTAACAATGTCTAATCGCTGATGGCTAACAGGCTAATCGAATTATTAACAAAATTGCCAACTATCATACATAAAAAGCCATTCGGTAATATAATCCAAGTTCTGGGACAGTAAGTCTTTGCCTCACCGCCAAATCTTTCATTGGATATTTATTTCGTAGGTTACATGAAACATTATTAAATGAGTAACTTTAAGAATGAAATTATTAATTTCATGAATTAGATTAAAAAATTAATAAGCTTTTTAGCTAAATTTAAATTTGATATTTTAAATACCAAGTTTTCATTAACTTCTGGGGTTCTACTTTCTTCAAAATTTAATTTGCCCCACCAGTTGAAATTCCTTAAAATATGCTCTGGGATGTAGTCAGCTTTAACGAATAAAAAGTTCCAGTTCGTAGGTGTTCATTAACCATCGAATTTGGCGAGTAAATACTTCAATCTAAGGGATAGAGGTTTGTTTGGTTGGTTAATAACGTCGCACTAGAGCTGCACAGTGGGTTATTGGCGACGATTCGGAGCGTATTCCGAAGGAAAGACCCGGGAACGATGCCTCGTAATTTTTAATATTACGGTCTGATTGCGAAGACAACACATGAACTGGCACCCACGGCTTCAATAGGCGTCAGAACTTTGGACTCCGATCAGATTTAAAGTACACCAGTCCCGTATACACGCCGGTACAATATGTTGGATGTTCTGGACGATTGTCTAGTACTTTTGTAGCGAAGCTGGCAACCCTCCGATCATATGATCACTATTTTTTTTACTTTTCTTTCTCAAGTCCATCGCATGGGCTCAAACTAGCAATCCTCTTATTACTACCAACTGAACGCCTTTACCCACTGTTCTACCGGGCCCCCTTCAAGTAAGAAAGTGCATTATGAATGACGTTGTTTTGAACAATTTGTGAAAAAGACAACGATAAACACAAGAAAAATTACGGTTTTGATTCATACTTATTTCTCGTTTGTTTATTTAAGACAACAGATTAATATATTTTTAGGCGGAAAGTTCCAATTGCGGCCCATGGCAAGTTTTTGTCTGGCGAAAAACAATTGGTTTCTTCTTTGAGAATATGGTAAACCCGGCTCCCTTCGGCCGCAATTGGGTTTTTGCCTTTTTAGCAAATCAAAGCCACAGATTTGTGTCGTTGTGTCTTTTTACAGATCGTAAGCAGAAGATTGCCATTTCGATCTTGTCGTTCGCCAAATATTTGCGATTTAGAAGAGCTGATGCACATTAAATCTGTCGAGGTCCTATGGTTTTCGTGTTATGCAGAAGCTTGGTGAGTAAGTGCTAGCTCAGATTCGCCAACAGAATATTTTCAAGATCTAGCATGGAGTTAATTTATAAAACCAAAACCAAATCAATCAGACAACACTTTAGCTCTCTTTCGATAGAAGATGTGTTCACTAATTGCAGAATTCAAGTTCCAGAAGCGCAAAATAGGTTGGGATAGCTCCAGTTAGTCTACAAGCCAGTAATTATAATTACAATATCGGCTGTATACAAAATACCCAGAGATTGTTCCGTCGCCGGAACATAAAAAAAAATATTCAAAACACGCTCCGTGTATCTATGCCTTATCGAATAATCCTTTAGAAAAAGTAGCCAAAATTATATATAAGGCATAAAATGTAACAATTCAATGATAATATTCCACACAATTCTATCACACTGTACGATGCATACACGTCGGTCATTTACTGTATAAAGGAAGTAACAAAAATGTTCAACAACAACAAAATTGTTGATTTATTATTCAAATGTTCACGACACCAAATTGCCTCAGATGTGGAGGAAATTGTTTTCCCACAAGAGAATCGCCCACTTTTTAATGGTCCTCTTTTATCTTCGTTGGTTAAGTGAAATCTTTGTCAATGTTCTTTCATGTACACTTTATGACCTTTACGCTAATGGCCGACTTCCCATTCTTCTGTTTGTCGTCATAATGTATAGAGAGATACAAAAGAAGGGGAATAGATCAGATGCCACACATCAGGTTTTACGAGTAAAAGTGGTCAGTCGTAAAAGGAAGGAAAACTATTATTACAAAGAGAAAAATAAATAATGTGTATTTTTGTGTTTAATTCAAAATGTGGTGTTTAAAGTGGTATAACCGAACTTAAGGTTTAGCCCGCGCACTAGCAACTATGAGACGTGCAACTGATATAAACGTTTTAGTTGCATGCAACTGGAATATTTAAATCGGAAAGTTCCAATTGCGGCCCATGGTAATCTTTTGTCTGGGCGATAAACAATTGTTTTCTTCTTTGAGAATATGTTAAACCTGGCTCTCTTCGGTCGCAATTGAACTATTGCCATTTAAATTGCATCAGTTCATTTAGCAACTTTTTAATTGGTCAACAAAATATCTTTTGCTGACTATCACGCTAAAAGGTTTGGCAGATAATCGACAATTTGCCGATTTTATATGGATTACGGCAATGCAAGTTTGGGGATTTTTCACCTTTGATTTGGCGACTGGGAAATCTGAGACCTGGTAGCCCTGAGTCGGATACAGTTAAATAACCAGAAACAGTTGCAATGTGATTTTTAGTTACTCAGTTGATTAAAAGTTGCAGTGCAATCGAATCGTTTATTTCAGAAACCCGTCAACTGACATTTTTGTTTTAATTTGTTTCTTTTTACGAAATCAGAATCTCATATGATAAACATTTTTTTTTGTGCACAATTCTATCAACTGCCATTCAGTTTTATGGGTTATTTTTCACTGTGAATATTGATATTAAATCATTATTAAAATAAAATGTTAATAGTGGTAGAGCCGTTTTATGCTTTAAAATGTAATACATTTAAATAAAAATAGTTCTGGAGCCGTGATATAAGTGTATAGGTGTAGTTAGGGTCACCATGAGGCACTTTAGGACGGGCCTAGACTAGAGTCCCCGGCATTAGGGGCCACAACTTTTATTTAATTGCACGTGAAATGTATAAAAGTTGAAAAATTCATTATTGCAATTTTTCACAACTTTTAAGTGATTTTTCCAAAAATGTTACAATTTCGTTGTATTTTAGATGAATAATAAACTTACATTGTGATGTTTTTTTTTTATTTTTCGATATTATTTTTTACGAGAGGGCCAACTTCATTGATGACTCTCGTACGGAACTTTCTATCGGTCCCCTCATTTTACTAATAAGATATAAAATTTTGCTTACCCTGTATTCACTTTTGGCATGGATACTTTTCCAGAAATTGAGCTGTATTTCCCAAACACGGATATTCATCGAAACGATATGAAAGTTCATATTCATCTAAACTTCACCCAGAAAAGTTCCAAAAAACAAAAACTATCATCTCTCCAAATTACATATATATTTTTCAATATAATCCCATTTATATTGTATGTATCGCTGTTTAAACAATTACTTTTTTCATAATACTAAAAGATACACTACTGTTATTGTTTAGACGTATGAACCTCAAATGTGAATAATATACAGGGATCTTTTAGGGCAGACAGGTGTGTTGACAAGTTTCACAAGAAACAATTTCGTAAGTTTTACCTGGAATCTTTATGTAACCCACATACCATAACCCATTGCATAAAGAAGGCCTCAACGGCAATCGAAGGTAAACAGACATAAACACGGGTGACATCAAACAACCCTACAAAGTAGATCGACTCCAAATTGTTTTCTTGAGTTTAACTGTAATTTTATTTGAGGTGCAAACATTCAAAGCGTATTTTGTATAAAATGTCTGAAAATTAAATTATTGCATTACTGAATTTGCCTTCGGATTTTGTATAGATTTCATCAGTTTTACTGGCACAAATGACATTTTTGGCCCATTGAAATTAATTTGCGAAGAATTTGCGCATAAGTCAATAGTTTGCGTGATATTATTCAATGTGACAAAATACGTTTTAACCGTTTAACCGTAAATAACGTTTTTTTAATGTGCGACTTTCGGTAACCTTCGGTGAAAACCTTCAATTTTGAAGCATTTACATTATAGAAGGAAAAATGCATATTTTTTAAAGTTGTTGTGCAGAAATTTAAAAACAACAACTTAATTTTTTTTTAATTCCTTTATAAAACCTTCTAGAAACTTTCAATTTTAAAATTTTGATGATGGTTTTATGCTGGTTTGGTTTGGTTAATTAACGTTGCACTAGAGTTGCACAGTGGGCTAATGGCGACGGTTCGGGGTCTATCTCGAAGTAATGACCCGGGAACACATACACATTCATACATGCACCTCGTTATTTTAGAACCATGGTCAGATGACGAGGAAACACCTGAATTGGCACCCAACGCCTTCAATAGACAACGGGACCCCGATCAGATTTATCGTGCACCAGTTCCGTATACATGCCGTTAATTTTTGCAGATGTTCTGAACGACTTTTCTAGTATTTTGTAGCGAAGCTGGCAACCCTCCGTTCACAAGATCACTAATTTTTTAACTTTTCCTTCTCAAGTCCATCGCACGAGCTCGAACTAGCAATCCTCTGATTACTACCAGCTGAACGCCTTTATCCACTGGTCTACCGGGTCTATTTCTTTGCTGGGATTTCTTTTTTTACAGAACGGTACCCTTCGTTTATGTTATTTCCCCCCAAAATCTGTTGCTCTTGAACGATAAAAGAAATAATTAATTTTGGAAGAAACTGCGAAGAAGCTTATGAAATAAAAAAAGTTTTCCATGCTCAAGAGCATGCTTTTCCTGTTCATTTCAAAGAACAAGTAAACGCAATAACAGGTCGTTATTTCGTCACCCAAAGGATGACAATAAAGTGCCAGAGATTTAATATATACAACAACTTTCAACCTCCAAACAACTGCAATGACTCACAACAAAGAAATAATACATTGAGTAGTTTTGTGCTAGAAGTAAACAAACAATATCTTCTGAAGGAAGGTGTGACATAATGATGCCAGCAGACGATAATTTGAGGAGCCTGCGGGGGAAGATGTTGCCAAAACGAAGAAACGGAATACACGGGGGCTGCGTCGGTGTGGGCTTTGACACACTTTCACCCCAAATATTTAGAAAGCGAAAGCGTTGGAAAGGTTTTTCCCGGCTTTCCTGATATAAATCTGTGTCACTGATAAATATTCCATTTCATAAATCCGTTTATAAATCGCTAAAGAGCATGACAAAACACTCCTAAAATCTAACATGGCAATATGGCAAATTGCGGCCGAAGGGAGCCGGGTTACCATATTCTCAAAGAAGAAAACAATTGTTTATCGCCCAAACAAAAGGTTGGCATGGGCCGCAATTGGAACTTTCCGGGTTTGGTTTGGTTAAATAACGTCGCACTAGAGCTGCACAGTGGGCTATTAGAGACGGTTCGGGGTCAATCTCAAAGGAAAGACCCGGGAACACATACACATTCACACACACATATTCATACATGCACCTCGTTATTTTAGAACCATGGTCAGATGACGAGGAAACACCTGAACTGGCACCCAACGCCTTCAATAGACGTCGGGACTTTGGACCCCGATCAGATTTATCGTGCACCAGTCCCATATGCACGCCAGTATAATTTGTTGGATGTTCTGGACGACTTTCTAGTATTTTTGTAGCGAAGCTGGCATCCCTCCGATCGCAAGATCACTACTTTTTTACTTTTCTATGTCAAGTCCATCGCACGGATTCGAACCACCAATCCTCTGATTAGTAGCTGAACGCCTTACCAACTGAGCAACTGGGGCTCTGGAACTTTCCGGGCAATATATCCGAACTTTCTAAATCTAATTTAGTGCGTCGTCTCATATTAACCCTTAAATGCACGATTCCCCCGCGTCCATCCTTACACTGTGGGCTATTCTACACGGACGTTATTAACGTGCGTTTGCAGATGCCTCTGTGAGCCTAGCTAACGCGAACACGCACTAGAAGCATTTTCATGGCAACTTTTAATCAACTAAGCAACTTAAAAATCACGCACCAACTGATTCTGATTATTTTATTGCATCCAACTCGGGGCTGCCAGGCTTCAGATTTCGCAATCGCCAAAGTGAAGGGGAAATAATCTCCAAACTTTTTTTAGCACAATCCATACAAAATCGCCAAATTATTTTCCAAAGCTGCTAGCGAGCCCCAGTTGCTCAGTGGATAAGGCGTTCAGCTACTAATCAGAGGATTGGTGGTTTGTGAACGTGCGATGAACTTGACAAAGAAAAGTAAAAAAGTAGTGATCTTGTGATCGGAGGGTTGCCAGCTTCGCTACAAAAATACTAGAAAAGTCGTCCAGAACATCCAACAAATTATACTGGCGTATGTATATACGGGACTGGTGCACGATAAATCTGATCGGGGTCCAATGTCCCGACGCCTATTGAGGTCGCGTCGGGTGCCAGATCAGGTGCTGTCCTCGTCATCTGACCATGGTTCAAAAATACGAGGCATCGTTATCGGGTCTTTCCTTCGAGATAGACCCCGAACCGTCGCCAATAGCCCACTGTGCAACTCTAGTGCGACGTTTTTTAAACCAACCAAAGCTACTAGCGCGATAGCGAGCTGTAAGCATATTTTGTACAATTAAAAGTAGCTTAGTAAACGGAAACAATTTGAGTTTTCCAGTTACATACAACTAAATATTTTAGTTGCCAGTGCGTGGCCTGGTTGTAGAAAAAAAGAAAACGTAGTTTTTGTTCATGAGTCACAGATGCATCTGCTCAACATTAATAATGACCGTGTAGAATGACACTATGCATTGAATGGTTAAAGCTGAGAAACATGTCCTCGCGGTTTTTCATTACTTGTCGTAGGAGACATTGGATTGGTTGGTTCCAGTGTCTCGGAAGGAAACCAACCAATACAATTTGTGTTTATCAAAAATAAACTTGATGATGATTGAAGAAGGACATTTGAAGCTCGTTTCCGCATTGTTTATGTTATGAATATCACGTAATTGTGTCAAAAATTCACTTACTTTTTCTTGTAGCAGAGGACGCATATCCAGTTCTTCTCATCCAAGAAATGCCGGCAAGATTTACACACTCTCTTTCCACAACTGTCGCAGCACAGACCTCGCCTCAAAATCCTTCCCAAGCGATTCCAGCACCCGGCACAGAAGCGGGTCAGATCGAAACCGTAACCCCCATCGAAACCTCTCTTCAGCTTCTGCAATTCCACTTTCAGATGACTGCTACAAAACAAAATAAGAACATAACAAAAAAAGAATCACGTGACCTTTTTGCAGACGATTTCAACTGCCAAAACCATTCGAGTGAATCTAATTTTACATAACAAGGTACAATGTTCGATTGTGGTTTGGTTCCGATTCGAATATTTGCTCTGGTGGCTTTTCATCAAGTGGAGTTCGAAATTTTTATTATTATTATTCGGCTTCCAAAGTGTTATCGTTTGTGATCGGTGAAGCGCGAGTTGAGTGGTTCCTTAGCACGAATTTGGTTAAAGAACGATCACGATGTTCGAGAAGGTAAACTTCTTAATCTGTTGAGATCGATACTTATACTTATTTTCATCGCCAAACGATTTGGAATACAATGCTCGAGTTGAGTTTTGCTGTTGATGAATTTTGCTTCGTGGAGCAAATGATTGGGTTTACAATCGTGCGGTTAAGAATCCCGGATGTGAAATACGAGATTTAGAAAAATGTATTCGAATTTAAATTGCATGCAAACAAAAATGTAGTCCAGATCCAAAAGCAGCTATATGCACGAACAACTTTTTTGTGTAAATTCGGAAAAACTGTCAAAACTTAACTATTGTTAATACAATAATATTTTTTTTGTAAAAAAATAGAAAAAATACATAATTTTTTACTAAAATATATAAGTTCACAGATTACTGAATAATTTACTATTTGAATTTTCACATAAATAGTTTTGCAACGGGAATAAGGATTTGAATGGTTTCGCAAATGTATGCACCGCCATTTTTTTTTCAAGAAGCAAAAGCCGCTATATCCACATTCCAATCAATCAAAAATCACGTACCCTGAAATCCACGTTTACAGGATATAACTACTTTTGCGTCTGTGGATAGTAAGGATACAGCAACTTTTGCTTCTGCGTAATTTAAAATTTTTAACCGACTGATAACCGCGCCAACCAAAACTACCAAAGTGCTCCAAAAAGAGAGATGTTATCGATTTGGCTGTTATGTTTTATTTTATGTATGTTGGCGCAAGATTTCTGTTTTAATTCAGATATTTGGAAAATTCTTTTTTAGATGGAAAGGGGATGTCTTACTTGGGCACCTTTTGAAAAAATATCCAGTTATCCGGCATTTAAGAATCTATAATTCTCAATTAACCGGACCATTTGAAAAAAAGTATTATCCGATTTCGAAAATTCTTCTCTTTTTTTTTATTAAATAGGGAAAAATCCACTTTTGCAATTTTTTAATCGGTTATCCGGGTGTTATATCCGAAAATATCGATTAACCGGACTTTTTTAAAACAATTTCTCCGATTTCAAAATATTTTCATTGTCGCATAAAGATTGTGTTATTAAGATTTTATTATTATTAACCCTTAACGTTCGAGATTTATAATTATAATATATGCCAACAAATCGGTTTATAAGGGATAACAGAAATGTCTCCATAGTGCAGCCTTGGCCTTCAGATTTCTATATATCATTAATACATTTATCAGCGGAGCCTTTCGACCGTTAAGGGTTAAATTGCGAATTTTTATATATGTTAAAATTTAGTACATGTTACAATTGCAGAGCCAAAGTTATCAAATAACTATAAATACTAAAATCAAATTTTTTTAATTTTGGGATATAACTGCTTTTGCATTTGAGCTACTCATGTAAAGTAACTTCTCAGACACATTTTTCTATTTCTAACCAACTTAAGTGCGCCAACAACTTCGAAAAGCGCGCCAAAGAACTGGTTATCAATTTGATTGTTGGGTAATTTTCTCTAAACGTCTTGCACTTTAAAGCTTAAAATTGTTTTGGGGAAAAAAAAAATTTAGAAATTTAAATTTGGAGATTAGAGTATTTTTTTTACTACCATTTAGACTAATACAAATACAAATACAAATATTGACGACCAACAACAGGCTCAAGGCCCAGCAAGGTTGGTCCATCTAGTACCTCTTAACTATCCCCCAATGCATATCTAACTTCTTCTTAAAATCCGTTACTCCTTTACAATTAACAATATTCACTGGCAAGTTGTTCCATTTGTCTATTACCCTATTATAGAAATAGTGTTTTCTCCCTTCCCGATTAAAATGAGATTTGTTTAACTTAAACCCATGACCTCTCGTTCTATTACTCATATTAAAATCTAAACCCTCCACATCTCCTTGTTTGATAAATTTGAATAGTTGAATCAAATCTCCCCTAACCCTTCTCTCTTCCAGAGTATACATATTCAAATTTCTTAATCTATCTTCCTAATTCATGTCTGAAAACCCTTGAACCATTTTAGTAGCCCTGTGCTGAATTTTCTCTAACAATTAAATGTCTTTTTTAAGATATGGTGACCAGAACTGTACAGCATACTCAAGATGTGGCCTCACTAAACCTCTGTACAATGGCAAGATAATATCCTTAGATTTTGATGAAACACTTTTTCTGATGTACCCCAACATTCTGTTAGCTTTTTTGCTAGCCGCTGTACATTGATGACTCATTTTAAAATCCTCATTTACTAATACACCCAGATCACTTACAATCTCGCTATTTTTTAATAATTGCTATTCAGACAAAATATTTACAGTTGCAAACAACAATTATCAAAAAAATTATGTTTAAATCAACAATTATCAACAACAAAAAATTGATGCTGACAGTGGATATGCAGTAGTGGACATGCATAAATAAATAAATGAAAATGCTTTAAATGTTTTATATGTTAATTTACAACATATTTTAAAGATATTATCGTACTAAAATAAATTATATCCCAAAATACAGTATTGAATGAAAATATATTTCCTTAAAACATAGTGTTTTATATAAACAACATTTGACCCATACAATTTCAAGAAAAAATTCATTTGTTTAGCATTTTAATAGGCAGTAAAGTGATGATACCTGTAAATACAATTATTTGGAAATTTTATATCATAGACAATGATTTAACCGTTTAGGACTTTTCATTAAAAGTTTAACCGTTTAGGACTTTTCATTAAAAGTTTAACCGTTTGGGACTTTTCATTAAAAGTTTAACCGTTTAGGACTTTTCATTAAAAGTTTAACCGTTTAGGACTTTTCATTAAAATTACAAAATGTTCATTCATGTTTGAACTATTTCGTGTCTTGAAAATATTCGAAGAGGCCCCGCGAACTCAGAGCATTTCTACTCAGAAAGTTCCAATTGCGGGCCATGGCAGCCTTTTGTCTGGGCGATAACCGAGAATATAGTAAACCTTGCTCCCTTCGGCCGCAATTGGGCTATTGCCTTTCTACTATGCTGCCTATTCCTTTCTTTAACAACACACTGCTGATTATTTTACTCCCTATTTCGAAAACCCTGGTTGCTATACAATGAGTTTCGGCTAAAGTTGTTTGAATGCCAAATGACGATTATTAATTTTATCTAGTTTTAAAACTTATTATCAAGAGTAAGTCGTATTAAAATTAAATTTTTAAACATATGACAATTCTAAAGCCAGAATTACATTACAAACACAAAAGAAAGAGGTAATTCGCCAAATCAATTTCTGATCGCCAAATTTTAATATTTATAAATAAATAAAACTACTTTTCTAATTTGGATATCGAATAAAACTCGACGTTACGACCTTTCTTCAGAGTAAAAACAATAAATTTTACCAAATTTGAACAAAATCGGAAAATTATTTTCCAAGATATAAATGACCTTGCTGATTTAAAATAAAAAATTTTAAAAAGTAAAAAATTCATATTTAAATTTTTTCAACTTGTTTGTAAAATTAAAAATTATTTTTTACTTTTTAGCACTATTTTTCTTTAAAGTTGGTTTTTCCTCTTTTTTTATATAGATTACACTCAAACCTGTTTTTGTGCGGTCTTTTTTTGTGCGATTTTTTTTGTGCGGTATATGAAAATTTTAATCAAATTGGAACATTATTGATTATGTGGCTATATACAAGCGTCTAGTGAAACAACAGTCGTCGCAAAAACTGATCACTACATAAGTGCATACATGGTAACTGAAAAAAAGTCAACTCTAAACGAGTGCGAGGTAGTATCTTCAAGTGACGAAAGCAATTTTGAACCAAGTTCGCGTATTGTCAGACTACGAAGGATAATGGTTATACGTTTTGAAAAGTTTTGTATGTGTAAAATAACTACATATGTAAATAAAATATTTTTAAATGTTCGCATGTGTATTTTCTAAATCAGATTCTAAAAGGTTTGGAGAGATTCCAAGTAGCTGTCAAGCCTCGTGCCTTGATTTCGTTTAAAAAAAGCAATTCCTAGTTATTTCGTAAGGTTTTGAGTTATTTTCTATGCGAGACTTTTTTTGTGCGGTCCCTATTCACCGCATAAAAAAATTAATTGTGTTGTGAAAACTATTTTTTATAACTACTTGTGAAGTTTTGTGCGAATTTTTTTATGCGGTCCCTATTCACCGCACAAAAACAGGTTTGAGTGTATTTTATTATCAAATATATTTGACAGATAGTTTGAAGTAGAAAAGGTTTTCTGAGTAACATTCCGATACCACCCTCCGTACCAAAGGATTACTAAAATGTCGTTCGAATTCGGTAACCACGAAGGCAAGTTAAACGAAGTCAAGTTTGTATAAATCAGTGATATAGAGAATAGTTTTTTTTTACTAAAAAATCTTTTTTTTTTTAAAGATTACCAACACTGTTGAAATTTTTGAAAATAACTTAATATTCTAAAATAAATACATTGAAAAATATTTGACCATTTTATAATTATTTATTAGTATATTTCATTCCGTGTTTATACATTACAATTAAAATGGATCTATGGTTTTTCGAAATATAACTGGCATATTTACTATTGTTACATTACAAAGGTTTAGGGGAGAAATATGGTCTGAAGAAAGAACCAATCCTTTGCAAAACAAAAATATATGGATTGAATCTTTGTTGCATAACTACGGCTATATGTTGTATTTAATTTATTTCCTTGGTGCGCCATTTTAAATAACCTCGTACAAATAACGAGTATTTTTGCTTGTGTCAAAATAAAGAAATTAAATGACGATTTCATTCTATTAAATTACAAAATTATATTTTAATGAAATAAATATACTGTAAAATCTTACCTCGTATAATTTATCATATTATTTTTAATTCGCCATCCGGAATTCTCCGAAATCAGATCACCAGTTTATCCAACAATACACATTATTTTAAAATTAATATACTTTATTTTTCAATATTTTTCGCATCGTTTTGATTTGAGTCTAAATTAAGAACTATCTTTTTTAAAATAATCAATATTGTTATTTAAAATTTTAAATAAAGTTCCTAAAAATTTAATTTAAACTGCCCTGCATAGAAAACAACTTTACAATTTCGATTACTAGCTCCGCCGCTTGGATGGTTAAGAATAGTAATATTCTTTTTATTTTGCAAACTTTTAGAACTCTTGCATATTATCTAAAAATTTGAACAATCTATTGGATTTTTTTTAATAACGTTTTCACGAAACCTTGAAAACCTAGCAGACACAAACTAAAACAAAACACAACCTTGAAAGCGCGGCTGTGCATATAGTCGCACAAAAACAATAGTTTTCCACACGAATATTTTTTGAGGAAACAAGGACACTACACTTACCTCATTTTTTCCTTTAAATCACATCGCCGGCATTTCGAAACGAAAAAAACATTCAAATACGAACACTTTTACAGACAACCGATTGTCAGAATACTTTTATCCAAAAGGCAAGGTAACAGCATTTTTGGGTGTCTTCTTTACGACAGCAACCTACGTAACGGGGAAAACTTTCTTTAACACTTTTTTCTCTGAGTCAGTTTGGCAACAATCAAATTTTATTCTTTCGGCAGGAAAACGAGGAACACCCAAGCGATCATTATTCCACTGCCAGTTGTTCTTTTCTGAAAAGAACATTTAATTTGTTAGAAGAACTTTGTGACGTCGAGAACTTAGTTTTTTTTTTCTTCTTTCTAATCGTGCAGACGATTGCAGGTATCTATTCGATTTGCCATTTTTACTCTTTTTGTGGTGGCAGCTGTGTCGATTCGGTGGTCAGCTGTTGGATTTTGCATAAATATGAGAATGCGAAAGAAATGCCAAGAGTATTTACGTTTGGATATATTATAGGTATTAGCATCCTAAATCCTAATAAGCTTGTATTTATCACAAAAAAAAGCTATATTTCACAATATATAGGGTGACCATAAACAGGGCCGCTTTAGCAGCCGGTGCGAACTTCGAGGGAGTAAGTTTGTGAGGCTGATAAAAGGGATCCCCACCCCTTTTATCATCCTCACAAACTTATGAATAAAACGTAAAAATTAAAAAGCTGATAAACTTCGATTTTTTTTTTTTTTTTGCGTGGTCATCGGCAAATCTACCGATGACTGGACCCTTCGCCACTGTAAACTTATTCATAAGTTTATCAGCTTTCTAAAAAGCAAATCGGATTTTGTTTATCCACTAAAATGTTTGATGTGGATATATTTCATTTGTATAGAATACCAGTTATAGTACCCGACGTTGCCTGGGCTTTCAGCAGAGTGTTCGCCAATTTCTTCATCGTGGTGCGATCAGAGAGTTGTAATATTAAATAGAGAGCGCCTTCAATGCCAGACTCTCGTAAGGCCGTGGTGTCAACATTGAAAAGAAAAACCTAATCACGTGGTTATAGCGTAACCACATTTGGCGGTCAGACATCTGCAGGAGTTTCAAATTTGGCGCACTTTCTTCTTTTTTGATGATAAGGAGTTCTGCCCGTATTCAACTTTTTAACATATATGTACGTATTTACTTAGTTTCAAACAATATGCGCTAAATATTTCCTCTTCATTAACGAAACGAAAATATTTTATTTGTGTTCAATACTCGAAGAAGCGAAACTCTTTATATTTCTCAGGTTTTATTGTTTATATTTTCTTATTGAAGTATACAAAATAACTATTGAAAGAACTTCGCTTATGGTAAATTGTTTACATGAAAACGTAACGCAATTATTTCAAAACTACAAAATAAGAAAAATATCCTTAATATATCTGTTAAACTCCCTTAAATTGTGACACTCGTTCAAAAAAACGATATTTAAATACAAATTTATACACAAAACCTTATTACAATATTTCGATCTCGTTTAGTTCTTTAAGTCGCCAAGGCCTGCCAAGTAATATTGGCGCATGAATGAATTGGCATTTCCACCTATCACGTGGTTTCAATGTTGGACACACGAAAATCAGCATTTTTATTCCTCTATTTATATCATTACTCTATGGGTGCGATCTTTACAGGAGCAGATTCAGGATTTATTTTCGGGAAGAGCAACTATTGATAAAACTTTTTGATAATATTCGAAGGTTATGTACTATTTTTTTTATACTTCATTGTTACTAATAAAAACAACCATTAGACTTTAAAATGAATTGATATTTACCATTAATTAATGCAGATATATTAAATTACTCATATTTTATATACATAATTAAGATGCAAATAATAAGTCTCTCTTTAATATACCATTTTTGTTCGAATATAATTGTACTAGAGAACTATCTTTATATAAACAAAATATAGGAGAGTGAAATAGTTTTTTGTTATTCTTTAAACTTTTATTATGTATTTTTGTGTAAAGAGGTTTGTTGCACGTATAATATGCCGTAGTTATTTGTTCACGCGTTCATAGGGCGACAACTTAAGTATTGTTCTTTCCGTTGCTTTACTCAGTGCTCGTAATGCACTCGTCTACCAGATTTTCTTTTAGTTAACGAGCATTAAGACATGCCGGGCCAATTTCTGCAGTCTACATTCTCACAAAAGTATCCGACTTGATCCGGACACCCTACAAGAGTTACAGTGCCTTCTGTGAAGAAGTGCAGGTCGCAGTTAATACATGTACGGTCATTCTTTAAAATTTATGACTCAAACTTAAATCAAAGTTTCCTTTCAACTTTTGTGAAAGATAACATGCGAAAAAAATTGAAAACACTTACTTATTTTTTGAAAATTAAATCAATCCTCCTTTCTTTTAAACTTGCGAATCGGTCAGTTTTAATATTAATTCAAGTCAACAACACACGTGTAAACTTATCGAAAACGGTTTCCGTTTGGAGAGATTCTTCGAAATTCTCGTTTTCCGCCCACCCTGTCCCGCCGAGCTACTTGGAGGCTAACGTGATCAGAGATATTTCGAAAACGTCGCCTATAATCCATTATGTCACCCTGCACTAGTGCGACTTTCGTAACTATTAATTTTTCTAAACCACGTTTGCAACAATTAAATTGAAAAATTTCTGACGGAATTATGGGCCTTCACTAAAAAAATACCGAAAACCCAATTTCGAAAAAATTCATGTTCATGAGAGTGTTAATCTACTCCCCCTCTGTCTTTCATACCTTGTAAGGGAGCGAATAAGGGTTACATTTAAGGCATATGCTGGCCTGTTTAACCCATGTAACTTATGTCCTAATCGACATATCGCGGCTTAAATTGATTATAATGACGAGTTCTGCAATTCCATGTGACTAGTTGACAGTTTCAGTCATTAATACAAAAAATTTATTGAATGGAAAGTAAGAATTTATTGAAGATTTCACCCTTCATTCATATATCCCTAAAATTCAATTGCGGCATATAGAATGCAAATAACTTGAAAGAGAAGTTCAATACGAACAAAATAATACCAAAAAGTCTAAATTTATGTTAATTGCGGAGAAAAAAGAAATTGTGAAACAATCACCTTTTTCAAAATTTCTTAAAACAGAAATGTAACATTAAATAATCAATGACAACAATATTAGCATTGCTCTGTTGACGATTTATTTGTTGGAATTTCATAATATTTTTCTTTATTACAAAAATTATTAATTTTTCCTTTGTTGCAAAACTTGCCTAAAAGCCGCCAATTAAAAATTTTCTCATATCGCTATTCGCTGTCTAGAGCCAAGCACAACTTTTAAACTAAAAGCATTTGAGATTGTTCTTATTAGTGCTCAAGCGATTTATATCGTCTTTTAAAACCCTCAAGTTCCAGAAGAAGACTACAAGTCTCGTAAGTGCTTTTAATGTATAATTTAATAATGTAAAATGACTAATAAAAGAATTAGCATTCATATGGAGTAGCAAATTCTATTTTCAAATGGCGTAAGAAATCAGACACTAAAGAAATGTTTAATATTCATATAAATGCTATTTACTTTGCAAACATTTAAAATACGTTGAAAAATGACATGTTTTGAAAGTAAACTAAAGTACAGTGGCAAATATAGAGGGAATTTTGTCTAATGTAAACTGAATTTCTAAAGCTTCAATGGAATCATGTCTTATATTTTTCCGATTAGATGGCGTGCGAAGAAACCAATGCCGAATATTAATGTAACTATTAAATTTGACTTCAGATATTTGAAAGATTGTTACTTCGAGTAGTTTTACTTCCAAATATAATTCATTTGTAGTCAATTGGTATATTTGGTCATCTATACACGTACTTATTACGTCGCAAAACTTGGTCGAATTTTTAATTTTCGGCACATCTTTCTAACATGATTCTAAAAAAATCGTAATGTACACTAAACCTAATTTAAATGTCACCATAACAAAAATGTAATTTAGCACTTCATCAACTAATAATTATAAACAAAATGCTGTCTGTTAATTGCCGTCATTCGCAGCAAAGAAAGGAAATCATTCACAAAACCCAGGAGCAGGTTTCCAAATGGAAGTAAAGTAATGAGAGTAGTCATTGGTGGTGGATGGGAATATACTAAACTGTTTTGTAAGATATTATGTTATTACATGACTATGCTGTTATATTTAAGTACAATTTCTAATATCAAGTTACTAGCTAAAATATAACTTTACAAGTAGTTGTTTACAGCCATAATTCCAAGAGAGAAGTTGAGGAGTACATGGGCTTCTTCACACACAAATGTCAAAAATATCCAACAAGAAGCTATATCTTCCTGAGCGAGTGTGTTTCAGTTATGGATTGACCATCGCACAAATTGAAGATAACACTTTTCTGTATAAGCGGAGTAGCTGGCAAGTTATACGTGTCCTAAAAATACGAAAATGGACTAACACCTTTCTTTATTACTGTTATACTTTTCAGTTCTTACTTTTCAGAAGTCGTCATGGGATCTGTATGCTGCTCACGCAAGATGGTTCAGGACGGAGGAGAATGCGGAGGAGTACCAGCCCCTCCTGTCGCTGCCAGGAGCTTCCGGAGGATCATCCGCCCCCGCTTCCGCCCACATCTTCCCTGTATTCCAGAGGAGGGCGAGAATGAGGAGGAGAACCCGGAGGAGGTGTCCAACGACAGACGACCCCTCATCAGGAAGCGCCGTGCCAACTCCAGGCTGGGAGGAGCAGACAACGAGCCGTCGGACCTGCCAGAAGGACCCCCAGTGACTGCCAGGAGGACTTCCGGACCCTGGTTCCGCCCGCACCACCTTCACCGCATTGTGGAGGGACCGAGTGAAGATCCAGAGTGGTTCCAGCAGCGACTCCAGAAGGATCTCCGTGCCAATACCACCCGGCGGGTGCGCCACTACCAGGTCCTGAGGGCGGCCAGGAACAGGGTCACACAACTGCGCCGGGCGAGGCACTACGAGGAGGGGACGGCCAAGTGTGAGTTCCTGGAGAATCGACTGCAGCGCCTGGCCAAGCAGTTCCACCATGGAGACGTCCCGAGCCCTGCCACCAAGGTTTCTGCAGCGAGGAGGGTTCTGCAGTTCTTCGCAAGCTGCTGAACAGGTTGTATGTCTTGTTTTGAGTAGTTTAAGTAGTGGTAGTTGTTTTAGTAGTTTTGAAAATGTTCTTGTCCTTGTGTTCAGATATTCATAATCGATATCAGTCCGTCCATGGTTACTGTGTATTGTCCTAGCATTAAAAAACGAAACTCAAGCAAAATGTTAAAAGCATCCGATTGTCGATTTCATTTCAATTAATTTTAGATCTAAATTTTAATGCAAAGTTCTTCTTTCCACCTACTAAAAAACCTATTCTTGATTTAAGTATGTAACGAATAGGACGTATTACCGAGTTCTCGATAATGACCTATTACCGAATATGACATTTACCCGATTTTGTCTTTAAAAAACCTGATTATGTCTTTGTAAAAACCTGATTATGTCTTTGTAAAAACTCGATTATGACATACTGTAAGACCACAAACAATATTATTACAAATGGCACTTAATGTGCGTTTGTATAAATATCCGATAAAAAAATGGTTTGTGGCGAAGTTTTATTGGTTTTTTTTGTGTGTGTGTATGTATGTTAATTAAAAAATATGTTTTATAATTAAAGATATTTTTTAATTAATTCATTTGTGTGTTTGATATTGTTTTTTTCTGTTTGTAATGTTAAATGTGTAAATGTTTTTTGTGAACTGTTTGTTTTAAATAAATGTTTTTAAATTTAAAAAATGTTCTTTTAATAAAAAAATAGTTTTTAAAATTAAAAGAATTGTTTGTTTTTTTAATTAAAAAAATATTTTTTTTTATAAATAAACTTTTTTTGAATGTTTTTATTGTTAAAATGTTGTTGTTTTTAATTGAAATATATGTATGTGTATGTTATGTATGTGTGTATTAGTATTGGTAATGAAATAGTTTTACAATAACACTTAATCATTTTCATAAATTTTTAAGTCAACTTCATTTAGTTGCAAATGTAGGTTGTCGTTTGATTGCGGTTGTCGTTTTAAAAATTTATATTTAGATAAAAAATTTCTTCTCGATATAATTTTTTAATATAAGAACTAATTGATTTAAATAATTTTAAATACGAGATAAAAAAAATATTATTTTAAAATGCAACGGCAACATGTAAATGAGTATAAGCAAGTTTTAAGTACTGCCCACATGTGTTGTGAGCAGCCACAAATGGTGATTCTATAGTTCAGTGGTTCTCAGCTATTAAATATGCAAAAGTTATACCAGACAAAAACTAATAGGTTTTAATTATCGAGAAAATTTGAAAAAAAATTCTATTAGTCAATAAGTCATACCATAACTCAAATCAGTGTTTTCTGGGGTTGAGAGCCACTACTACAGAAAGAGTGCATTTTGTTAAGAAGAGGAGTCTACATTTCGAAGGCTCTACTTCGGGGTTGTCTTCTCCGTGAAACATCAGAGAAAGAGTGCGATACTAAACTTTCGGCGCCTCCTTTCATTTGCATTTCGTGCTATGGAAACGAAATTCAATTCACCTTAACACAAATAAAAAAAATATCAATTCATCCATCATTTGAGAAATCCATTGGCAACTGTTCATTTCAGTCCAAAAATATATCTTCCATGATCGCACAGGGAAGGGGGAAAGGGAGAAGACAGCCCTTGAGGAACGACGAGTGGCCCACCTCCGCGTGGTGTTCCTCGGGCAACGCTGTGCCTCACTCGGGGCACAGTGGCTGAGAGGCCACTCACTCACTGGGGAACTGAGATCGGGGGAGCGAAGGTTGGGAGGATAGTCCTTGTTTGCAATTTGCATAACAAATTATAAAAAGGAATTAGGTTAAAATGATTTTCAGAATAGAGCAGTGGGTTTTTTTAACTTGTGAAAGACAATCTTCAGCCACTGCCCAACAATTGTATATCCAACGTAATATAATTTATTAATAATTTCAATAATAATAAACTTTTAAATGTAATGTTGCGTTAGATCCATATTTTATATGTTTATACACGTATATTTATACGCAATAGCATGTAAAGTCGTGCTTACAAAAATCAAAAAGTAATAGGTTTAGATCAGGCACGTAGGTAAGGGGGAAGGGGGGGTTTGGGGGGTTCAAACCCCTCCCATTGTAAGTCAAATAAAAATAATTAAAATCCGAATTACTGTAAAAATCGTTAAAATAGATTTTTTTTGGGGGGAGGGGGGGTAAAAGAATACCACTGTCAGCATGGGGTATCAGGGGGGGGGGTTCAAACCCCTCCCATTGTTAGTCAAATAAACAAAAATTAAAAACCGAATCACTGTAAAAATCATCAAAATATAGATTTTTTTTGGGGGGGGGGGGTAAAAGTATACCATTGTCAGCATGGGGAATTGAGACCGAAACACGATGACGTCATGTTAGGTTAAATTTGAAATAAAGATAACAAAGGGAAAAGATCGTCAAATGGGGTCGTAAAAACAAGATGCTCCAAAACATGCTATGGAAACCATATTGTGGTATGGCTCTTCGAGCCAAGACAACATTTTTTAATTTATTGTTTTTGTTGGCCCGCGAAAACACCTGCTCATTATCTAAATTTCTCAAAAAACAAGCGAGCGTTTTTTTTTTACTTTTTGTAGAATAAACCCAGACCCAGGACGCAGACCAGTCGGCTCGTATCGCCTTTTTTTTTATTTATTTAATTCTAAAAATATATCAGACACCGTTTCTTTCATCAAATATGTATATGAAACTTTTACATTAAAATGTAGTATTGCGTAATCTATAGGCGCCGAACGTCTGAGCATGTAGCGTTATTTCGTAAATAAATCTTGTTTTATTACTCTTTGCGGTTTTGTTCCGGTCGACCCCCTCCCCTTGGGGAAGTTTGGAATTGCGAGTTTTAAAAATCCCTGATTCAGGAACATTTAAGCCCAAATGAAAGCGAGGGATGATGAGATTGTCCAACTTGTAAGATTAAACTTAAATTAGACCCCGAACGGACACTGCATTGTACATCGCTGCATATTGGGCTATTAGCAACGGTTCGGGGCCCATCTCAATGGAAATACCTGGGAACAACGCCTCGTATGTTTGAACTATGATCAGATAACGAGGACAACACCTGGCGCCGTTCAGTTGGTAAATTGTTTGTTTATTTTTGATCATTGAATAAAAATGACCTTTACAATTTAAATTTAATTAATGGAAGTTAATATTTATTGGTAATAAGTAAATAATTTTCTCTGGATTAAATTATGTATATTTAAAGTTTAATTTAAAATTAGCAGTGGCAATTGGATTGCACAATACCATGCAATTTCGAGTGTTTTTACTCCCACTATACTTTAGATCATGTAGCCTATATAATTGATATTATTCTTTACCAGTTTTGGTCAACTGAAAGGATTCCCCCTCTAAGGGGGACCCCCAAAAAGAAACGGATTTCTTTAGATACCTTATCCCCCCCCCCCCCCCCCCCCCCCCGAAAAATCTATACCTACGTGCCTGGTTTAGATATTTTGATAACTACTCAAAGTAATTGAATAAATTTAGACAGGGTATATAGACGGGGTAAAGAGATTGTATATGCAACTGGCTACTTTAACAAATAAAAAAATCACGCATCTCTTACTTCACAAATTGACCACGAGCAATACCGGGCCATATTGTTAATAGTTAATAAATTTCTCATTACTTGTTTTTTTCTTTATGCAAACAAATTTATTATGCATTGACAACAAAAGTTTCACAATATATTCCAGGGG